>JANAVB010021197.1:703411-890911 GCA_029216955.1 Iris pallida
ATTATGCGACACGGTCTACACGGTCTAAAGTTACACGGTCTACACAAAATATTGTAATAAAGAAACATTGTCTACAAAAATAATAATTATGATCTACACTGTATGATGTTACACGGTCTACATTGTATAAAGCAATAATAAATCACGGTCTATACGGTCTAATGCAAGAATAAATCACGGTCTACACGGTCTAAGGTCAGATCACATGTCGTTCTCCCGACACAACAAGGAACAAAATCAACATAAAACTGAAATCACATACCTATCGACTAAGTACTGATGTATAGTAAAGATCAATACTGAAAATAAATAATAAACTGTACTCGCCTGTGGTCCTTTGCTGGTGAAACCGATAGTCCAAACCACTCAGTGTGCCACAAAAGTCAAAACTGGTACAACAATCTCCAGATGCTAAAATAGATATTACCAATGTTCTCAGAATAGTCAAATTAGCTAGGATTGCCTGTCCTTAAGTCTAATTCTGGATACAGGGACAAAACGGTAATTTCGGGTCAAAACGGTGTCCGCCGTTGGATCCGCTTTGTACCGAAAAGCGTGCCAGAGTCAACGGTCTCTAAACTCATAAAACTATATGTCTACTGTTTTGTTTTGACGATACAAACCCAACATTATGTCCAATTTTGGATTCCGGTGCGCTGTGCACAAAATCGCCCGTTGAATCGGATCGTGGGGCCCGCAAAACAGCGATCCGATCAACTGTCTCAGAATCGGGCCAAACTTGGCATACAGGACCAAAAAAATAATACGGTCCTGTTGGCACAAGTTTCATCTCGATCTGACGAACGTGCACAAAGTAATTGGAAAATTTACACAGAGACCGATACGGTGAATTTTGACAGATACGCATCAAATTCGTCGCGCACACGTAACCAATTTGAATTCCATTAAAGCCCACACATCCGCAATATCCGTACGCACCTTTCAATGCTTACAGTGCACGACCATGTCGTATCGAAGATTTTTTTTAGTTTTTGAAAACTGTTTTATCGAGTTTTTCTCGATTTTCAATCCAATTTATCTTACTGTATGCTCCACTAGAAATAAAACTAATGATGGGGTTTCCATCTCCTATAGGTCTTCTATGACTCTGTTGAAACACAAAATTTGAAATAGTCGAGGGATCGACGAGAAGTCGCCTTCCAAGTTAGGTCCTTGATCTACAAAACTGTTCGGTTTCGACCAGTTATTCGCCAATTTTGGCATTGATTCCTCGATCAACCTAGGGTACTACAATTAAGTCTATTTGAAGGAACACGAAGGTGGTTATATTGGGGTCATACCTGAGAAATTGGCTCGACAAACGGTCGACTGATCGTTGAGAAAACTCCGCGCGAAGTCAGCCCTCCCAACCGCCAATACTGCTATTGCTGTCGGCGTGGTTACTGTCTCAGGCCGCGCGTGGCCGGTCCGTGCCCTGTGCGACTGCGCAGATGTCAGGGGCGGTCGCCCGTGGAGAGGGGATGGCGCGGCGTAGGGTTTGGTTGAGGATCCCCTTCCTTTCTCTCGAGTTTTATACTTATACACGCGAAGAACCGAGCAGTTTCTCGGCCTGGAGCTCGGGGGTTCTCTGTTGATGGGTTTCAGTGTGGGCTTGTGGCCCGAGCGCTACCTTGGTCCACTGTTCCCTTGCGGAACAGTGTTGATTTCCCTTTTTTTTCTTCTTTTTTAACCATTATTAATAACTATTCCTTTATATGTATATATGAATCTCTATATATTTATATATATACTAATAATATCATAAAATCTAAATAAAACTCATTATTATCCTCTCCTAGCGTAGGGCCTATTTACATAAATGCGAATATATGTATATATATATATATATAACATTTACTTGACAAATAATATAACCAATAATAATAATATTAATATTATATAATAATAACCTCAATAATATTGATAAATAATAATAATAATAATAATAATAACGAAATTTAATAAATCAATAATGGTGTATATACCATTATGCGCAGTCTAATAATTCCAAAATGCACAAAGACCCATTTTATACAAGAGTCACTGAATAACACTAATAATAATATTTATAATATTTAAATTACGAATACTTAGGAATATTCCTTAAATCATTAAACGGAATACTACACATTCATACCAAATTATATCAACACGGATGTCATCGGACGTCCCGCATGACTACATGGGCTTGGGCTTGTCTTGGGTCCTATCTGGACTAATTCGGTACAACCGGGTTCCCTAAAGCTCAATAATATAAATAATAAATAAATAAGTCTTCGGTAAGGGTTAAGTCGTAACTTGGTCTGGTTTTCCTAGTTAGGATATCACTATGGCTCTGCCTTCCCTACGGGGGCTAATACACTAGTCAAAACACGCCTTTGCACTATCCGTACCACGTTTTCTAGTCACCTTATACTCCAAAACTCTTCCATGGCTAAAGTCCTCTACCTAAGTAATTATTTATAAAATCTCTAAGAGTCACCATTTAATCCAAATAAATAAATAAATATTATCAAAATCCTGGAAATAGGGGTTACAAATCTACCCACCTTAAAAATAATTTCGTCATCGAAATTCTAATTCACAACTATTCCTTAAATTCAAAAAAAATCTACTATTACCTTAATCTCCTTAATTTTTTATTTTCTAAAAAAAATAGTTTGTATCCTCCTCCTAGCCATTTTGGCAACTACAAAAATCTCGAGGACTTCTACCCACCTTTGGTCACACTACTCCCTCAAAGCTATGTCACTAAAACTTTTATAATCATCTAACTAATTGCTAAAAATTGCTACCAATATATATATCTACTGTATGTGGTATCTAAAATCTTCTCTTATCTATCAAGCAACCCAAAAATTTAACAAGCAACAAATTTGTACAAGTAGCTGAGAATATTGGTAAATTCCAATAAGCATGACCATTCGTCGCTCCGAAATAAGAAGGACATGATGATAGGAAAGAATAATCGGGAGCAATATGAGGTTTCCAGAGCGGTAGAGAGTATCCAATGATACAGATAGAAAGAAAGTTTATGAGCCATTGACTTGTTTACTAGATTGGGCTACTCTAGTCCAGTCACTTGTTAAATCGAAGAACCCTTCGTTTCTTAGAGGGCTTGCAATCCGTGCATTACAGAAGTTCTGTTCTCGAAGTTTATCTAAACAAGGTTCCATGATAGAACAGAATTTGAGAAATTAAGGTTGTGTTCCTTTACGTGGTTATTTAAACACACAAACAAGGGATATAAATGCAATACAAGATCGTATCACGACTTCCAGGTAGATGGAATAAGGTTACGAATGACTTCACATTCTAAGAGATGGAGGCTACATAATAGGTATAGGGTCTTATTTCAAAAAGTTATGTTTTATAGTCCAAATATGGTGGTATATATGGAGGAGTTTTACTGGTCGTAGTGAGTTCCCTGATTGGACATTAATCAGTTGGTTGGAAGAACCTTGGATTTCAATCTATATTGACTGGACAGGATCCCAATGATAAAACTATTTTCTACTAGGTTAGGGTAACCTAGAATAGGTTTTCACCCAAGTGGTTGAGCTAGTTGGGCAGTCGGATTGGTTAAATAGGTTCTGCAAGTCTTAAAGGTGCGTCTTCCGTGACTTTTGTGTTTAAGTAGCATAAGAAGACACAATTGCGTGGCACACTAGTGGCATATGCGTAGTGGGCTTCGAGTAGATCACCACCATATATTGGGTCGAATGAATTGAGTCAAGATTAAGTCTCTAATTGTAGTCGGGAAGTTTATCGGTATTATGGTAAGGATTATAGCTAGTCCTTTTTACCTGAAAGTCGTACCATAAAAATAGAGTACAAGGGGACGTATTTGAGTGGAACATGATATACCTAGATGAAGGTGGACTCGTCTAGATCTTGCATATAAAATTTGTTGGAAGGTAATCGCTGATCTCGCGCTCTAATTATTAATGATACGACCGAGGAGCAAGAATGGTTGGACGATGATGAACCACCCCTATTCGGACAGGATCCAACCCTATGGTCTGCTGCTCCACAAGCCAGACACAATCCCTGTGCCCTGCGACACTCTGCCACTACATGGCCTGGCTTCCCACAATGAGAACATCCCACTGCGGAAGACTGCTTCTGCTGCTGAGGGTACGTCGGGGCTGAATGCTAAACCGACATCACTGAGGCCGCTCGCCTCGGAGCTCCAATAGTCAAAGCCCTGGCTGCCGGAACTGGGGCTGAAGACTGATTCATCTGGCCGTGGGATATCTTCCGACCTCCGGCCCTATCCACAATCCTCTAGGAGGTATACTCATGCCTCCTAGCTGCTCTCAAGACTGCATCAAAAGTCTGATGCTCAAACTGCTCAACTGCCAACATAATCTTCAGGTGAAGCCCTTGCTGAAATCGCTGGGCTCTATCATACTCGGTTGCCACCAAGGTGGAAGCAAACCGACTGAGCCTCAAAAACTCGGCCGCATATCCGTCGACCGTCCTGCCCATCTGCTTCAGATTGGTGAACCTCGTCTGTAAATCGTACCGAGCTACAACATCAAAATACTTGGTCTGGAATCTCTCTCTGAACACCGCCTAAGCAATGGGTGCTGCTAATCTAACGGCCTGAGCCGCCCACCAGCTGCGGGCAAGGTCTAATAACTGCAAGCGCACCACGGCTACCTTCTCGTTCTCTGGGGTCCTGGCTGCTTCTAGAATCACCTCGATGTCCTGAAGCCAAGCATCTGCAATGATAGCATCTTCACTACCGTCGAAGAATGGAGGGTTCAAGCGCTTGAAGCTGTTGGCCGTGCTGTTACCTGTTTGCCATTGATTGTAAAAGAACAGAACAATTATCGGAGGACTGAATCTTAGACTCACAATACAAACTCGCTCGTACAAAGAAAGCCTAGGGACGAAAACCTAGGTACAACAGACTAAGTACGATTGTTTATTTTTGATTCTGGGGGGTGACGATAGAGGCTCAGGAAAGCGATGGCCGCTCTGCCTTACTCCTTGGACGATCAGTATGCAGCCTTGGCTCGGGGAAGATCTGCTTGGCGTTGACGAAGAAACGCTCTTCTCGCTCTCCTCGGATTGCTCTTCTGGCTTCTCTCTCTCTATGTGATTATCAAGAAGGAAGGGGGAGCTCTCTCTGTGTAGATCTCTCTCTTCTTATTTCTTTTGGTGCCGACCTCTCTCTCTCTTCTTCTCCTCTTTTTTTTCAAGGGAATGATGCTGGCTATTTATAAGAGTGGGGGGGGGGTGATCATTAGGGTTTGCTAATAATTATCTGTTTGGAATGTCGGCGCTCCTTCATTCTATCTGAACCCTTGATCCTGATTATAGTGAATCTCGGCCATTAGTGCGGATAGCATCGTATCTCATGAGCAATTAATGCTAGCTGCTTTAAATCCTTGTGATTGATTATGCTAATGTCTGATTGCTCGCCACGTGTCCCATTAGCTTGATGATAAATGATATGCCCTGATCTCAGTAATTATGACAATGATGTCAAATATATTTGTTGAGATTCGGTTAAATCTCTTATTGATCCCATGCCACGTGTCTTAATTGTGAGTCCTGTCAAAGCCGTATAGGATTGACTATCCTCGAACCGCAGAGAGATACTCTTCCTGAGCCGCATGAGATAATGCCTTATCGAGCCGGAGGGGATGAACCTTCCGTGAGCCGCATATGCATAGCCTTTGCGAGTCGCATGAGCTAGCATTGTATTGAGTCGCAGGGATTGAACTCTCGGTGGGCCGCATATGGCTGATTTCTGCTAACCATATAGAGTGACTTCTTCGTGAGCCGCATGGAGCTGTTTCCCATTTAAGCCGCATGAGAGTTGCCACGTGGCAACCTAGGATTTCTGACGGTTCGGGTCAGAGATCTTCTTCCTTTCCCGAAAAGTCTGTCATTATGGCAGAGTCATTATGACACTTTATGTCAGAGCAGTCACAGTCGCCAAGTCATGTCAGAGCATTAAATGAGGCCACCCCCCAAACGACCAGCTGCAGGGAAGGATCACACATGGCATCCATCGAGCCGCATGTGCCTTGCTGAACCGCATACGCTCCCGAGCCGCATGCGATTTGAGAGTCTTCTTTGAACCGCATAGGGCCGCTCCTGTGTGAGCCGCATAAGCTTTTTACTCCGAGCCGCATGGATCATTATTCTAATATTTTCCATGCTTCTACAGGACCCCCTTCAAAGTTTTCAATTTGTAAAAATTGGAATACTTTGAACAAGAAGCATGGCCCCGTTCATGCCGCATAGGATTTTTCTGTCTGCCTGAGCTTCCTAGCCGCATAAGTGCCTTAGCCGCATAAATTCATCTGGCCGCATAAACTGGTTGCCACGTGTCCTGAACACGTGTGCAAATCTTCATTAAGTGCCTTTGATTTGATTTAACGCCGCCTTTTGGGGGAGGATCCCAAGAGCCGGTTTTGCCTTGATAGCCGAAGGGTCGATCACGTCGTACGAAGCGTCGGTCATCAATCCTTCTTTCTCTGTCTATAAATAGGTGGGTTTTTGGTTTGGACTTTAGGTTTTTCTTGACTGAAAAACTCCTGTCTTGTTTTCTTCCTCCAACCGATAAACAGCAATGGCGCCTAGGGTTTCTAAGACTGTGAAGAAGGCCGCGGCAAGGAGGAAGAAATCGGCTTCGTCGTCGACCGTCGCCCCCCCCCCCCGTCCGCCTCGATGTTCACGTCACCATCGAAGGTAATAACCCATGTAGAAGATTGGGTATTTTGAAACCCTAACAGGGTCTGCTCTGATGCCTACTCCGTGCACGCAACCACGTGACCCACATACACGCCCCCTGATCGAGCCGCATGGGGTATTCCCTATGTCTGAGCCGCACACGGGTTATGTGGTCCGCATGTACGTCCCATGAAACCCTAATAGGGTCTGCTCTACTGCTTACTCCGTGCACGCAACCATATGGCCCACATACACGTCCCTTGATCGAGCCGCATGGGGTATACCCCATGTCTGGGCCGCATACGAATTACGTGGTTCACCTACACGCCCCATGCATGGGGTATGCCCCCTGTCGGAGCCGCCTGTGAATTGTCTTTAAACGAGCTGCATGACTATTTTCTGAATATCTTTTTATTTTGTCTTTCCGTCTTTGATTCTTTCAGTATCTCCGCTGAGCGCTGAGGTTGCAGTCACAGAGGAACCGCCACCCCCTGTCGTCGACCAGGGGTCTCCCTCCATTAAGGAAGAAACGAAGAAGGAAGACTCGTCGTCTGCACAGGATGGTCTCTCTCCGAGTGTCGAAACAACTGGGGGTGGTAGCTCGGGGAATTCTGATACTCCTATTCCAGATGAGGATCTCCTTCAACTGCATCCTTCCTATGTAAGGTGGTTGAGGGAGTGGTATGGGCGCTTCTGCAACTAGGTTTTAGGAATTTCTTGCGGATGTCTGTCTTCTGCCCGCATGTTTCTGTAGTTTGTGCCTTTCCTTTCCGTCTGAATGAAGTAGTGAAAAGTTCTTTTTAGCTTTGTTTGTTAGTCATGTGAATGTGGCCGATCGTTTCAATGAATGGAATGTATTTGCTTCCCTCTTTTCTTGTAATGGTCGTCTTTAACAGGATATTCTATGTGAACTTTGTATCCTTAATGTACTCCGTTATGGATGTAGACGATAGTCTAGAATATGATCGGCATACGTATCCTGAAAGGGTGGGGTTATGTTAAGCCTGGGGATTTTATTTCCCCATGGAACCTTTGCTCCTCGGGGATATGTGACGCTGTTGACTCCAAAAAGCAGTATGTGGAACTAATCGATAGTTTGAGCGGTTGACTATCCTGCTGAAGGACCATCCCTCGACGTTGTGTACCTCTGAACCATAGTCGTTTCTTTGTCTTGTCTTGCTTGTTTGTCCCTTTTATTTCTACTTTGTAACAGTGATATGATCTCGATGTTTCATCTCATCTTTGCTTTCTTGTATCGGTGTTCATGGAATCAAACTTGCTGGAAGATTATTTGTGGACCTGTTATCCTAGGCATACCTTGGTTTTAGGTACGGATAACAAGTTTGATTAGGATGTCCGGGACAGCCACGGCAAAATGGTCATGGATGTTTTCGGTACTGGCGGAAGGAATGCCGTAGAGCAGCTGGGCTCCCGGGGCATGGTAAGATGGTGGATTTATGCTAAGAAGCTTAGCAAGGGATATTTGTGGGCCTATTATCCTTGGCGTACCCTGGTTCAGGATACGGATAATGGGATAAAAGGAAACCAATCACATTTGCTCAGAGGTTATGATGACATGGCAAACATGAAGGTTTTATCATGAAATCTTCCTGCTCAGCGGTAATGAGAACATGGCAGAAGAGACTTTACGGAAGCTATTTGTGGTCAACAGAGGACATTTGTGGTCAACAGAGGACATTTGTGGTCAACAGAGGACATTTGTGGTCAATAGAGGACATTTGTGGTCAACAGAGGACATTTGTGGTCAACAGAGGACATTTGTGGACCTATTATCCTTGTCGTACTCCGGTTGTGGGTACAGATAATAGGTTAAAAGGGGATCGACATACTTGCTCAGAGGTAATGTGGACATGGCAAATATGACGATTTCTTCGACGGAGCCTTCCCACTCAGAGGTAGTGAGGACATGGCAGGAGTGGGCTCAATAAAGATTGGGTACATAGAACGACTCAGAGGTAGGAGAACGTGGAAGTTCTATGCGAGGGGGCGGTTTGTTTTTGGTGGAAGTGAAGACGACTCAGAGGTAATGAGGACATGGTCGTTTCGGAAATTGGTGGATCGACTACCCTTTTTGTGCACGGGAGTGCGGGTAGTGAATCCTGAGGGAGGATCTCTGACAGGAAGAAAGTTCAGAGGTATAATCATACTTGACTTACTATCTGAAAGAGTGACCGAAATGTAAGTTCAGAGGCACCAGCTGGTACATAATTTGGTAATTTGGACTATTGAGGAAGTGAGAGTACAGCGGCACCAGCGTGTGCATGACTCGATAATCTGAAATAGGGTAGACGAGAGTTCAGTGGTACTAAAGGGGTACATGACTCGATAATCTGGAGAATGATGGATGGGAGTTCAGTGGTACTGAAGGAGTACATGACTCGATAATCTGGCGAATGATGTTCAAACATAGTATTTCTTCAGGAACTTGCCGTTGACGGGCAACATGAGCAAATCTCCGTTCGGTTTAGCGAGGCGGTAGGCGCCGTTGGAGAACACGGTCTCGATGACAAATGGACCTTCCCATTTTGGTTGGAACTTACCGGTGGACTTGTGAGTCATGACCATCGGTCTCCGGACTGCCAGAACAATATCACCCACTTGGAATGTTCTGATTTTAACTTTTTTGTTGAAGGCTCCTGAGATGCGTGCTTGGTATAGCTCGATCCTTTGCTGAGCTAGGAGGCGCTTTTCATCTAAAGCCTCCAACTCTTGTAATCGTCATCGATAGTTATCATCCGTTGTCAATTGATAAGTGAGGGCAACGCGGAGTGAGGGGATCTGAGTCTCCAAAGGGAGGACTGCCTCGCTCCCGTATACCAGAGAGAATGGTGTATTCCCGGTGGCTGTTCGAACCGTGGTGCGATAAGCCCATAAGCACTCGCCGAGCTTCTCGTTCCAGTCGCGTTTGTTGGAGGAGACAAACTTCTTGAGGAGCTTGATGATTGTTTTGTTGAATGCCTCTGCCAACCCGTTTGCTGCCGGGTTGTATGGTGTCGAAGCGACATTCTGAATGCGGTGCTTATCGCAGAATCGGTAGAATGCATGGCTTATAAACTGTGGACCATTATCATGGATGATTCTTCGTGGTAGTCCGAAGCGGTAGATAACGTGATGCTTAAGGAAGCTGATCACGTTTGAAGTTTTAACTTCTGCGAGTGGGACAGCCTCTGCCCATTTGGAGAAATAATCAGTGATCGTAAGTATGAAGCGGTGTCCTCGGGAGGAAGGTGGGGTGATTGGACCAATGATATCCATTCCCCATGCTTCGAATGGCCAGGATGCCACCGTTGGATACAGAAACTCGGATGGTTGATAAATGAAATCCGCGTGGATTTGGCAGGCCTTGCATTTTCTGGCATAATCTATCGCATCTGCCACCATTGTGGGCCAGTAGTAGCCCATCCGGCGAAGGCGGTCCTGTAGCTTAGGGCCGGGTTGATGGGCCCCACAGACACCGTCGTGAGCTTCTCGTACAGCTTCTGTAGCTTCCGCGTTCGACAAGCACCGGAGCAATAATCCGTCGTAGGAGCGGCGATACAATATTTTTGTCTCTGTATCGTAGAAGAATCTAAGAGAACGCCGTCTGATAGAGGTAGCTTCCTTTGGATTCTCTGGGAGGATGTCGTATACGACGAAGTCGATGAACGGCTGTCTCCAGTCCGGTGTGTCGTCGACCGTCTGGGCGGAATAACTTGCCATGGCTTGAACGTTGTTCTTGGGACAGACCAGTTCGTGGCCTATTACGTCAACCGAATGATGAGCTTGGTTCGGCACTGCTAAGGAAGCGGCAAGGCCTGCTAGAGCATCGACTTCGATATTTTAGAGTCTGGGGATGTGCTCGATGAAGAATCCCTCGAATGATGAGATAATGTTGATCGCAATTTGATGGTAGGGGATCATGTCTTCATGGCGAACCTCGTATGAGCCCCTGATCTGATTGACGATTAGTTGGGAGTCGCCGTATGCTTCGAGGTATTCTACCCCCAGCTCTTTTGCAAGTTGGAGGCCAATGACCAGAGCGTTATATTCGGCCACATTGTTGGAGCAGGGTTCCGTGAGGAAGTAGGCGCGATTGATCACCAGCCCAGTAGGAGAAATTAATACCACTCCGACCCCGACGACGATGTTTCCCTTGGGTCCGGTCCTTGAGACGCCATCGAAGAACATTCGCCATATGTTATCGTGGATGGCTGTATTCGAATCGACGACCTCGTCTGGGATCTCTTCATAGATTCTGGATGACTCCGATCCTGGGTGGGCTGCCAAAAAGTCTGCTAGGGCTTGACCCTTAACAGCCTTTTGTGGGACAAAAATCATATGATAGGGGGACAGCAATATTGCCCATGTGGCGAGGCGAGAGCTGAGGGCCCCTGGTTTAGTCATGAGGACTCTGAGGGGGTTGACTCGCGAGATCACATGTATGGTTTGTCCTGTGACATAGTGTCGCGTCTTTTGAATAGCGAATACCAGGGCGAGACACTCATTCTCTACGACGGTGTATCGATGTTCTGGCCCGATCATCATTCGGCTAAGATAATATATGGCCTGCTCGTGGCCTGCATCGTTATTTTGTGCTAGCAGGGCGCCAAGGGAGTGTTCCATCGCTCGTACGTAGAGCAGGAATGGTTTTCCGAGGACCGGGGCCACCAGGACTGGGGGATTCGACAAATATTCTTTGATGTCATCGAAAGCACGCTGGCATTCCTCGTCCCATACGAATGAGACTCCCTTCTTCATGAGGTGTGTGAACGGTCGGCATCGCCCGGAGAGGTTGGAAATGAACCTCCTGATGTAAGCTAGCCTCCCTTGGAGGCCTCTGTGTTCGCGGAGATTTTTCAGGGGACCCATCTCCATGATTGCCTTCGTCTTCTCAGGGTCTACATGGATGCCCCGTGCCTTGATGATGAAGCCTAAGAATTTTCCGCTGGATACGCCCAAGAATGATTTCGTAGGGTTCATTTTCAGGTTATGGGCTCTCATCAGGTCGAATACCGTTCTCAGGTCTTACAGATGATCTTCCTTATGGCGACTCTTGACGGCGATGTCGTCGACATAGCATTCTACTGTTTTGCGTAAATGTTCTCGGAAAATGATACTCATGGCCCGCTGATATGTAGCGCCAGCATTCTTTAGACCGAATGGCATGACTGTGTAGCAGTATGTACCAATCGGCGTTCGGAATAATGTGTGCTTTTCGTCATCGGGAGACATCTTGATTTGATTGTACCCCGAGAATCCATCCATGAATGACATACGTTCAAAGCCGCATGTGTTGTCGATCATGATGTCTGTGATGGGGAGGGAAAACTCGTCCTTCGGACATGCCTCATTCAGATTACGAAAGTCGATGCAGATTCGGATCTTCCTATTTTTCTTAAGGACCGGCACTATGTTGGCGACCCAGTCAGGATGTTGCTCTTCACGAATGAAGCCGCTGGTTATTAGCTTGTTGACTTCAGTTTCGATCGCGTCCATGATACCTGGGCGGAAGCGTCGTTGTTGCTGCTTGACTGGCTTTGCATCTGGCCGTATATTGAGTTTGTGGAGAGCGATGTCAGGATTTAACCCCGGCATGTCTTCATAGCTCCAGGCGAACACATCGATGTATTCTCTGACGAGTACTAACAGCGATTCTCGTTCTTCGTCAGTTAGACTTTTACTGATAAAGATCGGTTTTGGAGAAACTTCGCTGTCGAGATCCACTTGTATGACCTCATCTTCGGTAGGAGGTTCTCTCAGTTCGAACCGCTTTTCCCATTGTGCGTCTAATTGCTGGGCCCATGGTTCTAGCTCAAGGATTTCGGGGATGTCTTCGTCTTCCTCGTAAGCGTCAGCGAACGCCATGTTGACTGACATAATTTGTCTGAACACATCTCCGATGCTGGTATCTGAGTCGGAAGTCGGTGATCCGGTTGAATGTGACTGCCAGTCGCATTCTTCATCTGAGCTTTCAGGGGTCGTAGTAGGCGTTACATACCCTAAACCGCATCGGGTTTTGTTATAGTAGTTCCGTGGTTTGCCCGCCGGGGCTGGCGTCTTCAAAGGTAATCGTCGTCCAGTGCCGTAGTTCAGTCCTGGCGTTGTCTCTAGATCATACCCCTGTTTCTGCATGAGATATTTGGATTGAAGGCTATAGAGATACAGAGACAGTCTTCCGGCATCTGACCCTAAGTCGACTTCTTCCATAGCGGGGGGATGTGGGTTGTTCGTCCGGCCGAAGATGATCGGGTGGTCCCCTCCCTCGACTATTCGGTAAGTGTCTTCTACTGGAGTAAGTCGGATGGCGGTGTACACGTTTGTCACCTGTGTATGTAGGTGAGTGCCTATACCATGTTCCATAGCGTACATTGTACATAGCTTATTGAGCTCGGTGTAGTTCAAAGATAACCCTTTATTGATGAAGTAAGGTATCTTTTCTAGAGGGATTACATCATCTGCGGAGGGGGTATCGGAGTGGGCAGTCACATACTTGGCCAATTCCGGTTCTTCTTCGGCCACCCCCTGTATAAATAAAGACTGGGAGGATGACCTAGTCAGCTTGATCTTCAGAGGCTCAACTGGCGAAGCAGATCGTGGAGTTGTTGGTAAACTAGCAACCCCCAGTTTGGTACTTGATGTGAGACGAGGGGTGGCTGGTTCGCTAGAAGTGTCAGACCTCGCATCGGGGTGAAGAACCTTCTTGGGAAGGCGTATTGTGAGCGGTCTGTCGGAGGGATTGGGCTTCTCCGTTTGGAGCTGACCGACTCTCGGTAGTCTGATGGTAAATGGCCCTGTTATGGGTCTCGGCGCTTGGCCGGACTTTGGCAGCCGAATTCTCATCTGTTCTTCTTGTGCGGAGAGACTGATTGCGTCCTTACGCAGAGTGGCCGTAAGGGGTGCGGAATTGCCCGGTTTGCGAGCCTGAAGGTGGATCGTTAGAGGTTCTTCTGATCCTGTAGCCGTCTTGTTGTGAGTTTGCACATCTTCTTTGACCAGATGCTTCTTTGATTTTTCGTATAGATAGGATTCTGAGTAATAAGATTCGACCCCCTTGAAGGGATCGATATCGACAAACTCTGTCCTCACGAAGCCGTGCTTATCGACATATTTGAAGCACTGGTGTAGTGTGGAAGGCACGATCATGTAATCGTGTATCCAAGGCCGTCCCAGAAGGATATTGTAAGAAGTGTCGGCATCTATGACATAACAGGTGACTTCTGATTGGAGATCGCCGATCTGACACTTCAAACGGATCTTTCCTATTGGGTAGCTCCTGTCCGAATTGAAACCGCTAATGACGGTGCTTGTAGGTGTCAGACGATGCATCGGAATGCGAAGATGATGTAGCAGACCCTTCGGAATGATGCTTATAGAGGACCCAGGGTCAATGTGCATTCGGTCCACCTTTACGTCTCCGATGTATCCAGTGTAGTATAGCGGGCGATCATGCAGGTTAGTTTTGATGAGCATATCTTGCGGAGAGAAGACGATATTGGGCATTGCTCCCGTACACGCACTATCTTGGAGCTCTGCAGGTTGGTTATCTCCCGTGAGGTTGACCTGAGCCAAGGATGCGTCGGCATTTTGGAGTGCCTCACTTAAAGCCGTGCGGACATCCTTTGAGAGCCTGAGGAGTTCATATAAAGACAATTTGGCCGGGGTGTTAGCTAATTGCGCTAAGATGTCAAAGTTGTAGGGCCTCTCCAGCCCCTGAGGTGTCTCCTTCCAGAGGGACTTGTCGAAGCGAGTCTCCTTCGGCCTAGGCTTGTCGGTCATCGAAGGCTGAGCCGGTCCCGGAGCATCATTGGTAGTGGGCGGATGATCATCAGTCGCGCTTTCGGTCACCGGTTGGGCTTGTGTTCTGGATCGAGTAGTGACGGCCGAGACTTCCTCTTCTTCCGTCGAGGCAGTGCGGCAGGATCTGACTTTTTCACTTTTCCTTTTAGAAGGTGGAGAGGGCTGAGTTACCTCGTGGACTAGGTCCGGATGGACCCACATGATTTCCCCTCGTGATGTGGTGAGGGGTACTAGACCAGCGGCCTGATCGCGAGCAGGCGGCAGATTAGCAATCTCCATTGTTGCCAGAGGGATGGGTATAACCCCGTCCTGAGTCTCTGTTGGAGGGAAGCTGCCGAATTGTACGGACACCATATTGGCTGCCACAGTTACCTCTTCGAAATCGATGGCCAGGGCGTTCGAATCGATGAGGTTTTGGATATACCGTTTCAGTTGATAGCAGTCGTGTGTAGCATGGTAGACGTAGCGATGGTAATGGCAGAACTTTGGGTTCTCCAAATCAGCCGGCCGAGGCTTCCGTCTTGGTGGAGGAAGCTGAATCCTGTCTCCTTGTATAAGCATGTCCAAGATAGGCTTGACGTGACCGTCTTCAAAGGAGTAACTGATTTGAGGCCATTATTTGTCTGCTGGTTGTGGCTCGGGCTTCTGGGCTGTATCGGTCACCATAGCCTGCTTGCCTTTGTTGTCCCGGTTGTTGGAGGGACTACCCCCATTGTCGTTGCTGGTGTTGGGACGCTTGCTCTTGTTCTCTCCCTCCGAGATATGCAACCCTAGTTGACGAGCCTTCTTCAATCGTTCTTCAGCACTTGTAGCACTGATGATAAAAGCCATCCAGTCCTTGAACTGACTTTCGCCCATCCAGAGACTAATTGTTGGAAGTAGTCTCTTTTGGCAAATTTCAATCAAAGAAGAGTCCGGGTTGCCAGATGGTAACTTCATTACGGTTTGACGAAATCGCTCAATGTAATTTCTCGTCAGTTCTTTCTCTCCTTGAACGACGTCCATGAGGGTAGACATCGTAACATCCTGTCCTACCTCATAGAACCTCTCCAAGAACAAGCGCTTGAAGCCAGCGAAGGAGTGGATGCAATTGTCTGGCAGGTTGCGGTACCAATCGAAGGCGACTCCTTCTAATGCCCCAATGAATAACCGTGTGAGGATAGCGTCATCATGGGGCAGATGGTCAGTAGTGACCTCAAAGTAAGTAATGTATCGACTTGCTGAAGTCTTGCCATCATATGGGTTGATATTGAACGGCTTATATCTTGGCGGAAAGGGAACATCCCTCCATTCAGCAGGATATGGTTGCCGTATTCTGAGGTCTTGAGAGTTTTCTCGGGCGTGGAACATTGTTCGGAGCTCCTGAACCTCTCTTCTTACTTCTCGGGCCTCATCTGTCGCGGTAGGGGCCGTTATCTTGGGAGGATTATTGCCTTGGTTTGGCGCCGCTGAATCTGAATCTACGTTGGTTGCGGGACCCGTGCTTGTCTGGCCAGGTGTCGCTCCCTGCAGAGTAGGAAGTGCCGCTTTGATCTCGTCTACAGACTTGACCAAGGCATGCAATATGGCCTCCAACGTGTCGATGTGCTGGCGATCGCTGGAACCGCCTTGATTGCTGTCTGTCATGAATACCGTCTTCACATGAGGAGTGACGGAGGGAGTGGTGGAGGATGTACCCTCCGAGTCGTACCCATACGTCGAGAAATCATCTGGATATGTGGGGATGTTCTCTTCAGGTTCGGACTCGGAAGGAACACTACCTCCAGCTTCGGAGCTTGCTTCGTCTCGAGAATCAGCATCTGTTATACCCGATGGGAGGGTTGTTTCTCGGGGTTTGTCTCCTTGAAACATTGGATTATTGTGGACGTTCGGAGGAGTACAACCCCCAGCTCCTACGACCCCCCAGGGTCGGGGACGATGAGTCTCCTGTTGCAGCAGATTTTGTCTTCGAACGGGTGTGTTGGTATACTCCGGTGGAGGGCAACCGTTTAGCCGACAATTTCTTAGCTGTAGTGGCTGATATCTTTGGACTGGAGATGCTTGTCTTCTTCCCTCTCCCCTTGGCGGGGACCTTCTGAGCAGAATTGCAGGAGACAGCAGGAGGTGCCTCATCTTCTGAGTTCGGGTGCTGTAGTCTGTGGAAGACGGACGGACGATCTTCCGTCACTGCCGCGTTGTTGCAGCAGCAGTTGACGATGATCTGGGTGCAGTGACGTCCATGTGAGAATTCTTTGCACGCCGAGGCCCCTTCTCTTTCCTTGCGTTTGTGGAGGATCGCCTCACGCAGGTCAGAGGAACCACTCTGTCCGTTCGCCGCCGGGGATTGGACTTGAGCGGTTCTGTACAACTTTCCATCAGAGGCCCGTGTGATAATCAGCGGGACGCCCTGATAGTCAGAGGTTGGGGCAGCTGTCTGGGCTTGATGAGCCCGCGCTGCCCTAGACTTCTTCTTTCTAGCGTTCGTGGGTGCATAATAGGAGGAGTCCAAGTTGAACATCACAGAGTCTGGCTTATCATCCAGAGAGTCATCAGGGTTCGGACCGTACGAGAGACGGTCGAAAACTGATCGAGAGGAGCATGGAGCAGGTGCTATGCGGCTGGGAGCGGAAACCGTGCAGGCTGTCTGCATACGGTTGTCTCCTGTCGTCGGACGAGTTCTTATGCGGCTAGGGGTCACGACCGTGCAGGCTGGCCGCATGCGGTTGGCATCTATGGCCGCATAGGTTTTCTGCAAACGATTGACTTTACTGGCCGCATGAGTCTCATCCATGTTGTTGGGAACTGTAGTCGCATAAGTTATGCGGCTGACAGAAGTAGCCGTATGAGTTTTCTTCATGCGGTTGGCGGATGTAGCCGCATGGGCTTTCTCCTTGCGGCTAATACTCTTCTGCGGTTCGGTCCGCGTAGAGTCCCTCTTTGTCCCTGCAAGTCCAGCATCATAATGGTTTCTTCTACCGGACTTGGGGACAGCAGAGTTGTCTACGATCTGAAGTGGGACCGCAGGAGAATCCTTCTCGCCGTCTTGAGCAACAGAGGGCATCCCATCGAGGGCTTGAGGAGGAGCAAATGACTTCGGTCTCCATTCTTTGCGAGCCTTCGTGGTGCGGGTGCGCTTCTGGGCCGGGCCAGCGCTGCCTTCAGAGAGCATCTCTTCGAACGCCTGTTGGTCGAAACGGACGACCAACTTCTTTTGTGTGGAGCCAAGTTTGGTTGCATCTGATTGCGTCACCAACTCCTCAGCCGTGGAGAAGTTAGTCCCCAGCAGAGTCGCCATCGTGTTTGCCATTGATTGTAAAAGAACAGAACAATTATCGGAGGACTGAATCTTAGACTCACAATACAAACTCGCTCGTACAAAGAAAGCCTAGGGACGAAAACCTAGGTACAGCAGACTAAGTACGATTGTTTATTTTTGATTCTGGGGGGGTGACGATAGAGGCTCGGGAAAGCGACGGCCGCTCTGCCTTACTCCTTGGACGATCAGTATGCAGCCTTGGCTCGGGGAAGATCTGCTTGGCGTTGACGAAGAAACGCTCTTCTCGCTCTCCTCGGATTGCTCTTCTGGCTTCTCTCTCTCTGTGATTATCAAGAAGGAAGGGGGAGCTCTCTCTGTGTAGATCTCTCTCTTCTTATTTCTTTTGGTGCCGACCTCTCTCTCTCTTCTTCTCCTCTTTTTTTTTCAAGGGAATGATGCTGGCTATTTATAAGAGTGGGGGGGTGTTCATTAGGGTTTGCTAATGATTATCTGTTTGGAATGTAGGTGCTCCTTCATTCTATCTGAACCCTTGATCCTGATTAAAGTGAATCTCGGCCATTAGTGCGGATAGCATCGTATCTCATGAGCAATTAATGCTAGCTGCTTTAAATCCTTGTGATTGATTATGCTAATGTCTGATTGCTCGCCACGTGTCCCATTAGCTTGATGATAAATGATATGCCCTGATCTCAGTAATTATGACGATGATGTTAAATATATTTGTTGAGATTCGGTTAAATCTCTTATTGATCCCATGCCACGTGTCTTAATTGTGAGTCCTGTCAGAGCCGCATAGGATTGACTATCCTCGAACCGCAGAGAGATACTCTTCCTGAGCCGCATGAGATAATGCCTCATCGAGCCGCAGGGGACGAACCTTCCGTGAGCCGCATATGCATAGCCTTTGCGAGCCGCATGAGCTAGCATTGTATTGAGTCGCAGGGATTGAACTCTCGGTGGGCCGCATATGGCTGATTTCTGCTAACCATATAGAGTGACTTCTTCGTGAGCCGCATGGAGCTGTTTTCCATTTAAGCCGCATGAGAGTTGCCATATGGCAACCTAGGATTTCTGACGGTTCGGGTTAGAGATCTTCTTCCTTTCCCGAAAAGTCTGTCATTATGGCAGAGTCATTATGACACTTTATGTCAGAGCAGTCACAGTCGCCAAGTCGTGTCAGAGCATTAAATGAGGCCACCCCCCCCAAACGACCAGCTGCAGGGAAGGATCACACATGGCATCCATCGAGCCGCATGTGCCTTGCTGAACCGCATACGCTCCCGAGCCGCATGCGATTTGAGAGTCTTCTTTGAACCGCATAGGGCCGCTCCTGTGTAAGCCGCATAAGCTTCTTACTCCGAGCCGCATAGATCATTATTCTAATATTTTCCATGCTTCTACATTACCCTGATGACCTCCTCTGGTCAGAGCATCCGTCACTGCCTGGTGCAAGGCATCTCCACGACGATCTTGGAAAGCTATCAAAGTCCTGACGAGACCTACCAAAGTGCCATCATCAGGTTCTACAGGCTGAACTGGCTGGAATGGTGGCTCTCTGCCAGAAGGCACGACTCTGGAGGCTACTCCGGAATGCTGGGCTTGATCCCCTGGTTGCTGCTGATCCACGGGTAGTGCTCCGCCTTGTTGACCGGCAGGTCCAGGAACGATGCCGCTGAAGAAGACGACATGGGGAACCATAAGGAAGGACTAGGACAGATCAACGATACAAGCATTTGATCAGGGCGAGAATCCAGGGATTCAGAAGATACGAGCAGGGATCAAAGACGAATACTGATTGAGACATCTATTCGGTAAACCCTCACATATCTTGATTTACAAGACCTGCATGGGCCACCACTTAAACCATGTCACGCCCCAGAACCAAAATACTGGAGAGCGGGGCAGACATAGCCAGCTACGTATATGAAATGGAATCCATCTCGCTATACGGTCACGGCTGTCTAGATATATGAGGGTTTACTACAAGCCAACAGTCTCCTGTGGTCATGAACAAGCCTAGTGTCTCAATCACAAGCAAGTAAGTAAAGTCACAAGATGTATGATCATTAAATATACAATAATAAGGCGTCCCAAATATTACATATTCAGCTGATCATGAAGCTAGTCATTATAAAATGTTAGGACTAGCAAGAGTTTAGTCATACATTATCAACCCTAGGATCTGTCAATCATGTTACAGCCCGTAGGCAGACAGTAAGTAAAATACAATCGAGCTAAACAGGTGCTCGTCGGCTAAACGCCTCAAAAGAATATTTTTACAATAAAGTGGGAGATCAAAATAAACCCACTCGTTGCCCTGGTTACGCCTAGTGGTCACCATCGAGCTGGAAAGTCGGTAGATCCTCTGGAGCTGCTCCGAAATCTGGCCATACAAAACCAGCTGCGTCAGATCCCAGAAAGAGCAAGTGCCACAAAGGAAGCTTCACTTAGGAACTAAAACCAGCAATTAGCACAGAAGATAATAATATATAGTAAAACTGGAGAAATATAACATCACGAGGATATACGGTAAGATAACCATGGAACCATTCAGATAACCAGGTTACAATCCTTAAACCAAACAAGGACCGGGATTGTAACCCTTCGTCTGAACCGAACTTGGTTTCTCCCATTTATCAGCAAGATAATATAAGAAAATCAGAACATGTAACAATCTTATACAGGATCAAGACTAGACTGGTTATTCCCCATTCAACAATCACGGCCAAGCAATAAGTACGGTTTGATACTTTAACTAACTAGGGTTATCACATGCCTAGTTACTAGCAAGATGCAGTGAGATTATTCCACAGCCACAAGCCCTGCAGACCATCCAGGTTACCCAGGTCGAAAATTAGGGGTTGAATTCAGGTGGGTACATCGTCCAGGAAACGCATGTACCCTTAGGTAGCTTGAAGGGTGCAACACATGACAGTGTGCTGGAAATGTGCCCTACTCGACGGCAGGCTACAGATCCCAAGCGCGTCCAGGTAACGGGATTGCCTGCAGCTGGGAGATCTTTTTATGACTAATGTATTAATCTAGTTATTAGCCTTAGTCCATTTCAATAGGTACTCCTGACCGTGGTACTCAGGAGTCCCATCCTAGACATGATGCAAGACAGGACTAGATTATTTGTACAAGTACAATCGCCCACGGTGTCCAGGTTATTTATACAGGTCATGTCATGTCAGGTAGCCGTCGTAACTGCTTATCAAGATATATCATGTAAGGTTATCATGTCAAGTGTACTTGTCAGGAGTGCGCCACTACGGGCCACCATCAGGTCATGTTACTAGTCAAGAGTGCACCACTACGGGTCACTGTCGTGTTCAGGGTACATGTGCAGGGCATCATAGTACAAGCATTCAATCAGGAGACCCAAGTTATGCTGAGATCACAAGACATGAATTAACAATAATAGTAATAATAATAAAATTAATTACTAAAATAATAATAATAACAGGGCAAGGCACAGGAAGGAGCCCTGCGGCTCAGGATCACTAAAACCCATGCGGCCAATAAGGAGAGCGCATACGACTTGGTAAGGACAGGGGCATGCGGCTAGGAAGGCAAGGGGGTACATGCGGTTCCAAGAAGTCGGGTCTCATGCGGCTGAGGAAGAGTGGGCTTCATGCGGCTGACGGGATGGATGAGCGCATGCGGCAGAATAGGGGCCACAGCCCTATGCGGCTCAACTGACCGAGTCCATGCGGCCAGGGGAGGACGGCGGCATATGCGGCTAAGAGTGATGGGTGCACATACGGCTGATAGGAAGCGAGTCCATGCGGTTAGAAGGGTTCAGCCGTTATACGGCTAGCGGAGTTCGGATTCATGCGGCTTAAAGGGACGGAAGCCCATGCGGCTGCAGAAGCAAGGGGGTACATGCGGCTAAGTGGGGAGAAATCCATGCGGCTAGGAGTGCGAGGGTCTCATACGGCTGAGAGCGACTTGCCGCATGAATGTTCATGCGGTCAAGTACTGCCATGCGTCCAAAGAACTGTTCTTCTTCTCCAAAATTTCCGAGAAGAAGAACACCATAAACCCAAGCTTCCAAGCTCCATGAAACCTTCATCCAGAGTCCAAATCCGAACTTCCATAGGTCAAAATGGGGCAGAACAAAATTCTCTACAACATAGAACCATCAAAACTGAGAAAAAACAAGATTAAGTAGATCAAAACCCAAGAAATTCGAAAATAAGATAAACTTAGATCTACAAGAATCTGGCCATGGAAAGTAAAAATGCCAAGTACTAAAGTATGTTAGAATGCTGTAAAAAAGAGAATGGAACAATAAAATCAGAGTTCCTCCATGAAGCAAGCTGCACTTGCCTAGGCCTCTCTCTCTCTGGTAGGTGAAAAAGTTATGGTGGAGAAGAAGAAGAGTAATGAGGAGAGAGAAAGGAGAATGGATAATAAATACTAATGGTGGTGGTAGGTAGGAGTTCACCTTTGGTTCATAATGAACCAAAGCAAAACCAAGCCAAGCCGAACCCACCCAAGAATAAACCAAGCCATGAAGAAAAGTTAGCAAGGAATCATGCAATACAAAATAAAATATGTACACATATTCTAAAATACGTAATACGAACCACAGGCATTACAACTCTACCCACCTTAAAAGAATTCCGTCCTCGGAATTTAATTAAGAGGCTAGAGAGACGAGGACAAGCTAATTTAATCACAAGCAAGCTACAACTAGGCAAGCGATCACTCATTCAAGCAAGGAATCGAAGGCATGAGGCATAAGGAAGACATTATACCTCACGAGTCAAACAAGTCGGAATATCGCGATCAGATTTCATCCTCACGCTCCCACGTTGACTCACCCAAGGAGTGATGACCCCAAGCAACTCGGACTAAATTGATAGTCTTGTTCTTGAGTATCTTCTCTCTCCGGTCCAATATAGATACGGGCCTCTCCTCATACGAAAGGTTGGTACCAACAACCAATTTCGAATGATCCAGGATGTGGCTCGGGTCCGGGATATACCGTCGTAATTGGGATACATGGATCACGTCATGCACCTCGCTTAGCGACGGCGGAAGAGCGAGACGATAGGACACATCTCCTACTCGTTCCAGAATATCGAACGGCCCTATATACCTAGGACTAAGCTTTCCTCGTGTGCCGAAACGAATGATGCCACGGTTAGGCAAAATCCTCAGGAATATATGGTCGCCGACAGAAAACTCGAGAGGGCGCCGATGAAAATTGGCCCAATGGTGCTGGCGATCTTGGGCAACTCGAATATGATCCCGGACTCTTCTGACCACTTCAACTGTCTGGACAATCATTTCTGGACCAAGCATCTGCCTCTCTCCTACATCATCACAGGCTAACGGGGATCGACACTTCCTACCATATAGTGCCTCGAACGGTGCCATCTGGATACTGGTCTGGAAGCTATTGTTGTACGAGAATTCTACCAGGTGCAGGTGATCTTTCCACGAACCACCGAAGTCAAGTGTACAGGACCGTAACATATCTTCAAGAGTCTGGATTGTGCGCTCCGACTGACCATCTGTCTGCGGATGATATGCTGAACTGAATTGGAGGTGAGTTCCCAAACTCTCCTGCAGGCTACGCCAAAAGTGCGAAGTGAATCTTGAATCTCGGTCCGAGGTAATACTGACTGGCACTCCGTACAACCTGATAATCTGCTTGAGGTATATCTCTGCTAACTGAGCTGTCGACTGCCCAATTCTGAATGGAAGAAAGTGAGCTACCTTCGTAAGCCTGTCAACTATAACCCAAATAGCATCTCGACCAGCGGGGGACCTAGGTAATCTAGTCACAAAATCTATGGTCATATGTTCCTATTTCTATTCTGGAATTGGCAAGGGCTGAAGAAGTCCAGCGGGCCTCTGATGTTCAGCCTTAACTTGTTGGCAGACTAAACAACGAGAGACAAACCGGGCTATCTCCCTCTTCATGCCATTCCACCAAAAATGCTGACGGATATCACGGTACATTTTCGTACCACCAGGATGAATGGAATACTGAGAACTGTGAGCCTCTGCTATGATTTCCTATCTGATATCACCACTGGGTACACAAAGACGCTTACCATGCCTAAGTGTACCATCTTCATGAATACACAACTCTGGTCTTCGTCCTGCCTCACACTCTGCCCTGAGTCGCTGAAGCTTGGAATCTGCTGATTGTGCCATCCGGATCCTCTCGACTATAGTGGACTGAACTTGCATACTGGCCATCAATGCCACACTGGAAGGAAGAACAACTTCAATACCCATCTTCTGAAGATCTGCTAACAGCTCTGGTTGTGCTGTTAGGAAATAAACTTCGGCTCTCCTGCTCAATACATCTGCAACGACGTTGGCCTTCCCGGGATGATACTGCAAGTTGACATCATAATCCACAAGAAGCTCCAGCCACCTCCTCTGACGCATGTTAAGATCCTTCTGGGTGAAAACATACTTCAAGCTCTTATGGTCGGTGAAAATCTCCACCCTATCTCCGTACAAGTAGTGCCTCCACAACTTAAGTGCAAACACTACTGCTGCCAGCTCCAAGTCATGGGTTGGGTAATTTCTCTCATGATCACGAAGTTGCCGTAACGCATAAGCTATTACCTTCCCATGCTACATCAGAACACATCCTAAGCCTCTGCCTGAAGCATCACAATATACTGAGAATCCTCCAGTTCTATCTGGAAGCATGAGAATGTGAGCCGTCATCAAGCCTCGCTTCAATTTCTCAAAAGAATCCTGACATTCTGCTGTCCAAGCAAACTGCACATCCTTGCGGGTCAACTAGGTCAATAGCGTCGAGATCCGGGCAAAGTCTGAAACAAATCGCCGGTAGTAGCCGACCAATCCAAGAAAACTGCAAACTTCTACAACTGTGCTGGGCACCGGCCATGACTCAATGGCCATAATCTTCTGGGGATCCACTTCTACTCCTCCTCGAGTGATGATGTGACCCAAGTACGAAATGTGATCGAGCCAGAACTCGTATTTACTGAACTTGGCATACAACTGGTGCTCCCTAAGAATCTAAAGAACCACACGGAGATGTTGCTCATGCTCCGCCTCACTCCTGCTATAGACCAAGATATCATCCAGAAACACAATCACGAACTGATCCAAATAAGACATAAAAATACGATTCATGAGATCCATGAATACAGCCGGCGCATTGGTCGCTCCAAATGGTATCACTAGGAACTCCCAATGCCCATACCTAGACCTGAAAGCTGTCTTCGGGATGTCCTGCTCTCTGACTATGATCTGATGATATCCTGAGCGCAAGTCGATCTTCGAGAATACTGCTGTCCCTTTGAGCTGATCAAACAATTCATCTATCCTCGGGAGAGGGTATCTGTTCTTGATTGTCACTGAGTTCAAGGTACGATAATCAACACATAACCTGGACGTACCATCCTTCTTTTTCACAAGAAACATCGGGGCTCCCCAAGGCGATCCACTAGCACGAATGAATCCCTTGGTTCAAAGTTCTTCAATCATCTTGTACAAGATCTCCAACTCTGACGGCGCCATCCTGTAGACTCTCTCGGATACTGGGCTGTCCCAGAAATCAAGTCTATGGTGAACTCGATCTCCCGTTCTGGCGGCATACCTGGAAGCTCTTCTGGGAAAACATCTGGAAACTCTTCGACTATCCGAGGCAACTGCACTGCCGCTACTGCCATCCGCAACACTGGAAGAGAAGGCTCAACTGTGCCTCGGGAAAATGAAAAATCTGGCTCTCCTGGAATGCTAAAAACAACCCTACCAATATGGCAGTCTATTCTAGCATACTGGTTCCTCAACCAATCCATCCCTAAGACCATATCATAATCGGCCATCGGGAACTCTATCAATCTAGCGGGAAATTCCTTACCGCTAACTACGATCCGACACGAGAAAAATACTCTATCGACTCCCACAAGTCCGTTACCAGTAAGTATATTGAGCCTTACTGATAATGACTCGGGCTCCAATCCTATCCGTGTCACGAATCGTGCAGACATAAAAGAATACGATGCACCAGAATCAAATAAAGCTGAAGCTGAAAAAGAGTTGAAGAGAATAGTACCTGCCACTACCTCTCATGGTGCCAATCCTTCCTCTACGGTCATCACCATAGCCTGACCATGCCCTCGGGGTGCTGGTCCCCTCTGTTGAAATCCTCGCTGCCTATTCTGACTCAAGATTTGGGCTTGAGCATGTTGCTGGGGGTATTGTTGCTGGAATGCCTGGGACTGAGGCGGCAAGGGCCTCGATAATGGATACTGCTGCTGCTGGACCGAAGCTGGTCCTCTCACCGAGGAGCTAGAAAGGTTGGACGATGATGAACCACCCCTATTCGGACATGATCCAACCCTATGGTCTGCTGATCCACAAGCCAGACACAATCCCTGTGCCCTGCGACACTCTGCCACTACATGGCCTGGCTTTCCACAATGAGAACATTCCACAGCGGAAGACTGCTTCTGCTTCTGCTGCTGAGGGTACGTCGGGGCTGAATGCTGAACCGACGTCACTGAGGCCGCTCGCCTCGGAGCTCCAATAGTCAAAGCCCTGGCTGCCGGGGCTGGGGCTGAAGACTGATTCATCTGGCCGTGGGATCTCTTTCGACCTTTGGCCCTATCCACAATCCTCTGGGAGGTATACTCATGTCTCCTAGCTGCTCTCAAGACTGCATCAAAAGTCTGATGCTCAAACTACTCAACTGCCAACAAAATCTTCAGGTGAAGCCCTTGCTGAAATTGCTGGGCTCTATCATACTCGGTTGCCACCAAGGTAGGAGCAAACCGACTGAGCCTCGAAAACTCGGTCGCATATCCGTCGACCGTCCTGTCCATCTGCTTCAGATTGGTGAACCTCGTCTGTAGATCGTAACGAGCTACAGCATCAAAATACTTGGTCTGGAATCTCTCTCTGAACACCGCCCAATCAATGGGTGCTGCTAATCCAATGGCCTGAGCCGCCCACTAGCTGCGGGCAAGGTCTAATAACTGCAAGCACACCACGGCTACCTTCTCGTTCTCTGGGGTCCTGGCTGCTTCTAGAATCACCTCGATATCCTGAAGCCAAGCATCTGCAGCGATAGCATCTTCACTACTGTCGAAGAATGGAGGGTTCAAGTGCTTGAAGCTGTTGGCCACGCTGTTACCCTGATGACCTCCTCTGGTCAGAGCATCCATCACTGCCTGGTGCAAGGCATCTCCACGACGATCTTGGGAAGCTATCAAGGTCCTGACGAGACCTACCAAAGTGCCATCATCAGGTTCTACAGGCTGAACTGGCTGGACTTGTGGCTCTCCGCCAGAAGGCACGACTCTGGAGGCTACTCCGGAATGCTTGGCTTGATCCCCTGGTTGCTGCTGATCCACGTGTAGTGCTCCGCCTTACTGACTGGCAGGTCCAGGAACGATGTCGCTGAAGAAGACGACATAGAGAACAATAAGGAAGGACCAGGAAAGATCAACCTTACAAGCATATGATCAGGACGAGAATCCAGGGATTCAGAAGATATGAGCAGGGATCAAAGGCGAATACTGATTGAGACATCTATTCGGTAAACCCTCACATATCTTGATTTACAAGACCTGTATGGGCCACCACTTAAACCATGTTACGCTCCAGAACCAGAATACTGGAGAGCGGGGGCAGACATAGCCAGCTACGTATGTGAAATGGAATCCATCTCGCTATACGGTCACGGTTGTCTAGATATATGAGGGTTTACTACAAGCCAACAGTCTCCTATGGTCATGAACAAGCCTAGTGTCTCAATCACAAGCAAGTAAGTAAAGTCACAAGATGTATGATCATTAAATATACAATAATAAGGCATCCCAAATATTACATATTCAGCTGACCATGAAGCTAGTCGTTATAAAATGTTAGGACTAGCAAGAGTTTAGTCATACATTATCAACCCTAGGATCTGTCAATCATGTTACAGCCCGTAGGCAGACAGTAAGTAAAATGCAATCGAGCTAAACAGGTGCTCGTCGGCTAAACGCCTCAAAAGAATATTTTTACAATAAAGTGGAAGATCAAAATAAACCTACTTGTTGCCCTGGTTACGCCTAGTGGTCACCATCGGGCTGAAAAGTCGGTAGATCCTTTGGAGCTGCTCCAAAATCTGGCCATACAAAACCAGCTAGGTCAGATCCCAGAAAGAGCAAGTGCCACAAAGAAAGCTTCAGTTAGGAACTAAAACCAGCAATTAGCACAGAAGATAATAATATATAGTAAAACTGAAGAAATATAACATTACGAGGATATACGGTAAGATAACCATGGAACCATTCAGATAACCAGGTTACAATCCTTAAACCAAACAAGGACCGGGATTGTAACCCTTCGTCTGAACCGAACTTGGTTTCTTCCATTTATCAGCAAGATAATATAAGAAAATCAGAACATGTAACAATCTTATACAGGATCAAGACTAGACTGGTTATTCTCCATTCAACAATCACGGCCAAACAATAAGTACAACTTGATACTTTAACTAACTAGGGTTATCACAGACCTAATTACTAGCAAGATGCAGTGAGATTATTCTACAGCCACAAGCCCTGCAGACCATCCAGGTTACCCAGGTCAAAAATTAGGGGTTGAATTCAGGTGGGTACATCGTCCAGGAAACGCATGTACCCTTAGGTAGCTTGAAGGGTGTAACACATGACAGTGTGCTGGAAATATGCCCTACTCGACGGTAGGCTACAGATCCCAAGCGCGTCCAGGTAACGGGATTGCCTGCAGCTAGAAGATCTCTTTATGACTAATGTATTAATCTAGTTATTAGCCTTAGTCCATTTCAATAGGTACTCCTGACCGTAGAACTCAGGAGTCCCATCCTAGACATGATGCAAGACAGGACTAGATTATTTGTACAAGTACAATCGCCCACGGTGTCCAGGTTATTTATACAGGTCATGTCATGTCAGGTAGCCGTCACAACAGCTTATCAAGATATATCATGTCAGGTTATCATGTTAAGTGTACTTGTCAAGAGTGCGCCACTACGGGCCACCATCAGTATTTGCCATTAAAATTCTTTTATTGCAAATTTTAATACAAACAGAACAGTGTTACAATATAGGACTTAGATGTAGTCCTAGGAGTACACTTTTGTTTATCTGGGTTCCTTGTGCCGATGGAGTGAGTGGTAATTCGTTGACTCCGTTGACGATCTGACGACGATTATCCGTTCTCTGAAGGTCTGGATTGCTCTGGATGCTGGAGCTTGCTGAGAGGAGGAAGACATTAAGTGTCTATATCTGCCTCTCTGGTGGTATGTTCGTTCGTTGTGTGTTCTGTCCGTGTGTCGGTGTGGAAGAAGGAAATGATCCCTCTATTTATATAGTCTACAGGCTGGCTGTTCATGCGTGCATATGTACGATGCGTCTGGTCATGGGAACGCCACGTGGTGATTGCTGATGGAGACGTATGAACGATGCGCCCTGATCGAGGGGTTGAATTCTTCATGCTGCTGTTGTGGACTGGCACTTAGTAGAGGAGAAGATCTTTCTGTTGCTGAGATCTTGGACGAGTCGAGTCAAAGGATACGTGTCATCAACCCATGGCTCGAAGATTTCTGATTTGGTGGGGAATGATCTGGTAGGATGCACCTAGGATTGGGCATAGGAGGAGACTTTGGCTCGTAACCTTTAGGAGTCACGAACCATTCGGGTCGCATGGCTTTTGAGGCACATGCTAGGCTTCAGTAATGACTTAACTCCTGTCTTTCGAGATCAGAGAGAAGTCTGGGGCGCATGGCTTTTGAGGTGCATGCAGAGCTTTAATGGTGACTTCTCTTCTGTCTTTAGGGATCAGTGAAAAGTCTGAAGCACATGGCTTTTGAGGCGCATGCTGATTTGGGCGCATGGCTGCAGAGGCGCATGCGAGTGGTTGAGTGGCCACGTGGTAGTAGCCGTCGGAGGAAAGTAATGATGATGCTGACGTTGGCGATGCTTCGTCTTCTAAAAAAGCTGTCAACTATTCAGACTTTGGGAGGCGTGCTGCCAACTCTGTCAGTTCAGCATTTAATGTTCGTGACATTCGATGGACAGCTGAGTGGGCGTATCGGTTGGCGTCCCACTAGGCGTATGGTGACGCATAGGGGGTGCATCCCTGTGATGTGCTCGGTACTGAAGGGCACGTTTGTGTGATGTGCTTGATGTTGAAAGGCGCGTCTATGTGATGTGCAATCTGGCCGGCGCATCTGCTTCGTGACGCGTCTTTAATGGTGCGACTGTTACGATCTTCGAGTGCTTTAAATAGCTATTTTGACTTAGCTGAATTCGAAGCGTCCGGTTCATCCATTTAATGCAAATTCATTGTACGAAATTTGGAGAGCCATCCACTTGGCGCATGGATTTGATTTACCCGACCTATAAATAGTGGCATGGAGAGAGTTTGCTTCTCGTTCTCTTACGTTCTTCCGACATAAACTTGTTTACTCGGATGCATTCTGTTGACGAGATGCTCTCGAGGGTGAAGATACGATGCCATATCTTCATTGATACACTTGAAGGTGACTGTTACATCCAAAAGTCAAAGTCGAGGGCTTCCGAGGCAGGCGGAAGGTGCCTGTTGCATCCAAAGATAGGGATGCTCGAGTCTCGTCTTCGTTGTGTAGGGAGAGCCGCAGATCGGAATTACGGTGCTGCAGCTTTGGGGGCTCTTTCTTCCTTTAAAATGGGTGTCGCCCATTCTGGTTGTGTTGAAAGCTGCCCCTTTAGCCGATGTTTCGATTACGGTCTTCCTTCGCCTTTGGAGGCTCTTTTAAAACCTCCCCTGGCCACAGGTTGGCTTGTGGTGCTTTTCTCTTTTTCGGTTTGGGGAGCTCTTCCTATAGCTAGAGGGTTGATTGCCACCCTCGTTCTGCTCAGTAAATGCTTCATTAGTCGAAGTATTTAGACGACGGTGAGCCTGGCTGGAAGAGCGGCACATAACTGGGCTGCTGAAGGGATGCACATAACTGAGCTGCCGAAGGGATGCACATAACTGAGCTGCCGAAGGGATGCACATAACTGAGGATGCACATGACTGAGCTGCTGAAAAGGATGCGCCCTGCTGAGGGCGCATGGTGGGATACGCCTGACTGGGGCGCATGGTGGGATGCACCTGCCTGGGAGCGCATGGTGATCGCTGCGCCTATTTGAGGGCGCATAGTGGCTGTTGGCTGTAGACTTAGGATCTTTTCTTTGTAGAAATTCTCCTTTGTACAATCTTTTCTTAGACATGTAATAGACTTTTATATGTAATAAAAAGTCTTCTTTCAATGCCTATTTTTGCTGTTTGTGAAGTACTTTGTCCAAGCTCTGGCGCATGTAGTCTGGCGCGTGGGCTTTCTAGTTCTGAAATTCCATGCTTCTACAAGACCTCCTTCAAAGTTTTTAAATCTTTTGGATAAGTTTTGGAATACCTTGAATAAGAAGCATGGTGATAGAGGCGCATGACTGTCGGATCGTATAGATACTTCGTGCATCAGTGATGGGGCGCATGCTCCACTCAGTTAATACAAATGATGTCGCCTCAATAACCAAGAAAGATTAATGATGATCTTTTTGGTTTTATTTGCGGTTATCTCTTCACAGAACCCGAGGCGACGGCTGAGGTCACACTTCATCGGTTCACGCGTGCACCCAAGCCCTATAAATAGGCGAGAGATGGAGAGAGAGAGAGTTCTTTCTCTTTGCTTTTGCTTTTAGAGTTCTTCCTCAAAACCCTAACTTTTTTCTCTCAAGCAATGGCTCCCAAGGTTCCTCGCGGTGGTGCTGGCAAGGGACGAAGCAAAGGGAAAGAGCCTGTAAAAGCTGCTGCAGTTGACGTTCCCCGTCGGCCTGTCGAAGTTCGGCCGGAAGTAGTTGGTGAGTTTTATTTTACGTACACCAACGCACATAGACCTTGAGTCTTTGATGATGTGCCGAGGTTTTTGCCACCGACGTACATGGGTTTAGGCCCTGAAGATGTGCCGAGGCTCTACCGCTGACGCGCATGGGTTTACACCCTGATGATGCGCCGAAGCTCCACTGCTGATGCGCATGGGTTTTCACCCTGATGATGCGTCGAAGCTCCACTGCTGATGCGCATGGGTTTACACCCTGATGATGCGCCGAAGCTTCTTTTTCAGACGTGCTATGTGCTTTTGATGAGACTCAGATTCTTTCGTTTTTCGAATCTTTGCTAGTGTCGATGACTATCCCACTCTTGAATGAAGTGCTTCTGGACGCTGCCCTCTGCCAGATGGGATTAGATTATGATGAGGAAGTGATAAACCCTGCTCAAGCTGCTATTATGCTGGATCAGCATCCCGAAAGAATGACTTAAATTCGGGAGCAGCAGTATGGGTTCCTCAAATGGATGATGGAGCGTGGTATTTTGAAATCTGCCACATCTGATAAAGTGACCTTCTTGAAGCCTGAATTTCTGTTTGGGGACCGCCTTACCTCTACTGAAGCAAAGGTGTTGAAGGTCAAGGAAGACTAGTTTTTTACAGCAAGGGGAGTGCACATGAACGTTAAGCAGCTCGAACGCCAATGGCCTCTGACGGCTTTCTGTCCTCTTGCTTCCAAGAGGAGGATGTCTTGGGATCTAACCCCATCTCAGGGGGGGAGTGGTGGCAGGCATCCTAAAGATCGACTCTACCTCAGATCAAAGGGATACTTTGACCACCGTGCGGGCTGGGCCTTCTTTTACCTGGCGGACTCTACGCCCTGGCAGCATTTATAGTGATGTTCCCGCCAATACATTTGCCTTTGGCGCTTCGACTTTCGCCAATCGCATGCTTTTGATGGAGCGATCGTACCCGAAAGATGAATTTCGGGTAGAGGGTTGGTGTCATTATGTTGCCAAATGGGACAAGCTGACACTCTGGATGTTGTCACGATTTTAAACCGAACTCGAAGAGATGGGGCTGATTGCTGCGATCCGTGCTACTCAGGCAGGTATTGACATCAACCGGCATATGTTCCTCGTGCTTCTGGAAATGTTTGATACTCATGCCGGGATCTTCTTCACTCCGGTGGAGGAGTTAGGCCTTGCACTTCATGAAATGCACGAGGTATCAAAGCTCCCTTGGGGATCAGAACCCTACGAGGAGTACTTTCTGACGAACGAGGAGTTCCAAGTCCTGGGGGACAAAGCTGAAGAAATGATGGCCGTCTTCAAGGAAGTGGCGAGTCATCAATACTATATACAGAAGAGGGATAAGAGCGGATCGCAGCCTCATATGACCGCCTGGAGGGATTACGTCTTCAATCAAGACAAGGAGGATCCCTCTCTATTTACCACTCCGCCAGCGCTTTCCCGTAGTGAAGTGCTTTCCGAAATGAGCAGGTTAGGTGAGAAGAATCCCCAGGAGAACGAGGACCAGCAATCGGATGAACGCTCCTACAGCTGTTTCTGGCACCTAACTCATCGGATGTCGTCGAAAGCAGAATTAGCTGCATATCTGATGGTTTGGCTTCGAGATTACGTTTTTTCGGGCGGGTCAGGCTCCGTAGAGAGGGTAGCCCGGAACTTAATCCTGCCAGCAGTGAAGTTGGTTTTTGGCCGGCGTTTGGCTCTTCTCCCCGCGATGGTGTGTAACCTGCTACGAGGTTTACGGGAGTTTACGGGAAACGTGGTACATGATCGCGGTAGGAATGACAACTTCCCACGTGCCGAACTGCCATTTCACTATCTAATGGGGTGGTTAATTTTACACCATCCAAATGTAACGAGTCCGGGTTCGAAAAAAGACTATAGGGCCGGAGATGCATTCCTTCGTCGTTTCCACCAGAGGCGCTGGTTATATTCTGGCGTCCCCGTTTGCAGGAAGATTTTATCTCGCCTTCAGGGGTGGGAGATCACCAAAGTAGGACCTGTCTTCTCGGGTTTTGAGGCCGATGAGGATTTGACGGATTCGGGTGAAGACGCCACCACTCTGCCTCCATGGGGATTCTGCTGGTTGCAAAGTATTCGACCATCCCATCTGGTGTACCGGAACAGGAATCAGTGCTAACTGGAACCGTATTTACCGAGCCACTTTGTACGGCAATTTGGTTATGCTCAGCTGATGTTGGATAATCTCAGTATCACCCTGGGGTATGCTGGAAGTTTGTTGGATGGTGCACGAGCTTGGCATTACTATAATGTCGGATGTACCGGAGCTCGCTTTATGCCGCCCGTCCAGAATCCGCGGCCGCCCATTCTTTACTCGGCTGCCAAGTTTTTCTATGTTATGGCTGCCGCGCCTCCCGGATATGATAGGGAGACCAGTCTTGTTGCAGGCACTCCGTTAGCGGTGGCCGGGCACGTATCGGCTAGGGCTCGATCGCACCATCCGCCAGAGGTGGGTTATCGAGGTACTCCTGCCATGTCCACAGGGGGTCAGGCAGAACCCTCGGTCGATCAATCGAAAAGACGTGCAGATACAGAGGCTGGATCTCCTGCGTCGAAGAGGCAGAAGAAGGCATCGTCACCGACGGTGTCATCGGACTCAGCATCTGCAGAGGTAATAATATCCCACACAGTCTGGTTTAGGTTCAATATTTCATGTAACCAATGCTTCCTTTTTATAGGAGCCGCTAAAAAGGAGGCCCCGTACTCCAAAATCTGGTGGAAGCAGGCCAAAGGAGATGGCGGGCTCGTCTGAAGTGCGCATTCCGCCGATTATGATGTCTCCGATGGAGGAGAACCCGGATGATGTTGTTGTCGTGGAGATTCCAGCATCCCCAGATTATGTCAGAAGGGAAGCTGAGGATGTAGCAGCTTTCGAGATGATAAAGGCCGCAGCGGGGGCCTTGGATGTCGAGGGTCCAGCAGACACGAGGCTTCCTGGTGATGAAGTGGGGTGGAGTTCGTCGTCTTCAGATGACGTCGCTCCAGGGTTGCAAAAGCCTGTTGCGGGGGCGACAGATATAGTTGGAACAGAGAAGAGGGTTGATTCCTCTCCTTGTCATGATGAAGGGAGGTTGGCTGTAACACTGCCGAGCCCTACCCCGGACTCAGCAGCGGAAGCTGAGGCGACAGATCATATCCCTGTAGAAGGATTTGATGAAGAGGCTGAGACTCGTCTGCCGATCCTGACTCCTGGGGCGGGTCAGGAGACAAGTGTTGATCTCCCCGTTCTGCCAGGGGAGGTACTGACTGCTGATAGGACATTGGAGGCTGAAAAGGTGGCCACTGACGTCGGGGGTTCTTCCGAGTTTGGTAAGGGTTTGATGGAACCCTCTGTTGCTCCTTCCACTTGGGGTACTATCTCGATGCCTGTCTCGACTTCTTCTGATCATTTGGCTCCTCGGGCTAGTATTCAAGCCCCTGTTGATGAAGAGCCTGTCGATACAGAGGGTCCAGCCTCGCGGATTGAAGCAGACGGGCCTTCTTGCGGTCCGCTAACTAGAGTAGCTCCTCCGACTCCTGCCATGACGTCGCAGGTGCTGGCGGATGCAGATGAATACATGAAATTCATCGTCGAGGCAGTGTATAAAATACTGCAGAGGGGGGTATCGGCAGTGATGGACGCCAACGGGAGCTTTGCGATGGCAAGAACTCTGGCATTGTCTCATATCAACCTGATCCGTCTTCACCAGGGCCACGATCATATGACCGTCATTCTGGAAGCCTCGGTGGCTGAGTTGGACCAGCGGCTTTCCGAATTACAGCACATCCAGCGAAATAACCTCTCCGTCCTGATAGATACGGAGAAAGAGAAGCTGATCGCCGAGATTGAGTCTTCTTACCAGGCCACTGTGAGTGTCTGGGAACGTGAAGTGGCTGAGACTGAAGCTGTAGTGGAGCGGTTGTCTCAGTCTACACGGGAGACGGTGGAGGCACGAGCTGTGTTGGACACTAGTATCGCGAAGATTGATGCCCAGATCCGCCGCCTTGAGGACCAACGGGCCCGACTTCTATTAGACGCCGAACGTGTCCAGGCTGAACACGTAGCATTCAAGAAGGGGGAGGCAACTTTCACCCACCGGGCTCTTACTTTGGCTTAGCAGCGGCAACAGCTGGATGAGAAGCATAAAAATGATACTTCTCCTGAGGCTATTGAAGTGATGCGTCAAGAAGCTGAACGTCGAGTCCTGGCGACTGTGGAGACTCGAGCGGCGGACTTGAGACGTCAGATTGAAGAGCTTTCAGCCAATCCTGAGGATGTTTAGGGATTGTAGTCTCTTCTTTTTGTATTTTTGCAACTCTTGCCGGGGTTGTAAACTTTTACTCTCTATTTAAAAATAAAGAATATAAAGTTTTTTTTTGTGGTGTGTTCATTTTTGCTGTCATGAACTTGATGATTTGTGTGGACCTATTATCTTTTGTACACCTTGGTTTTTAGGTATAGATAATAAGTTTGAGAGAACCCTCATGTTTGCTCAGAGGTGATGTGGAATGGCAAATATGGGATTCAAGTGGTGGAATCTCCCTACTCAGAGGTGTTATGGACGTGGTAGGAATGATCTTGGGGGATACTCGGAACTACACAGAGGTAATATGGACGTGGAAGTTCTGCAATCAATGTACGACAACGCAAGGGTTGTCTGTACGGGATGTTTACTCAGAGGTAATGTAGACGTGGTAAACATGGTGGGTAGCGTAGTCTTATGGGATGTAAGATTCTGCTTTATAGGGTGTAGGAGGGCAACTCAGAGGTAATGTGGACGTGGTTGTCCTTCTACTGGAGGATGCTACGGAACAGCTGGGTTCCGGAAGCGTATAATTTTGTGAAAGGGAATTGTCTGTGAGTCCTGATGATTGGGTCCACAGATCCCCGGGTGGAAGCACATGTCTGAAAGATGTCAAGAGTAGTACTTCTTTAGGAACTTGCCGTTGATGGGCATCATGAACAAGTCCCCAATGGATTTGGCGAGACGGTAAGCACCGTTTGAGTATACCGTCTCTATGATGAAAGGTCCTTCCCACTTGGGCTCGAACTTTCCTGGTATTTTGTGAGTCAACACCATCGGTCTCCTGACTGCCAGAACCAGGTCGCCAACTTGAAAAGTCCTCTGCTTGACCTTTTTGTTGAAAGCCTGTGATATACGGGCTTGGTATAGTTCGATGCGTTGTTGAGCTAGGAGACGCTTTTCGTCAAGTGCCTCCAGTTCCCGCAGACGACAACGTTGATTGTCCTCTTCTGTGAGTTGGTTTGTGATTGCTACGCGGAATGAGGGTATCTGGATCTCGAGAGGCAGTACCGCTTCGCTCTCGTAGACCAAGGAGAATGGTGTGTTGCCTGTCGGGGTCCGTACCGTTGTGCGGTAGGCCCAAAGGCATTCGCCGAGCTTTTCGTCCCAGTTGCGTTTGTTAGATGATACGACCTTTTTGAGTAGCCTGACGATAGTTTTGTTGAACGTCTCGGCCAATCCGTTTGCTGCCAGATTGTAGGCGGTTGATGCCACGTTTTGAATACGATTCTTGTCACAGAATCTGCTGAAAACATGGCTAACGAAATGAGGACCATTGTCGTGGATGATCCTCCGGGGTACTCCAAAACGGTGGACGACGTGGTGCTTGATGAAGCTGATCACCCTGGAGCTTTTCACTTCTGCCAGCGGAACTGCTTCTGCCCATTTGGAGAAGTAGTCGGTGATTGCTAGGATGAAGCGGTGTCCTCTCGATGAAGGAGGGGTGATCGGTCCCACAATGTCCATGCCCCAAGCTTCGAAGGACCAGGAGGCGACTGTATGATGTAGTGGTTCTGACGGTGTATGAATGAAGTCTGCGTGAAGCTGGCACGCATGGCACTTCTTAGCATATTCGACAGCGTCAGCGGCCATGGTTGGCCAGTAGTAGCCCATGCGTCGCAGTCGGTCCTGCAACTTAGGACCAGGTTGATGGGCCCCGCAGGTTCCATCATGAGCTTCTCGAAGGGCTTCGGCTGCTTCTTCGTTGGATAAACATCGAAGGAGAAGTCCATCGTAGGAGCGTCGATACAGCATTTTAGTAGCCGTATCGTAGTAGAATCGAAGAGAGCGTCTCCTAACTGAGACGGCTTCTTTCGGGTCCTCTGGAAGAATTCCGTAGACAGCGAAGTCGATGAATGGGAATCTCCAGTCTCGGACATTAACACCAGCACTCATTGACATGGCATGGGCCACCTGTAAGCACAAGTTATTTTTAGGGCATACCAGGTCTCGACCCACTACCGTGACGTAGTGTTGAGTTCCGAAGGGTGCCGCTAATGAGGCTGCGAGGCCGGCCAGAGCATCAGCCTCTAGATTTTGTAGACGAGGTACATGTTCGATGAAGAACTCGGTGAAGGTTGAAATGATGTTCAATGCAACTTCATGGTAAGGGATCAGATCTTCATGGCGAACTTCGTATTGCCCTCTGATCTGGTTTACGACGAGTTTTGAGTCGCCGTAGGCTTCCAGATGATTTACCCCCAGCTGTTGCGCCAGCTAGAGTCCCATGATGAGTGCGTTGTACTCGGCAACATTGTTGGAGCACGGCTTCGAAAGGGAGTAATGTCACGACCCGCACCCGGTTTTCGGATACGAGACGTGTCCAAGCCAGCCTACGCCGCAGAGTCGGCGGTAGAACGCTGTCAAGCCCGCAAGAAAATAAATGCTCAAAAATAAACATTTGCTGCTCATTCACATTTCTAATTTATTACAACATTTACAACATTTAAAATTTAAAAGAAATATAAGACTTTACAATTAATGAAAATGATACAACTATTTTCTATTTCTAGGTCGTCTTCAGCATACCCAAGTCTCCCAGTGCTAAGAATGATCGCGGCTAAACCTGAAAAATGTTGGTTATCCAGTCAGGATTGGAACAAGTACACAAACCGACGGCAATGCAAAACACAATAGAATTAACAAGACATGAAAATAGCATATGAGATATGAAAGCTGTAAGAAAACTGATGACATAGCACGATAGAGAAGTAAACAAGGAAAAACTAATAAAAGACATCTATCTAGGTGGTGTAAAATATCATTTTCGACATGTGAACGGCTAGGGGGTAAAATCAGGCTCACTGTACGTGTCGTGCGCAGCGGCTAGCATTCACGAGAGACACTGGGATAATTCTGGGTAGTCCACATGTCTACTAAGATATTTCTCCTTCCGACTACTCCATGTGACGAGCGTGTCAACAAGCAGCAAGATATATGTATAGACATGAAATGAAAAGACTACTATGAATCGGAAAGCAATCAGAAAGTGCACTTGCCTGAGGTGTTTAGCTGGAGAAACCGATAATTCCATTGAGTCCCGGATAGTCTGACTGGCTAGGGTCGATGTGAAGGATTTCGGGATTTGCAAGTAAATGAGTACGATTAGTCGCGATTCAATGATATTAAACGAATTGATTTAGCAAAATAATCCCGTAACTATATATATCCTTTTTAGAAGATTTATTATTAGGAAAACGTTTATATACTCTTTAGAACATATTTATTTAAATGAAAGTCCAAAAACCCAAAGTCCATATGAGTATAGTTTAAGATACACAATATATCTACATAACTTCTAAATAAACCCAATAATATATATATTATGATTCCCGAATAACTATAATCTTTAATAGCTAGAATACATAGTAACATTTATACTAACAAAATACCGATTATTTATACATCAACAAATTATACTAAGGCCCAAAAGTTATCTATAACATAAGGTTAAGAATCATATATAAGAATTGTTGAGCCCATAACTACATTAATATAATTTTTGGAAATATTATTATATATATATATATATTTGATAACCATAATAGTAAATAATAATAAAGGTTAATAACTAATAAATATTTAATACTAAATGTACATGCATTAACCCTTAATAGTGTAGCAAATATATTAAATAAATTAATAAATACACATACACAACAACCAATGTTTTGTTTACTGCTCTGGAAGGAGCAGCTTGTTCTTCCTCTCAGTTTCCCGAGAGAAGTAATAAAAATAGTTACTGTAAAAGAAAGAAGAAGAGAGAGAAACAATTTGAGAAGAGGAAACCAAGTGCTCAGGAGGAGAGAAGAACCTTACCAAGAGGTGGCGGTGCTCGCTCTTCGGCGTCGAGCGCGGAGAGGAACTTCGAGACGGAGAGAGGGAGGTGGCGAGAACGAGGGTTTGGGCTCCTCCTTGGAGTTCGTCAGAGACACGCGACGAACGCGGCACGGTTGGGGCACGCCGGGACTGGGGCCGATCTGGAGTGCGGCCACATCTCGGCGGAGACACGGGCGGCGCTCAGTCGAGACGTCTCGCGTCCTGCGGAAGGAAGGCTCTGGTCTCGGGCTTCGACACTGATCGGGCGGACGGGGAAGAGGCCACGGCTCCGGTGGAGAATATGGGGCGCAGATTCGGTAATACAGTGGAGGACCGGGTCGCACGGTGGACACCGGGATGGCAGTAGCCCACGGGAAGCAGTACGGCGTCCACCAGTGCTGGCGCGCGGCTCACTCGCCAAGGTGACGACCGGTCATGCAAGTGCGGGTCGCAGGCGCCGCACTCGAAGTTGGGGTTCACCAGGACTCTGGTCGCTCGGCGCTGTCCCGACCCTCGGCGCTCGGGGAGAGGGGCTCCGGTGACTGGACGCTCGATGCTGGTGGAGACGAAGGCGCCATAGAGGAGGCACGCAGGGAGCGATTGAGGACGGGCCGATCTGGTCGGCGTCGACGCTCACCAGGGTGCTCGCCTCGGTACGACACCGGATGAGCGGTGCTGTCACGGTCGCAGCGAACGCGGAGGAGAGGTGAGTGGGATGGTGCTTTGGTTTGGTTGTTGGGACGTCCGTGTCGGCCTGTCGACACGGACTCGGTAATGGAATTGTAATAGTGGAATAAGATGGGTTGGACACGGACGCACGGGTCCGGACACGGTATTGATTGGTGGCTGTGTTTGTGGTTTTGGGTGCGGTGGGTGATGATCGGGAGCGGTGATGGTTGTGATGGAGAACACGGTCGGATTGGTGGTGACCGACGGTGACAAAAATTATGATGGTGGGGATGGCGGTGGATCACAGGTGGTTGCGACGAGGGTCTATCGGTGACCAGGCTGCGACATGGATGAAATAGGGATGCTAGGTTTTTGTGGGAAATCGGTTGATCCCTATATATATATCCAGGCTTGCGATATACATCAACTGTGAAAGTGATTAGGAGGGCTAGATTTGAATTTGATTCACATTCGATTCAAAGAAAGATGTAATCGGCCAGGACTCGGGGGGAGTTGGTTGGATCAGCACACATTGAATAATCCTCATCTCATTTAAATATAATACTTTATTAGTCAAATATAATCAAATAAGTTTTAAACTGCACTATCAAATTCTAATCCAATAATTGATCATAAAATAAATTAAAAGTATTATTTTATACCATCAAAATAATTTGAAGTACATTTTTATAAATTCATATTTTATTTAAAATAAATTAGCAAATCCCTTTTACTGCTTAAAACTACTTATGACTTTTAAAATTAATTAAAACCAAATCTTTTCAAGAATTAAATTAAATAAGTTTTGAATCCAATAAATTATCAATTAAATCAATCCATAATAAACTAATACTTGATATTACTAATAATATTTAAAAATACATTTAGCAAAATCCAAATCAAATTATATTTACACAAATTGATCTGATCGCAATCTACTAATGATTGCAATAAAGTAATTAAAATCAAAAATGAATTACCATTTAATGATACATACAGATATTCTAAAACCAAGTAAGGCATATAATTTCAAAACCAAAATCAATAATTTGATAATAATAAGAATAATAGAATAATGTGACGTACATATTTAAAATACCTCGATAAAATCTCTTTATTGTTTTCAAAGATACCTTATGATTTTCAATCCATTTTCGAAACTAATAGTTGAAAACCAAAACTAATAACCAGCCTATTTTGTAAAGCTAATAACTTATTTCAAGAAAATGTTTTTTTTCTAATCATAAATAGAAAATAACATTAATACGTTTTGGAGAATATTTGTCTCGAAAAATATAAGAAAATAAAAAAATAAAATTTGAAAAGAATTTTGGGAAGTGGGGTTACAAGTAAGCACGCTGGATGACCAGCTGATCGGGGGAGACTAATACCACCCCCACTCCAGCGATGATTTGGCCTTTGGGGCCTGTTCTTGAAGCGCCATCGAAAAATATCCGCCAGACGGAGCCTTCTTCGGTGACGTTTGATTCTTGGACCTCATTCGGGATGTCTTCATAGAGTCTTGAGCACTCTGGGATGTGGTGTGCAGCTAAAAAATCGGCCAGAGCTTGACCTATAACAGCTTTTTGTGGAACGAACACCATGTTGTATGGTGTTAGCAAGATCGTCCATGTGGCTAGCCGAGAGTTCAATGATCCTGGCTTCGTCATGAGGACCCTGAGCGGATTGACTCGGGAAACGACATGGATTGCCTGCCCCGAAACATAATGTCGAGTCTTTTGGATGGCAAATATCAAAGCTAAGCACTTCTTTTCAACGGGGTTGTACCGGTGTTCGGCCCCGATCAGAGTTCGACTGAGGTAGTAGATTGCTTGCTCATAGCCTGCGTCGTTGTTCTGAGCTAGCAGGGAGCCGAGGGAATGATCCATGGCACGGACGTAGAGGAGGAATGGTTTGCCGGCGACTGGTGCCACCAAGACTGGCAGGCTCGTCAAGTAAGCTTTGATGTCATCGAAAGCTTTTTGGCATTCCTCTGTCCAGACGTGAGAGACTCCCTTCTTCATGAGGTGAGTGAAGGGTCGACATTTGCCGGAAAGGTTTGCTATGAACCTCCGGATGTATGCCAGACGCCCCTGTAGGCTTCGAAGTTCTCGAAGGTTCTTCGAAGGGTCCATATCGAGGATGGCTTTGGTCTTCTCGGGATCGACATGAATGCCTTTCGTCGTGATGATTAAGCCCAAAAACTTTCTGCTAGAAACCCCTAGAAAGGATTTAGCGGGGTTCATCTTGAGCTGGTGCGCCCGCATGAGATCGAAGACTGTCTTCAGGTCTTACAGGTGATCTCCTTTGAGACGGCTCTTGACTGCGATGTCGTCAACATAGCATTCGACTGTTTTGCAAAGATGTTGACGGAAAATGGTGCTCATAGCTCGTTGGTATGTCGCACCAGCGTTCTTCAAGTCGAAGGGCATCACTGTGTAGCAGAAAACACCCTTTGGAGTTCTGAATGACGTGTGTTTTGCATCATCAGAGAACATCTTGATCTGGTTGTAGCCCGAATACCCGTCCATGAAAGATATGCGCTCGAAGCCACATGTGTTGTCGATCATCACGTCGGTGATTGGAAGCGGGAACTCGTCCTTCGGGCAGGCAGAGTTGAGGTCCCTGAAGTCGATACAAACTCGTATCTTCCTATTCTTTTTGGTAACGGGGACAACGTTGGCTACCCAATCTGGGTGTTGTTCTTCACGGATGAAGCCGCTGGTCAAGAGCTTGTCCACCTCCTGATCGATGGCGTTCATGATGTCCGGACGGAAGCGTCGCTGTTGTTGTTTGATAGGCTTGGCATCAGGTAAGATGTTCAACCTATGCATCACGATCTGGGGGTCAAGCCCCGGCATATCTTCGTAACTCCAGGCGAAGACGTCGATATACTCTTTAGCCAGCTAGATTAAAGATTCTCGGTCTTCTCCCTTTAGGCTTTTGCTGATGAAGATGGGTTTGGAAGAAGATCCATCCCCAAGGTCGATCTGCTCGACTTCGTCTTCGGTGGGAGGTTTACGTAATTCAAAACGAGACTCCTATTGTTGTCCTAGGCGTTGAGCCCAGGGTTCTTCTTCGAAGAATTCCGGCGCTTGGTCTTCGCCTTCTTTTTCTTGAGATTGTGCAGACGTCATGTTGGCTGACAGCACCCTCTTGAAGACTGAGTCGATACTGGTATCGGAGTCCCACGTTGATGCTTCAGACGAGTGAGAATGTTCTACTTCTTCCGCGTCTGAACTCTCTGGAGTTGACGACGGCGTGACATAGCCTATCCCCCGTCGAGTTTGATTGTAATAGTCCTGCGGCTTTTCTTTAGGTGTTGGAAGTCGGAGAGGGAGACGTCGACCTTTGCCGTAATTCAGGCCTTTGTTGGTTTTTAGGTCGTAACCCATCTTTTGGATGAGGTACTTTGCCTTGTCCGTGTACCGATAGAGTTGTATTCTGCCGGCATCTGGTTCTGGCTCGAGTGGTGGGAGGTCTTGATAACGCTCAACCTTACCGAAGATGATGGATTCTTCGTCTCGACTCCGTGGTGGGACTATGTAACAGACCCCTTGGGACGGGACTACTCAATTTACATGATGGACGGTCGTTATTTGTGTTTGCAACGACCGTAGAGCGTTATCTAATATATACATGGCATTCCAATATGGAAGACTAGAATAATTAAAAGACACTCTGTTATTGATGAAATATGAGATTTTATCCCGCGGGATTACATTGTCCAGAGAAGGGGCATCTACATCAGCCGAGATATATTCCCCCAACTCTTCATCTGTAAGCACTGGAGTAAGATCGGGAGAGTCTACCACAGCGTTGGCTTTGGAGTCCGAGAGGACTACGTGGGCCTTCTCTGGCGGCTGGGATGGCGGCGGCTTGCCCTTAAGACGCACCTTCAGAGGTGCCTCCGCTGTGCCTCCGGTGATTGACGCCTTCTCCTGTAGTTTTGCCACGAGGGGGGTCGATGTTTGAGGCAGCTTTCCCTTGACCCGTATCTTCAGGGGAGCTTCAGGAGCAGCTGGTGCTTTTCCGGGTAGCTTAATGCTCATGGGAGGCAACTTCTGAGGCGGTTTGCCTTTGAGTCGGATCTTCAAAGGAGCGTCGGGGGTGACCTCAGGCTCCATGTTCGGCTCTGCTGTCGTTTCTGCTTCGTCGTCAGCATCATTGGCTTCCTCCTCGTCAAGTGATTTGTATAAGTCAGCATCGGTGAAGTAGGCTTCAATCCCTTTGAAAGGGTCTATGTCCGCGAACTCCGTACGGATGACGTTGTTGGTGGACACGTACTTCATACATTGGTGGAGCGTGGATGGTACCACCATATACTCATGCAGCCATGGGCGACCCAACAGAAGGTTGTAGTTGACTTCAGCGTCCACGACATAACAAGTGACCTCGGTTCTGAGGTTACCGATGTGGCACTTTAGTCGTATTTTGCCCAGTGGTTCGCTTTTGCTAGCGTTGAAGCCACTGATTGTTGTGTTAGAGGGCGCCAGTCGGTACATTGGGATCCCCAGTGTTGAGAGCAGCGTCTTCGGGATGATGCTGAGGGAAGACCCCGGATCGATCTGAATCCGCTTCACCTTGACTGAACTGATATACCCTCTATAGTACAGCGGCCTGTTGTGTCGGTTGTGTTTGAGCAGCATGTCTTATTGGGTGAAGGTTATATTGGAGATAACCTCATCCGCACAATGACAGTGCGTGCATACAGTCGGGAGATCTTCAGGCTGCTTAACCTGACTGAGAAAGGATTCAGCATCCTTCAGAGCTTCACAGAGAGCTTCTCGGGAGTCTTTGGAAAGACGAAGGAGCTGGAACAGAGATAGGCGGGCAGGAGTACTGGCCAATTGTGCCAGAATGTCGAAGTTATGGAGCTTGGCTAGCCCCGAAGCATTCTTCTTTCGTAGAGGCCTGTCGAAGCGGGCCTCTATCTGCTTCTGCTTATTGGCTGCTGGGGGCTTAGACGGGCCCTCGTCCTGGACAGCAGGGACGGTGCCAGGAGGCACCACCTCGACGGCAGCTTCGTCGGGTTGGACATTCTGTTGTGAACGCGTCTGCACAGGAAGTGCCTCTTCCGCTGAAGAAGAGACCGTGCGGCAAGACTTGATCTTCCTGCCTTTGGATTTGGAAGTAGGGCGTACCTCCGGTTGAGTCACCTCGGAGACGAGATTGGGGTGAACCCATAGGATCTCTCCCCGAGATGTGGTGAGTGGGATGAGTCCACTCACGTTGTCACGGGTAGGTGGTAAGTTAACCACCTCCATTGTCGCCTTAGGGATGGGGACGACGCCATCCTGTGTTGTAGTTGGCGGCAAGGTGCCAAACTGGCGTGACACCACGTTGGCTGACACCGTCTTCTCTTCGTAGTCGACGGAAATTACATCCGCATTGATCATGCGCTGGATGTAATTCTTGAGGACATAGCAGTCCTTGGTTGGGTGTCCGACAAACCGATGGTAGTGACAGTACCTCGGGTTGTCCACTTTCCCAACCTTATCGGGACGCTTCGGGTCCGAAAGCTTGATCTTGTCACCCTGCTTCAGTATCTCGAAGAGTTGCAGGATGTCTTCGTCGTTGAACGAATAAGCCTCCTACGACCTTGGTGCAAGTGGAGGTTTCTGAGCAGGTGCTGACGCACCTTTGGAGGCATTGACAGTCAATGCCTGTTTCCCCTTTGTCTCTCGTCCGGGGTTGTTAGCTGCAGGCCGTTTCCCCTTGTCCTCAAAGGCAGGGAAACTGACTCCCAGAAGACGAGCATTGGCCGCCTTCTTCTCTGCGGCTTCTGCTTCAATGATCAAGGAGCTCCAGTCAGGAGGAGGACTAGAGTTAAGCCAGAGTTTGACTGCAGGCAGCATGTTCATGCTGCAGGAGAAGAGAAGCTCATGTTTTGGCATGTCCGGGGGCAGTCTGAAGCAGGCCTGTCGGAAGCGTTCGATGAACACTCGAACTGTTTTCTTCTCCTTCTGGCGTATCTCTATAAGGGACGCCATTGTCATGTCCTTTTTGCCGTCGTAGAAATGGTCGAGAAAAAGACGCATCAGGTCGTCGAAGGAAGATATTGAATTGTCGGGGAGGCTGCAGTACCAGTCATACGCCACTCCTTTCAGTGCCCCAACAAATATGCTGGTAAGTAGTGCGTCCTCCTTCGGAAGATGTCCCGTCTGAGACTGGAAATACGTCAGATAGCGACGCGGAGAGTCCTTCCCGTCGTATGGCGTCAGTGTTTGTGGTTTATACTTAGGAGGATAAATCACCTTATTCCATTCGAAGGGATAAGGTTGGGGGATGCCCATCTTTTGGCGCTCCTCTTGTCTTGTCTTGGACTCAAAGCGCTCGCGCAAGTCCCTGATCATCTCGACCACGTCTTCTGTGGAGCTGGGAGTCGGGGAAGGTGGTATCACCGGGAGTTGAGCATTTGAGGGCTCCGACGTCCGAGGTGCTTCGCGGCGATCTATGTCCGAGGATACCCGTTGAAGGGGTACACTCGATTCTCCATTGGCCCCTGGGTCGGGACCGGCAGAAGGTGTCCTGGCCAAAGCTGACCGTATCTCAAATACTGCTTGAGTCAGTATTTGCATGGAGGCAGAGAGGGTTTTGAGTCCTCCCTCCAGGGTATCCATGCGTTGGACGAGGTCTGTTGGCGGCGCATCAGACTCGATATCAGCCCCAGTCACGTTTACTGTCATGACGCGGCCGGGAGTGGATGGATGGGTTGAGGCTTCACTCTCGGCCTCACTCTCTTGTGGGGGAGTTGCCTCTCCTGGAGCCTCGTCTTGGCTACCCCCGGCTATGTTCGGGAGAACATTCACCACGGGCGCATCTGCAAGGGCCTGATTACCCTCAGCTCCGTCTTGAAGGGCCTCTGCGTCTCCGGAACTCGGGTCCGCAGATGCTAGACTACCCCCAGCTATGTTCTGGGGGATATCCTCATCTTCTGGGAGGCTGACAGGATCCGCCCCAGATGTGCTTTGGACACCCTCGTCTTCGGACTCGATAAGGGTCTGACTACCCCCAGCTTCTTCCAAGATCTCCTTCCTTCCCCGAGTGCCTTCGAACACTCCGGAGGACGCGACAGCTGTCTTGGTTTTCCTCGGCTGGCTTTTGGATGAGGAAGAGGAACTGCCAGTCGCCTTTCGGACTGACGAGGAGTTGGAGATCACGTTGCATGAAGCAACCCTTGGCTCTTCTTCTGTTGACACCTTCTTCTCGAGGCGACGTCGGAGGGGTGTCGATGATTGCAGCCGCTGGAACACCGACTGCCTTGGTGGGACTGCCGCTTTGCAACAGCAGTTGATGGTGACCACAGCACAAGTATGTCCCGTGAGAGGTGCATCGTGCTTGTCAGTCGACTCTCCTGATCGGCACTTGTGAGTGATCACGTTACGCAGATCGTTGGAGGAGAGTGCCACCTTCACACCCCCTTCAGGCGCATGGCAAGGCCAAGTGCCGGGGTAGTCAAGTGAGTGCTGCGCCCCCTGATCTAATACCAAACATGCATCCCGATCAGTATTGGGGGATCCACAGCATTTGTAGTGACTTGAACGGACCTCAAACGCACAACCGGAGGAGGCGCGGGAGTTCAAGACCACTGGATTCGCCTTACTCGACTTGGTTGTGCATGCAATAGATGCGCCTAAGTGAGACAAGGACTTTGAAGGTCGGCTCGTTTCTGGCACCGCAGCACTCGAGTCGACCTTGTACAGCTTACCATCAGAAGTGCACATGATTGTGAGCGCATGCTTCTGGCTTACTGCTGGCATAGCACGTTTGGGGCGCATGGCCCGTGCTGTCTTGGATTTCTTCGTACCAGTCCGCTGGGGTGCATAGTACTCAGAATCGAAATTTTCCTCGCCATTACAGCGAGTGAGTCTGTCAAAAATAGAGACCTTCTGTGGCGCATCAGAGGTGATGCGCGGGGCATTGGCTGCGCCCCTGCTCCGTCGACACATCTTCCTCGCCTGAGAGGGAGATGGCTGGGGAATGTGGTTAGCCGCATGTTTCCCCGAGAGATGCGCTGCACCAGCGGGCGCATCTTGGTTGCTGAGGACGTCAGCAGGAAGGGAAGGCTGGATCGGCCCATTCCCTTCGGTGGTGGTGCCCGAGGCATCGACCTTGCGCACCCAGACTCGGCGGGTCTTCTTCGACTTCGGCAGCCGCTTTGAAGGACTCGCACTGCCTTCAGAGAAGAACTCCTCATACGCCTGTTGATTGAGGCGTACGACCAGCGTCTTGTGGGAGGAGCCCACCTTCACGTCGTCGGATTGCGACACCGCTTTCTCGGTGGAGGAGAAAGAGGTCCCCAGCAGAGTTGCCAGCTTGTTTGCCATTAAAATTCTTTTATTGCAAATTTTAATACAAACAGAACAGTATTACAATATAGGACTTAGATGTAGTCCTAGGAGTACACTTTTGTTTATCTGGGTTCCTTGTGCCGATGGAGTGAGTGGTAATACGTTGACTCCGTTGACGATCTGACGACGGTTATCGGTTCTCTGAAGGTCTGGATTGCTCTGGGTGCTGGAGCTAGCTGAGAGGAGGAAGATATTGAGTGTCTGTATCTGCCTCTCTGGTGGTATGTTCGTTCGCTGTGTGTTCTGTCCGCGTGTCGGTGTGGAAGAAGGAAATGATCCCTCTATTTATATAGTCTGCAGGCTGGCTGCTCATGCGCGCATATGTAGGATAAGCCTGGTCGTGGGGACGCCACGTGGTGATTGCTGATGGAGGCGTATGAACGATGCGCCCTGATCGAGGGGTTGAATTTTTCATGCTGCTGTTGTGGATCGGCACGTAGCAGAGGAGAAGATCTTTCTGTTGCTGAGATCTTGGGCGAGTCGAGTCAAAGGACACGTGTCATCGACCCATGGCTCGGAGATCCCTGATTTGGTGGGGAATGATCTGGTAGGATGCGCCTAGGATTGGGCGCAGGAGGAGACTTTGGCTCGTAACCTTTAGGAGTCACGAACCATTCAGGGTGCATGGCTTTTGAGGCGCATGCGAGGCTTCAGTAATGACTTAACTCCTATCTTTCGAGATCAGAGAGAAATCTGGGGCGCATGGCTTTTGAGGCACATGCAGAGCTTTAATGGTGACTTTCCTTCTGTCTTTAGGGATCAGTGAAAAGTCTGAGGCGTATGGCTTTTGAGGCGCATGCAGATTTGGGCGCATGGCTGCAGAGGCACATGCGAGTGGTTGAGTGGCCACGTGGTAGTAGTCGTCGGAGGAAAGTAATTATGATGCTGACGTTGGCGATGCTTCGTCTTCTGAAAAAGCTGTCAACTGTTCAGACTTCGGGAGGCGTGCTGCCAACTCTGTCAGTTCAGCATTTAATGTTCGTGACATTCGATGGACAGCTGAGTGGGCACGTCGGTTGGCGTCCCACTAGGCGTATGGGGACGCGTGGGGGGCGTATCCCTGTGATGTGCTCGGTACTGAAGGGCACGTCTGTGTGATGCACTTGATGTTGAAGGGCGCGTCTATGTGATGCGCAGTCTGGCCGGCGTATCTGCTTCGTGACACGTCTTTAATGGTACGACTGTTACGATCTTCGAGTGCTTTAAATAGCTGTTTTGACTTAGCTGAATTCGAAGCGTCCGGTTCATCCATTTAATGCAATTTATTGCACGGAATTCGGAGAGCCATCCACTTGGCGCATGGGTTTGATTTGCCCGGCCTATAAATAGTGGCATGGAGAGAGTTTGCTTCTCGTTCTCTCACGTTCTTCCAACATGAACTTGTTTACTCGGATGGATTCTGTTGACGAGATGCTCCCGAGGGTGAAGATGCGACGCCATGTCTTTATTGATGCACTTGAAGGTGACTGTTACATCCAAAAGTCGGAGTCGAGGGCTTCCGAGGCAGGCGGAAGATGCCTGTTACATCCAAAGATAGGGATGCTCGAGCCTCGTCTTCGTTGTGCAGGGAGAGCCGCAGATCGAAATTACGGTGCTGCGGCTTTGGAGGCTCTTTCTTCCTTCAAAATGGGTGTCGCCCATTCTGGTTGTGTTGAAAGCTGCCCATTTAGCCGAGGTTTCGATTACGGTCTTCCTTCGCCTTTGGAGGCTCTTTCGAAACCTCCCCTGGCCACAGGTTGGCTTGTGGTACTTTTCTCTTCCTCGGTTTGGGGAGCTCTTCCTCTAGCTAGAGGGTTGATTGCCACCCTCGTTCTGCTCAATAAATGCTTCATTAGTCGAAGCATTTAGACGGCGGTGAGCCTGGCTGGAAGAGTGGCACATAACTGGGCTGCTGAAGGGATGCACATAACTGAGCTGCCGAAGGGATGCACATAACTGAGCTACCGAAGGGATACACATAACTGGGCTGCTGAAGGGATGCACATAACTGAGCTGCCGAAGGGATGCACATAACTGAGCTCCAAAGGGATACACATAACTGAGGATGCACATGACTGAGCTGCTGAAAAGGATGCGCCCTGCTGAGGGCGCATGGTGGGATGCGCCTGACTGGGGCGCATGGTGGGATGCGCCTGCCTGGGGGCGCATGGTGATCGCTGTGCCTATTTGAGGGCGCATGGTTGCTGCTGGCTGTAGACTTAGGATCTTTTCTTTGTAGAAATTCTGCTTTGTACAATCTTTTCTTAGACATGTAATAGACTTTTATATGTAATAAAAAAGTCTTCTTTCAATACCTATTTCTGCTGTTTGTGAAGTACTTTGTCCAAGCTCTGGCGCATGTAGTCTAGCGTATGGGCTTTCTGGTTCTGAAATTCTATGCTTCTACAATCAGGTCATGTTACTAGTCAAGAGTGCACCACTACGGGTCACTGTCGTGTTCAGGGTACATGTGCAGGGCATCATAGTACAAGCATTCAATCAGGAGACCCAAGTTATGCCGAGATCACAAGACATGAATTAACAATAATAGTAATAATAATAAAATTAATTAATAAAATAATAATAATAACAGGGCAAGGCACAGGAAGGAGCCCTGCGGCTCAGGATCACTAAAATCCATACGGCCAATAAGGAGAGCGCATACGACTTGGTAAGGACAGGGGCATGCGGCTAGGAAGGTAAGGGGGTACATGCGGTTCCAAGAAGTCGGGTCTCATGCGGCTGAGGAAGAGTGGGCTTCATACGGCTGACCGGATGGATGAGCGCATGCGGCAGAATAGGGGCCTCAGCCCTATGCGGCTCAACTGACCGAGTCCATACGGCCAGGGGAGGACGGCGGCATATGCGGCTAAGAGTGATGGGTGCACATACGGCTGACAGGAAGCGAGTCCATGCGGTTAGAAGGGTTCAGCCCTTATGCGGCTAGCGGAGTTCGAATTCATGCGGCTTAAAGGGACGGACGCCCATACGGCTGCAGAAGCAAGGGGGTGCATGCGGCTAAGTGGGGAGAAGTCCATGCGGCTAGGAGTGCGAGGGTCTCATGCGGCTGAGAGCGACTTGCCGCATGAATGTTCATGCGGTCAAGTACTGCCATGCGGCCAGAGAACTGTTCTTCTTCTCCAAAATTTCCGAGAAGAAGAACACCATAAACCCAGGCTTCCAAGCTCCATGAAACCTTCATCCAGAGTCCAAATCCGAATTTCCATAGGTCAAAATGGGGCAGAACGAAATTCTCTACAACATAGAACCATCAAAACTGAGAAATAACAAGATTAAGTAGATCAAAACCCAAGAAATCCGAAAATAAGATAAACTTAGATCTACAAGAATCTGGCCATGGAAAGTAAAAATGCCAAGTACTAAAGTATGTTAGAATGCTGTAAAGAAGAGAATGGAACAATAAAATCAGAGTTTCTCCATGAAGCAAGCTGCACTTGCCTAGGCCTCTCTCTCTCTGGTAGGTGAAGAAGTTATGGTGGAGAAGAAGAAGAGTAATGAGGAGAGAGAAAGGAGAATGGGTAATAAATACTAATGGTGGTGGTAGGTAGGGGTTCACCTTTGGTTCATAATAAACCAAAGCAAAACCAAGCCAAGCCGAACCCACCCAAGAATAAACCAAGCCATGAAGAAAAGCTAAGCAAGGAATCATGCAATACAAAATAAAATACGTATACGTATTCCAAAATACGTAATACGAACCACAGGCATTACATAGATAGTCTTCTGGGTTGTCATTTTGACTATAGGTTAAACCCTACTAATTCTCAAATTCAGATGGCTTGAAAGTCCCGATAGGAGTTTGAGGGTCGAGAGAAGAACGAGTAACTCAATCACATGGCTGGCCGATGGTAGCTACACTTGGGTATTCAACTATCATAGTCATGGGGGATACTCTGTATCTCTCTACCAATTATTAGCTTTCGTCTTTCCAAATCGATGAAAGACAAAAACAATAAAGAGTTCAAGGGAGATGTTACTGAATACAATTTCTTGATTCAAAGGCGAACATATAATTCAAGAGGAATTGTTAAAGCAGTCGCAGATGAGATCATAGATACCTCGACATCTCAATCCACGTGGGATAGTCAAAGAGAGAGCGAACCGAGTGCACTATGGTTGATCAGACCGTAATACATCGATTCTGATTAGACAATATGTTAGTAGGCGTCCCCACTAAACATATGTCTTGAATTAAGCTCAAAAACTGAGTGAGCTTGCAAAACTATGCTGTAATAGCAGCATTGGTCAAGATAGTCAAAATACAAGTATACGAATTTTTTTGAAAGTTCGAGTTTTCTGAGAAACAAAACCTTACCCGGTGTTCTTGCTTATACAGTTTTCCTACTATCTTCTTATCCATAAAGCCTTGGTCGACTAAGGGGTTATGGACCTCAAAAATTCTATATTCTAGGTAAACCTATTACTGTCAATCAATTACCTCGTCAATAGATCACAATGACCACGGAGTGCCAGATTGGACGACTTACTATTCAACTTGCAGAACTTCCACTAGTATTGGCTTTGGATCTTAAGAAACGTACATGGCATTTTCCTATCCTCTATAGTATCCTAAACTTATAATCATGTCTGAAGTCATTTCACCGAGAATTATGCCTCACCCGTATACCCGGGCTGTGGTAAAACCCTTGGTTTCGTAACTCAAATATGATACAAAGTCGAACGCTTCTTAACTCTATCCAATATTGACTCAAGGGTAACTACGATCAAGAGGACCACTAGCCATAGTTTTTAGTAAACGGCGACAGTGCGCTGCTGTCCTGTCATTATGAGTTAACTATATTCCTTTAACTATATGTGTAGAAATTTATAAACTTCTAGAGATTCAAACAAGTTGACTATGAAATAGGTAAGTATCTATCAGTCACAATACTTAAAATAAAAGATGAACATGGAGGAAATAACTGAAGACAAAGAAATACAAACATTCTAACTATTCTATGTGTACTCAAGCCTTTGAGGAAAAACTTGAATCGAAACTAACTCGAGGTTCATATATGGGTAACATAATCAGAAATTATATAAAAATAATAATTCTTAGGTAAATTAGGAACTAAATAGGCAATTCGGACTAAGACATGAGGATGATGTCTAAACAGACAAAGAGGAGGAATTGTACAATTTATCAAGGTTAGATCATTAATTCTATGAAGCACTGTCTCACCAAGTGAATAACCTATCCATATTGGATCGTATCGTCATATCAGGAGGTAATAGTGTACCTATGGGGATCTGACAACTATCAAAAATTAATAATTCCTCATCTATATTGTATAGCCTAGACTACCCATCGATAATTTTGTATAAGGGACTCCTAGTCCTAGCCATTCCCTTAAATTAAATTAATCCTAATTCGTGAATGAGCATTTTCTAGTCGCAGGTTCGCAATAGTACAACTAATTTAAGTACTATCACGAGTTCGTACGATTTGCAAAAACAGACATGCATGGGCCACCATAAAAACTTGTCACGACCTGCACCCATTTTTTTTAAAACGGATACGAGACGTGTCCAAGCCAGCGTACTCCGCAGTGTCGGCGGTAGAACGCTGTCACGGCCATGAAGATCAAAATCACAAATAATGCTCATTCACATAATTAATTTAACTTACAATATTCACAAGTTTTACATTTGCAGAAAAATATAAACTTGTACAAATGTTTGAATGACTACAAGTCCACTATCTAGCTAGTCTCTAGGCTTTTGTCTGCAAGTATCCCCGTATCTCCCATGCTAAGTGAATCCACGGCTAACCTGAAAAATATTGGTTTCCAGTCAGGAATGGAACGAGTACAATCCATTGAATGCAGTTTTAATATATGAAAATGACTATACTACAGAGGTTAGCCTTTAGACATATGATTCATAAAATAAAATGAAGAAAGACAGAATAAAATTGAATACTAAGAACAGAAAATGAAATACAATAAAATACTCACCAACTGACCGACTGAAGTACCTTTGATATATGATCGGTCTCGGGACAATTATGCGACACGGTCTACACGGTCTAAAGTTACACGGTCTACAGTTACACGGTCTACACAAAATATTGTAATAAAGAAACACTGTCTACAAAAATAATAATCATGATCTACACTGTATGATGTTACATGGTCTACATTGTATAAAGCAATAATAAATCACGGTCTACACGGTCTAATGCAAGAATAAATCACGGTCTACACGGTCTAAGGTCAGATCACACATCGTTGGTACTTCACCTCCCGACATAACAAGGAACAAAATCAACATAAAATTGAAATCACATATCTATCGACTAAGCACTGATGTATAGTAAAGATCAATACTGAAAACAAACAATAAACTGTACTCGCCTGTGGTCCTTTGTTGGTAAAACCGATAGTCCAAACCACTCAGTGTGCCACAAAAGTCAAAACCCGTACAATAGTCTCCAGATGCTGAAATAGACATTACCAATGTTCTCATAATAGTCAAATTAGTTAGGATTGCCTGTCCTTAAGTCCAATTCTGGACATAGGGGCAAAACGGCAATTTTGGGTCAAAACGGTGTCCGCCGTTGGACCCGCTTTGCACCGAAAAGCGTGCCAGAGTCAACGGTCTCTAAAGTCGTCAAATACATGTTTACGGATTCGTTTTGACGATATGAACCCAACGGTATGTCCAATTTTGGATTTTGGTGGGCTGTGCACAAAATCGCCCGTTGAATCGGACCTTGGGGCCCACAAAACGGCGATCCGATCAACTGTCTCAGAATCGGACCAAACTTGGCATACAGGACCAGAAAAGTGATATACTCCTACTGGCGCAAGTTTTGTCTCGATCTGACGAACATGCACAAAGTAATTAGAAAATTTGCACAGAGGCCGATACGGTGAATTTTGACGGATACGCATCAAATTCGTCGCGCACACGCAACCAATTTGAATTTCGTCAAAGCCCACACGTCTGCAATATCCGTACGCACCTTTCGATGCTTACAGTGTGCAACCACGTCACCCAGATTGCGGGACGCACGTCGTATCGAAGATTTTTTCTAGTTTTTAAAAACTGTTTTATCAGGTTTTTTTTCGATTTTCAATCTAATTTATCTTACTGTATGCTCCACTAGAAATAAAACTAATGATGGGGTTTCCATATCCTATAGGTCTTCTATGACTCTGTTGAAACAAAATTTGAAATAGTCGAGGGATCGACGAGAAGTCGCCTTCCAAGTTAGGTCATTGATCTACAAAACTGTTCGGTTTCGACCAGTTATTCGCCAATTTTGGCATTGATTCCTCGGTCAACCTAGGGTACTACAATTAAGTCTATTTGAAGAAACACGAAGGTGGTTATATTGGGGTCATACCTGAGAAATCGGCTCGACAAACGGTCGACTGATCGTTGAGAAAACTCCGCGCGAAGTCAGCCCTCCCAACCGCCAATACTGCTATTGTTGTCGGCGCGGTTATTGTCTCAGTCTGCGCGTGGCTGGTCCGGCACCCTGTGCAGCTGCGCAGATGTCAGGGGAGGTCGCCTATGGAGAGGGGATGGCGGCGTAGGGTTTGGTTGAGGATCCCCTTCCTTTCTCTCGAGTTTTATACTTATACACGCGGAGAAACGAACGGTTTCCTCGGCATGGAGCTCGGGGGTTCTCTGTTGATGGGTTTCAGTGTGGGCCTGTGTCCTGAGCGCTACCTTGGTCCATTGTTCCCTTGTGGAACAGTGTTGATTTCCTTTCTTTTTTTTAACCATTATTAATAACTATTCCTTTATATGTATATATGAATCTCTATATATTTATATATATACTAATAATATCATAAAATCTAAATAAAACTCATTATTATCCTCTCCTAGCGTAGGGCCTATTTACATAAATACGAATATATGTATATATATATAACATTTACTTGACAAATAATATAACCAATAATAATAATATTAATATTATATAATAATAACCTCAATAATATTGATAATAAAAATAAAAATAAAAATAATAACAATAACGAAATTCAATAAATCAATAATGGTGTATATACCATTATGCGCAGTCTAATAATTCCAAAATGTACAAAGACCCATTTTATACAAGAGTTACTGAATAACACTAATAATAATATTTATAATATTTAAATTACGAATACTTAGAAATATTCCTTAAATCATTAAACGGAATACTACACACTCATACCAAATTATATCAACACGGATGTCATCGGACGTCCCGCATGACTACATGGGCTTGGGCTTGTCTTGGGTCCTATCTGGACTAATTCGGTACAACCGGGTTCCCTAAAGCTCAATAATATAAATAATAAATAAATAAGTCTTCGGTAAGGGTTAAGTCGTAACTTGGCCTGGTTTTCCTAGTTAGGATGTCACTATGGCTCGACCTTCCCTACGGGGGCTAATACACTAGTCAAAGCACGCCTTTGCACTATCCGTGCCACGTTTTCTAGTCACCTTGTACTCCAAAACTCTTCCATGGCTAAAGTCCTCTACCTAAGTAATTATTTATAAAATCTCTAAGAGTCACCATTTAATCCAAATAAATAAATAAATATTATCAAAATCCTGGAAAGAGGGGTTACAGTAGTTTTCAGAAACTAAAGCAGCGGCTCGTCGTGGCTCCAATTTTAGCACTTCCAGAAGGCTCTGAGGGATTTCAGATCTACAGTGACGCATCGGGACTTGGTTTGGGATGTGTTCTCATGCAACATGGAAAGACAATATCATACACGTCGAGACAACTTAAACAGTATGAGAAGAATTACCTAACTCGTGACTTATAACTGGCGGCGATTGTGTTCGCATTGAAATTGTGGCGATACTATCTCTATGGTGTGTCCTGCGAGATCTTCACGGATCATAAAAGCCTGAAGTACATATTCACACAGAAAGAATTGAATTTGAGGCAACGACATTGGTTTGTATTAATCAAGGACTATGACTTAACAATTTTCTACACGCCGGATAAAGGAAACGTGGTAGCTGATGCCTGGAGTCAAAAATTCGTTGGGACACTAGCAGTAGCAAAGGAGGTACTGCGAGATCTTGAAGAGATGGGCATCAAATTCAGAATCCGTACATAGAATATACAGTTGGCTCAGTTGCAGCTTGAGCCAAGCCTCCAGGGAAGGATTAAGACTGCTCAGAAGGACGATTCATTTTTGCAGAAGATACGCGAGTTGATTCTGGCAGGAAAGACGTCTGACTTTACAGTTGAAGATGACACTATTCGTGTCATAGGAAGATTGTGCGTTCCTATGGATGAGAAACTCAGGAAGGAAATACTGACCGAGGCTCATTTCGTGAAGTATTCCTTCCATCCGGGAAGCACAAAAATGTATAAGGATCTGCGTACAACGTTTTGGTGGCTTTGTATGAAGAAGGATGTGGCTCTATTCATGTCACAATGCTTAGGTTGTCAGTGTGTAAAGGCCGAACACCAACGACCAGGCGGAGAACTATAAAATCTGGCTATTCCGCAATAGAAATAGGATAATATCTGTGTGGACTTTATAGTCGGCTTGCCAAGAACTCAGAAGGCGAATGATACGATTTGGGTGATCATGGATAGATTAACCAAATCGGCTCATTTTATTCCAATAAAATTTACATAGGGCGTAGAACGATTGGCTCAGATCTACATGAATAAAATTATCCGATTACACGGGGTGCCAGCTTCCACAGTGTCAGATCGAGAAGGGCAGTTCTTGTCGCAATTTTGGATAAGTCTGCACTCAGCATTAGGCACAAAGTTGAATTTTGGTTCGGCATACCATCCGCAAACTGATGCCCAAACATAGAGACTAAATCAGATCCTTGAAGATATGTTGAGATTGTGCGTGCTCGATTCGAAGACAAATTGGGAAGCACATCTCGTATTGGCAGAATTTGCCTATAACAATAATTATCAGGCAAGTATCCAAATGGTCCCGTATAAAGCCTTGTATGGACGAAAATGTCGATCACCGATATGCTGGGATGAAGTCGACGAACGATAAGTGCTCGGACAAGAACTTGGGAAACAAGCCGTCGAAAGGGTCCGCTTAATTCGAGAAAGGGTTGCTCAAAGTCGACAGAAGAGTTATACGGATGTACATCGACGACCTTTAGAATTTACGGCGGGCGATCACGTCTTCTTGAAGGTCATACCCATGCGAGGTGTGATGCGGTTTGGGAAGAAGGGAAAGTTGAGCCCAAGATTCGTTGGACCCTTCAAAATTTTAGAGAAGGTAGCCTCAGTGGCTTATCGACTTGCACTACCTCCGGCTCTGGATGATGTGTACTATATCTTTCATGTATCCCAACTACGGAAGTACGTGCATGATCCAAGTCATGTAGTAAATTTTGATCAGTTGCAGCTGAGCGCTGACCTATCCTACACTGAAGAGTCTATCGAAATTTTGGACAGGAAGGAAAAAGTTTTACGGAATTGGACGGTGTCTTTAGTCAACGTGCTATGGCGAACCATGCGATCGAAGAGTCGACGTGGGAACTGGAGGATGGGATGAGGGTAAAATACCCCTCGTTGTTTGATAATTTTGAGGTAGAACTTTTGCTTTAAGTTTCGAGGACGAAACTTTTTCTTAGTGGTATATTATGTAGTGCCCCGCTCCTAGCGGTCCACTATGTAAGGCTTGTGGCTTGATCAACTCGGTCGGAACCGAGTATTGGGAAAACTTACCGTTGACATCGAATCGATCACGAACAAATGCATAAGAACATTTCCAACTGATGGATTGGTTTCTCTTGAAATGCGTCCAAGAGTTTTCTCTGGATGTTTTGCTGCTGGTTTTATTCCTTGGTTTTGATAGATGCTTTTCTGAATGGTTTTCGATGATTTGATTCTTGCCCGTTTTCATCAATTTTTACAGCATTCATTCTTGAGAATCCTGAGAGAAAGGAACATAATGAGGCGGAGTATTAACCAATCTTTTGGTGCAATTATAGACGGACGGGTGACGGAAGCCTAAGCGCGCAAGTGTTCCTCTTCCTTTCGGCAATTCTCTAACTGGTGAGTGTGGATCTTTGTGGTGGTATTGTCCCTCTCGCTATTCCTTCATGCCAACTAAATAATTGTCTTACAACATCTGTTGATCAATATCAAGATGCTAATGCCATAAGTCAATGCCACTAAGAAGCTAAAGAACGAACATTGAAATGAATTGATTTTACTACGATGAACTGAATATTGAATTGAAATGAATTGACGCCTGGAATGATGGTTATAAAATGCTGAGTATGATCATGTTGCCTATTACTTCAATATTTCTATGCACACTGTGTTTATCGAGTCGCACACATATTCGCATGACCATGGACAACTTGTATATAAGATTGAGAAGTAATTTCCTCGAACGGTACCGGGGCGCCGGGACCGATTCGGCCTAGGAGGAAATAATGAAGTACTTTGTGAGCATGAGTAATACGAGGCATCATAGAGGCTAGCTACCTACTGTGCTGTCATCTCATTACCTTGAAGTCCCAAATGAAAATGAATGAAAAGAGTCCATATGGTTTAACAACACCAGTGGTCATGTTGTGGAGATGTATGCTAATCAATGTTTTGTGCAGGGGCGGTAAGTATTATTTATTATCCTGTATTTTATGCAGGACAGCTGGATTCGACCGATGGTAAAGTAAACATTATTTTATGCAGTATCATATTGCCTCGAATGTGATTTACTCTGAATGTTGCCTGTTCCATAATGATCTCGTGTTTTAAAATACTTGTCATTAATAAAATATTGGTTTAGCTGAGTGGGCCAACGGTGCACACCAGCGCATTATTATAATGTGCTGACCCCTCCTCCACAGGTACTGGAGAAGGCTCGGGCGCACATCGCAATTAAAGCTTTCTGAATTGCTGTTTCCTTTCAAGTTTACTTTCAAATAAAGACGCACAAAGTATTGCGAAGCCTTCAAAGATTGCAGCTTAGATTTCAAAGTACTAAAGGGGCATCACTACTAAAATATGCTTAAATAGCGACGTATATTAGCGACGGCGGAAATACGCGTCGCTGGTAATTGCATATAGCGACGTCTTGTGCTACAAGTCGCTGTCCGTCGCTGCGTAGCGACGTTCAGCGACGTAGTATAATTTACGTCGCTGGCTTGCGACGTTTAGCGACGTATCATGTAGGCGTCGCTGTTTTATTTCATATAGGGTTCCTGGCCCGATCGAAATCCCAAAATTTTCACCCAAAAATTTATTCCCGCTCTCCCCTCTCCTCCTGGCGAACCCTCCCGCTCCGGCGACCACTCCCTCCGACGAGACCCTCCCCCTTCTCCCCCCGGAGACCCCGCTCGCCCGTTGACCCCTCCCTCCGGCGACCAGCCTCCCTCCTCCGACGAAGGAGCCTTCCTCGCCGCTTCCTCCTCCGACGAAGCCACCCTCCTCAGGTAAACCCTAACCCTAGCCCTAGCTATCTAGACACAGACACGGATACGAGAACTCTAACCCTAGCTGCTGGGGTGGTCTTTCTGTCGAGGGGGGAGAGAGGGGTGGGGTTGGGTGCAGGGGGTGGGGGGGTCTTACTGTCGTGGGGTGGAGGGAAGGGTGGGGGTACCCGGGGGGTGCAGGGGTAGGAGGAGGGGGGCATGGTTGGGGTGGGTGCAGGGGGAGGGGGACAGGGGAGGGAAGGCAGGGGAGGGTTGGGGTGGGTGCAGGGGTATGGGGAGGGGGGGGCAGGGGAGGGGGGAGGGGGGGGCAGGGGAGGGTTGGGGTGGGTGCAGGGGTAGGGGGAGGGGGGCAGGGGTGAAGTGTATATTTTGGTCGAACACTTAGGTGCTTGCACGCACATTCACTACCGATGAGGGAGAGGGAGAGAGTGCGAGTGGACTGCAGTCCATATCGCTGCTGGTTTGTCTTGTGATATTTTTATTTTTCTTTTCCTTTTTCATGTTTCTTTTCCATGATTGTTGTACGTGTACAGTCTGCCACTTTTCTTTATCGAGTACGATTTTGTTGCTTCTCTCGCTCTTCCTCTTGGTCTCCATTGAATGCTGGTCTACTGCCATTAATATTGGTCGATAGATTTCTCTGTCACATATTGCAAGTGGTACTAAAAAAAAGAAAAAGAAAGAAAGGAGAGAATAGATGTGACTCAAATGGACCGAAGTAGGTGTAGTAGTAGCAGTAAGAGCGGGACATGAACCGGGCTCATGACATTTTGAACTTTGGAAGACAATGCCATGTTAACTACTTCCTTTCCTTGCTTATGTTTGTGATTTATTATGATATATAATGGTGATGTTAATTCTTTCCAAATGTTAGGATCGTTATAAATCTTGTTGGCTCGAAAAGAAATTTTCTTCGTGCATGCCTACTTCACATTATAGGATTTTATTTTTTGTTCAAGGGATTCGCAAAATGTAGGGATATATACCATTTGAAATTCATTTGAAATCTATTTGAAATTCATTTTAAGAATCTGAAATGTTGACGATATATACCCAAGGTTCACAATATCGGTATCGGAATCGGTATCGGACTATTCCTATGAGTATTGGTATCGGCGATACCGGTAGTATCGGCGGTATCGTATCGGAGTATCGAACTTTGGTATCGAAAAACAAATAATTATTAATAAATTATTTACATTTAAAAACATATATTTTATACATTTAGGCATAATTTTAAGTATTTCAGCGTTATTTCTTAGTAGTTTTGAAATTATATGAAATAGTAGTCACCCTTACCGATTGGTTTTGCCGAATTGACCGGAACAAAGACCCCCAATGTCGGTATCGGTCAATATTTGGTATCGGTCTGTATCGGATCGGAACATGCCAAACCGTATCGGTATCGGCCTGTTGGATAATATCATTGTTATTAGTAACTGTCCAATGTCGGTATAGTATCGGAACATGCCAATGTCGGTATCGGTCTGTATAGTATCGGTATCGGAACATGCCAATGTCGGTATCGGTCAATATTTGGTATCGGTATCGGTCTGTATAGTATCGGAACATGCCAATGTCGGTATCGGTCAATATTTGGTATCGGTCTGTATCGGATCGGAACATGCCAAACAGTATCGGTATCGGTCAATATCATTGTTATTAGTAACTGTCCGCTACTAATGTGTGTCCCATAATAAGATATTATATACGAATTTGTGCCTGTTGGATAATGTGTGTCCATCTTTGCAAAATTATTTTCAAATGGATATGAATTACTACTTGCGGAATCGTTCATGGATGTACAATCGTCGTCCTGATGATATGTGTGGTGTGCGGAATGAATACATAGCGGGAGTAGAGCAGTTCCTGCAGTTTGCTAAGGCGTTTCCTCAGTACATGGACGGCACCAAAATTAAGTGTCCGTGTGTGAAATGTCATAACGTGAAATATTATCCAGAAGTGGAAGTGACATATCATTTGTACTCGAGGGGTTTCACGCCTAATTACTATCAGTGGACCGCACACGGAGAACTTGTGTCTTTAGCATCAGAGCCGGAGCCTTACGTTGAGCCGTATATGCATGCGGGACCTAATTTTGTTTCAGATAATCATGCATAAGACGACGGGTGCGTGAACATGGTTTTCGACGCTGCGGGGCCTAGTTTCGTTCATGATGCACCTGAGGAGGCACCGAACGCCGATGCTGCACAGTTCATGGAGTTGCTGGAGAATGCAAGGACTCCATTGTATCCTGGTTGTGAGGATCATTCACCGTTGGAGGTGGTTACAAGACTGTTGAGCATTAAGTCAGATTTTAACATGTCGCAAGAATGCTACAACCGAGTGTTGGAGTTGATTATAGAGATCTTGTCGGCGGGTGCTAAGTTGCCTAAAGACTTCTACCGGTCTAAGAGGATGGTGAGATCGCTCTGGATGGGATACGAGAAAATCGATTCCTGTCGCAATGGGTGCATGCTGTACTACAAAGACGACAAGGACGCAGATGTGTGCAGATTTTGTGGTGCTGATCGCTATAAGACAACTAGTACAGGAAGGTCTACCGGTGCAAGAAGACCGACCGATTCAATACACTACTTGCCTTTAACGCCGCGGTTGCAAAGATTATTTATGGTGAAAGAGACGGCCGAAAATATGAGTTGGCACATGCGAGAACAAATTGAAGGAGTGTTGGATCACCCATCCGATAGAGAAGCGTGGAAGCACTTTGATCGAGTGTATCCAGATTTTGCTTCAGATCCGCAAAATATCAGGTTGGGACTATCTTCTGACGGTTTTACTCCTTTTGGTCTTTCGGGATCCCAGTATTCGTGCTGGCCTGTGATTGTTACTCCGTATAACCTACCGCCTTGGATGTGCATGAAGACTCAGTACATGTTTCTAACCGTTATAATTCCTGGTCCGAACAATCCCAAGAGGAACATTGACGTGTACTTACAGCCTTTGATAGATGAGTTGAATCAGTTATGGGAAGTAGGCGCTAACACGTACGATGTTTCCAGGAAGCAGAATTTTCAGATGAAGGCAACCCTTATGTGGACCATCAACGACTTTCCGGCCTATGGAATGTTATCTGGATGGAGCACTCATGGCCGTCTCTCATGTCCGTATTGCATGGACCGTAGTAAGGCTTTTCGCTTGAAACACGGCGGAAAGCCGTGCTTCTTTGATTGTCATCGGCAATTTCTGCCAAAAGATCATCCGTTCAGAAGGAACAGGAATGCTTTTCGTGCCGGCGTTGTAGAGAAGGGTGATCTACCGCCAAGGTGGTGCGGAGACACGATATGGGAGGAGGTTAAAGATTTTTCAAGTGCTATCGAAGATCCTACAACTGGGTACAAGTGTGATGGATTTGGTAGAGTTCATAACTGGACAAAGAGGAGCATATTCTGGGATCTGCCATACTGGAGTACCAATCTGATCAGATATAATCTTGATGTCATGCATATTGAGAAGAATGTGTTTGATAACATAATTAATACTGTGATGGACGTAAAGGGAAAAATGAAAGACAATCCCAAGGCCAGGTTGGACTTAAAAGAAATATGCAAACGCCCTGCGTTGCATTTGATACAGCAGAATGGAAAACAGTTCCTTCCGAAGTCAATTTTTTTGCTGGACAAGGAGGATAAAGTGAGACTTTGTCGGTGGATCCAGGGCCTAAAATTTCCAGACGGATATGTGTCAAATCTGAGAAGATGTGTCGATCCGAAGGAAAATAAATTGACGGGTATGAAGAGCCACGATTGTCACGTATTCATGGAGAGGTTAATTCCGATTGCATTTCGGGAATTCTTACCACAGGCAGTTTGGGATCCATTGACGGAGCTTAGCATATTCTTCAGGGATCTTTGTTCTAAGAAATTGCTCGTTGATCGCCTAGAAAAGCAAGAGAAGGACATTGCGGTAACACTATGCAAGCTAGAAAGGGTGTTTCCTCCTGGATTCTTCGACTCTATGGAGCATTTACCGATTCATCTATCCTATGAGGCACGTGTTGGTGGACCCGTCGAATATCGATAGATGTACCCGTTCGAGCGAGATTTGAATCACCTAAAAAGAAAGGTGAAAAATAAGGCACGGGTCGAGGGTTCTATTTGTGAAGCCTATGTTCTCGAGGAGATTACAAACTTTTGTTCGATGTATTTCAAGCCTCATGTTGCAACTAATAGAACGAGAGCTTCCAGAAACGACGAGGGAGATCATGAAAGTAATGATACAATACTGAAGGTATTCAATGCTCCAGGAAAGCCATCGGGTAAGATGAAAAAGAGATATCTGAATGATGATGAGCTAAGGGCTGCTCAGGTGTATGTATTACTCAACTGCGACGAGGAGAAAGTAGAGAAACTGGAGATTACAAACTTTTATTGTCAGGTATGACTAGACCATCTGGACGACACGGAGGATTATATATTAGGCAGTCCCGTCAGCCTCGGGCTGGGGATGGAGAGGGCAGTTCCGTACCTTCATCCTCATCTCCGAGTACGCCAGTGTACCGTTCTGTTCCCGGTCCATTACCGGGACAGGGCAGTTCTAGCAGGTTGGCGACTCCTCCCTCATCGTCCAGCCTTCCTGTTACCGGTCCATTACCGGGATAGGGCAGTTCTAGCAGGTTGACGACTCCTTCCTCGTCGTCCAGCCTTCCTGATCCCGCGTCCAGTATCCCTGATCCCCCGTCCAGCATTCCTACTGTCGACGGCTCTATGGAGGGAGCCCACGTCGATCATATGGAGGACGACGATCAGACTGATCCTGCCCAGGCAGGAGGTGAGAGCGACCCTCCATGCGCTCCCCCGGGCGAGACGCGTATGGAGATTTGGACGGACGGGCCTATGAAGTAAGTTAATTAATTATTATATATTTCTCAAATGATTATATGTACATATATATTTATGAAAAATTATTATTGTATAGATATCGGCCTTCTGCAGTACAGAGACAGCTGGGGACATTTGTGAGGCAGAACTATGGTGGGCCTTGGCTCAACTACTCAGATGCTCCCGCAGATAGGAAGGCCTTTTGGTTCGCCCACTTCAAGGTAAAAAATTTGTTTATTTTTAAATTTTAATAATCATTTGTGTATATTATACAACTTTTGTATTTTACTTCTTGTAGAGGACCTATTTCTATCCACCACACCGGGCGGCGAGGATCGAGGGCCAATTTCCTGCCGTCATAGCCAAGCTCATCCGTGATGCGATCGACGACCAGAAGCGTCGTGATCGCGCCGGACGTCCGATCCAGGGTTGGATTACGCTAGAGCAGTGGACTGCGATGAAGGCTAGATTCAGCGAGCGCCAGTACCAGGAGCGGTCTGAGAAGGCCAAGGTGGCGCGGTCGAGCGCCGGTAAGTGGTGTGGTGGCTCCATTCCGATGACGGAGCATTTTCGTCGTCTGGTACGTTTCCTATGACGGACATTAATTTATATATAGTTTGATATAATGTTTAATACTAATAATAGATAATATATTTTAACAGGTAAAGAAGGATGAGGACCCGAACATGGTGACCGTCTTCCTGGTCACCCATCGGAGGGCTGGGGACTTCATTAACGAGAGGGCGACGCAGGCATATGTACGTTCTATTCAACTAATATTAACTGACTATAATTTAGAAAACAGGAAAATAGATATCAATATAGACTTTAGTAAACACTTACACGTTAGCAAACATGTTCTAGGCCGAGTTTGTTCGGCTACAGAAGGAGGCGGCTGATGCTGCTGCTGCTGCTAGTGCGCAAGCAGAGGGAGGGGCTGGTACTTCCTCCCAGCCGCCAGCAGAGCCATCGCCGGACGAGCTCTGGATGACCGCCGTTGGCGGTCTTCAGAAGGGTACGTACTACGGTACGGGATCCTACGGCGCGTATTTGGCTTCGGAGTCATCCCGGGCCCCCTCTGTCAGTGCGCAGTCTCCGGCTACGCAGGCGTCGTCACGAGCTGAGGATGTTCGTCGTCAGATCGAGGAGCTGCGTCGCGAGTTACAGCAGCAGATTTCTGATGCGGTCGAGCGACGATCCGACCCTCCGATCGTCACCGGACGATTTGATGCGGTCGAGCGCAGTATACAGGAGCTGATGAGTCTGCATCAGGCTGCAACTGCCAACTTGTAGACGCTCACCGAGTCTACGCAGTGCACGGAGCGTAGACAGGTCGAGCTGGACGGATCGCAGAGGAGCCTTTCTCTCTCACTCGCTCAGTATACTGAGAAGGTGGTGAGTACCCTTGCTGCGCATGTTGAGCGACTGCGAGAGCTGGAGCAGGTATGTCCTCCGGGTCCATCGACGGCGCCGACTCCAGATACTGCACTACCTCCGACGCCGACTCCAGACATTGTACTGCCTCCTACTGCCCCTACGGTACAGCTCACCCAGGAGCAGTATAACTACATTCTATCCCAGTTGCGCGGCAGGGGTCCGCAGTGATTTTATTGGTTTTTTTATGACTTGTATGTATTGGCCCTATGGGCAAATTGTTTATTCATACACTGTTGTTTATACACTTGGTGGGAGACTTTTTATCATCTTTCATTTTTATTTGACTCTATTGGATGTTTGTGAGGATGTGTGTCTGTGATATTTACTTTGCACTGCCTCCTATTTTTATTGTGATATTTACTTTGTGATATCTGCGACGGGATGACAAATATACCTACGCTGGGTTATAAGCGATGATCTGATATACAAAGGAGATGTTGCCGAAATTTTAAAAAAATATATTGTGTATTTTTGTTATGATGTGTGTCTGTGTTTACAGTGAATGTGAAATACAGTGTTCGGAACCATCGACAGTTTCGATTACTGTTGTATGTTTTATCTTGGATAGAAATAGCAACAGTTCAGGGTGCACTTCTGAGAGCTTCATTTTCACGTCCTTCACTTTCTCGAATGTCGTAAAGGTTCCCGAGAAGGTGAAGGACGTGAAGAGGAAGCTCTAAGAAGTGCACCCTGAACTGTTGCTCTTTCTATCAAAGATAAAACATACAACAGTAAGCGAAACTGTCGATGGTTCGAACATTGCACTTCACACACACTGTAAACACAGACACACAGCATAACAAAAATATCAATTATATTTTTTTAAATTTTTTTTTTATATTAGCGACGGATAGCGACGTTCTGCGACGTACTGCGACGTCACACAGACGTCGCTATACGTCGCTAACTAGCGACGTTACGTCGCTCGACGTCGCTAATATACGTCGCTACGTTGCCCACGTGGCCACGTGGATGCCATGCCTCGTCATCATTTATAAACTTTTGAAGCGTCGCTAGTGGTCGCTTTACGTCGCAAAGTTGGCGACGTACTTATACGTCGCTATCTGTCGCTCATTTTGCGACGTCTAGCGACAATTAACTACGCGTCGCAAATAGCGACGTTTGGCGACTAAATTGCCATCTGCGACTTGTCTATAACCGACGTAGGTTTTTCGTCGCTAAATACGTCGTAAATCATTGTTAGCGACGTATTTCCTGTATTTAGCGACGTCTCCTGACGTCGCTAATCTGGGTTATTTTAGTAGTGCATGATGTATGGAACGAGAAGTTATTTCATGGCAGCCTATCAATTATACTTTTTCATGAATCAATTTAGTCGAAAGGATATTCTAAATAGTACCGAGAAAAGTTGTATTCTGGCTACAATCATCAATAAAAATGAATATTATTTTTCCTATTCCGCTTACTCAATATTTTCGCAATTGTGGCATACTTTCAAATGTTTTGAAATGACATAAATGTGCATGTTCTTGCCTTGTACAAGTGCAACTCCAGACTTGTACGACATCACGCCTTAGCGAGGACGATCGATTCGACGTGAATCGAAGCAAAGTGAACGATTCCCCTAATCGGGGCGTGACAATCAACAGTGGAATTTAGCACCTGTGTTTTCCCAATACTAGCAACTACATCAACTGGCTTACCTAAGCTATAACCAGGACGGAGCCATGATTTAAATTATGGGAAGACTGTAATGATATATATAGAAATCTTTAAAATTGTCATATTAATTAAACTTTAATAGCAAAAACAAAAATGAGCAAAAAAAAGTCAATACTAAAATAAATTGTCCTTATTGACAATATGTAAAACATTTAACAAAGATGAAGCTCGAATTCATCTTCTCTTATTTAAAATGCAAAAGCACTACCACTAAGCTACTTTATTATTTTCATATTAGGAAGTCAAACTAGTATATATTTAAAAACTACACAAAGTTTTTATTTAGTAATCGACATTTTTGGAAAAAAAATTTGGGGGGCCGTGGCCCCCCTTGGGCCCTCTAAATCCGCCCCTGCCAATATCAGACATAAGGATCCAAATAACTATGCTCTAATATTAGAAAGTACAGAAGAAAGAAGTGGAAATTAAGCACACATAAGGATGAAAATTGTGGGACTCCTTTCCCAATATCCATATTTTTATACACATACTCGTATGCTTGTCATGTATTGTATTTTCATGTTGAAGTACTGATAACATATCTTGTACTAGCATGCCACGTGTACCCTCAATCGATATGGACCAGTACTGTTAGCCTGGATTTCTTGCTTAACCTTATATTTGTGGTTTTCTTGATTCGCCTGTCTGACATAGTACGAGCATGCACTCGTGGAATAAACGTTGAAACTTAAATGAATAATCGGCTTAGGAAACCTAATTGTAGTTTCAAGGATTTTAATTTGATTACCACATCATACCTAGACCACCATAGTAGAGACCACTGATAATTAGCCTACCCGTTCTTGAACTTGTACCATGACCTAAGCAAGACGTACAATTTTTAAGTAACTTGCATGATACATGCTTCGTATGCACGAGATGATAGGCATACGAGATGATAGATGTGTTGGTAACAGACACAATTTATGGAAAAATACCATTTCCAAAATAAAATAAAACCTGTCAAGGAATGAATAGAAGGCACAACCCATATGACTCCAAAATCCAAAGATACATACGAGCACAATGCAAACACAACGATATATAATTAAAAGAATTAATGAAAAAAATTATGAAACGATTGGAATTCAACCCGAGAAACTTCCACTAAGGACGAAAGAAAGTACAACGATCCCTTTACATACATATCCACTATCCCTACGGATCACCGCAACACTTCAAATTAAATGAAAATTGATTAGAAAGAAGAGAGAGAGTTATTGTAGACGAGATGACAAGGACAAACCAATAGAGAAATCCCCGATCCGATCACTCATCAAAATAGCCCCCAATCTTTGAATCTTCTCTTCCTCTTGGTAGAAAGTTGTACCCTTGAGAAAACTCTATTATCTGATTACATGATATAGATTAGGGTTAGAAAACTAAAAATTAAGTCACCCTAATTTCTAGATTGCCTGGACTGTTTTCACGATCCAAAGGTGTTGGTTAAACACCCAAATTGGGCCTTCACCACCCGTGAAGTATGCCACTAGTTAACGGCAGTGTACAACAAAGTGTTTCTAAAACAATAGCGGCACCAACGATATACCATTTAGGTAGGAAAGAATTTGTGCAAAGGGGTGACAATGATCATATATAAACTAATGTCGCTAAATGATGATGCATATTCAAATTCAGAAAAGAAAATATTGCACATGACGTCGTAAGCATCTGACCATGACGCAAATGAAGAATCCCCCTCAGCTATATAAAGCCAACTTGGAGGAAGAAGGCTCAGGGAGAGGGTGATTAGTGTTGGAGTTAGATTGGGTTCCCAACTTATGTGGAGAATACCCCGAAGTGTGACGAGTGTCATCCTTGTATCAAAGAAGCTCGGGAAGCTGAAGATGTCGAAGCAGAGTTCAGAAAATAGCAGTTTGAGAACCTGTCTAGACCTTCCCGTGTTAGATCCGAATTTGTACCTTTACACCTTTGTCTCTGAACATAGTAGAAGACTGATTCTTGTTTACGCCTATGTGGATGAAGAGGAAACAATCTTCTTAATAAGTTAATGAGAGTTTTAAACGCATTTTGAGTTTATTTTCTAACCTTCACCCTTTTAGCATTTTGATAATATTTATAATTAATTTTATTATTAAACATGTCAAGCAGCCACATGTCATACCACAAGGAAAAACTTTATGCCTCATCATAAAATATGTTAAATATGTATCTACTAATTGTTTCACTTAACAAAATGCCTAAAATTGGCTTTTGAAAGAAAACGAGAAAAAGTACAAAAGTATAAATTGTTCTGAAAAGTATTGCTATGAAAGTCTGATCTGAGAGCGATCACTTTATTCCTTGGACCATACGATGATGATGAAAAAACTGCTTGAAGAAGACGAACAATTGGAAGAACTAAGTCACCAGAAAGGTATCGAGCAACGGCACTGATGGCACAGTCGAATGCTTTCCTGCTTTGCTTCACCCTGTTCTTGAGAAAAAGTTGAAGAAATACTTCTGGGAATATCACTCTGAAAGTATGAGTTTTCTCAGAATCTTCTCTCCTGTATCTCTCTTTCGATCTCTTGATCATTAAAAATTAGTCTATTTATAGACTAGATCTTCTGTGCGTAAAAAGCAACAAAGTTTGGTAACTGTCACCCACGATGAGAATCAACCTTTACGCGTGATGACACGTGTCCCACGTAGAGTTTAGATCTCTACGCATGGTGACACGTGTCCCACTACTTCAACAAAAATAAGGAGAGCACGTACATACGTTCCTCAATAAGTGAGGCATAAAAGCCACGTAAGCAAACCACGTTCTCTTGTAGCCAGAAAAGATCGGGCGTAAAAATGACCCAAAAGTGAATTCCTGCGTAAAGTAGCAGACTGGGCATAAAAATAGCTCAAAATAGACTTCCCGCGTAAAGTGGCTGAAAAGTAGCCTTGAGCGTAAAATTAGCTCAAATAAACTTTACGCACACAGCAGCTTTGAGCGTAAAAGCTCAAATAGCTTTCGTGCGTAAAAGAAGCGATCTCTTGAGCGTAAAATTGCTCGTCTGCACACTAAACGACAAATGTTGGGTTTAGTATAAATCAAATCTTCTCGGCTTCTGTGCAATCCTGCTGTCAGAAAATCATTATGTCAGAACAGTATCACGCGTATTAAATACATGATTTGACAGCCTGTCCTTCGCGTAAAAGCTCAGTGAATAGCTCTCGCGTAAAGTTGTACTCTGTTTGATCTCCGCGTAAAGTCTGAGTCTGACTCAGTTTGAATTGCCGAAAGTTCTCAACTTCTTTGACTTGGTCTATGAAGTACTTTTTACGCTCCTACAAGACCCCCTTCAAAGTTTTCAAATTATTTTCAAAATTTGAAATACTTTGAACAGAAGCGTAAAATTCGGGATTTCAACAGTCCGCGTAGAATTCGGGATACCCAACAGTCATCCGCGTAAAGTTCGGGATACTCAACAGTCCGCGTAAAAGTTGGGATATCTAACAGTCAGCATAAACTTCGAGAATTTGAACCAATTTTCAAAATTCTCTATAAATAGAGCCTTATGAGTAGAGAGAACTTTACTTGTCTTTTGTAATCCTGATCTCTCTTTATTCTCTTCCCCTTCATACTCTCACTTCAACTCGATGGCCCCCAAGAGCAAGTCCGCAGCCGACAGCAAGGGCAAGAAGCCCGCCGCTGATTCATCGTCGGCCGATCATACAAAAACCACCGTCCCATCATCGGCGATGTCCCGACAGACAAATCCTACCGTAGCTCCGGCTATTAAAGGTAGAATACTACCTAACTTCGGCCGTGAGTTCGACGGAGAAGAAGACTCGAACTTTTCATTTCATGCACACGTTATACGTGTCAGCGTAGAAATCAAAATAACAAAATACGCCCACGTTATACGTGTCAGCGTAAAAAATTGAGATAACAAAATACACCCATGTTATACATGTCAGCGTAAAATTCACAATACGCTCACGTCAATACGTGCCAGCGTAAAATTCAAAATACGCTCTCATCAATATGTGCCAGCGTAAAATTCAAACTACGCTCACATCAATATGTGCCAGCGTAAAATTCAAACTACACTCACATCAACATGTGCCAGCGTAAAATCTAAAATACGCTCACGTCAACACGTGCCAGCGTAAAAATTAAAATACGCTCATGTCAACACATGCAAGCATAAATTTCACAATACGCTCACATCAATATGTGCCAGCGTAAAAATTCACCAGTAAAAGACTTTGCGTAAAAACAAAGAACTTTTACACTTTAACTTTAATTTTTACGCATAAGCGTAAAGTTTACATAGTCAGAGTCTTTAATCTTTATGCGTAAAACTCAAACCAAGTCATCTGCGTAAAAATTCAAATTAGATTTTTACTAACTTGATTTTTCTTTTTTCTTTTGGCAGTGGACTTGCAAATTCACCCACTTGCAGAAATATTTGGCTCGTCAGCTGGTATGGTGGGTTCAAATTACTTAGGGAATTTGTCCCACGTGGAGTTCCCTCAGTCGAATCCAGAATACCCTGAAGGGAGAGCACAACTGATAGCTGCTCAAGGGGACAGAATGCTGCTGTCCATGATTAATGGAGAAGTGTTGGTATCATTAGAAGACCAACAATTTTTGAAGCCAGCCTTCTTGTTTGGTGATACGATAGATTTTCAGTCACAAACACACCCCAAGAAGGAGTCCTGGGTGTTCAAGTTTGGAGAAAGGGCAATGTATCTCCCCGACATGGCCAGAGATTATCCCTTATCCGTATTTGTTCATGCCACCCATCCCCGACAGATGCTATGGAACCTGACTCCCAGCAGTCATGGTAGGCCGAGAATGATCATTTTTAAGAGGAAGAGAGCCAGTGACATGGGATACCACACCAGCACTCCCAGTGGTGGTGGTGTCCCCTTCTCCGGTCTCTTGCCTGGATTCACTTCGAGTGAAAATTCAGCTCTGATCCAGCCGGTACAGACCCCAATGTTCATTAACAAGTTCATAGGGGCTGCAGTATTATATCCCCAGGCCAACCCTAGGCTACCAGGGTGGTTGACTCCATATAACCATAACTGGATTCAGCTTAGTGCCTGGATCATGAAGAACTTCAAGAAGGACCTGGAATCCATTGGCCTTTATGAAGCGGTAGCCTCTACGAGCCAGGGTATACCGATGAACAGTAACCTGTTTTTGGCTTTGATGGAGCTGTATATGAGTTCAATAGAAACTTTTGCAACCCCACTCGGTGAGATGGGTCTTGCCCTGCACGAGATGCACTTCATCTCTAAGCTGCCGATGGGTGAAGCTCCCTACGAAGAGTATGTTCCCTCCAACAGAAAACTGTCAGAAATCAGAGAGAAGAATCCTCGATTAGTTGAGGTTTACCAAGAACTGATGTGCCATTATTTAATTTGCATATCTATGTATGACAGTGGATCGCACTTGGCGTACACTAATAAATGGACAACTTATCTATTCTACCATGAGAATAGAATATCCAAGAACGAGCAGGGGAGATTTTAAGAAAATAAGGCTCCAACCATCAACCCTTGTTCAATAATCCCTTTAGATCTGATCAATAGTTTAATGATCTCCCATAAATCTTCGGACCAGTATCTGTCCAAAAAGACCGGAGACATCCCTGCGGGGACTGAAACCTTGAGCCACCTGAGGCACGGTAGTCAGAAGCTATCCAGGGAAGCTTTGCTGGCAGGCTTTCTGTCTTTGTGGCTACGAAGATGGGTTGTGCCCGGGATCAGCACAGTAGACCGAATTCACCGAAACGTATTGTGGCCGGCAGTACGTTTGGTGTTCAAGGTCAGAATTAACCTGCTATCGGCAATGGTGTGCCGAATAAACGCAGGTTTGCGGACCTTTGGTGAGGAACTAATCAATAATGCTCCTCACCGAAAAGATTTTCCAAGGGTGGAGATGCCCTACACTTATCTAATGAGCTGGCTACTGCATCATAACTGCAATTTGTTGCCGCCAGGCCCTGGAGATAATGCGGAGGTTTTCCTCCAAAAATTCAACAAAGCCACATGGACTGCTACTACAGAGGCAGATACCCGAGCAGTATTGAATTATTGTCACGATAGGAACTTCTTCTGCACAAGGCCACAAGTTCCAGCCGACTGCCTCAACGTACAGTTTGAAGATAGAGGGGAAGGAACGACTTCATTGCCTGTGCCAGTTTTCAGATGGCTAGTGTGCATCAGACCCTCCCATCTGATGTACAGGAATGAAGACTACTGTGCGTTCGAACCATATCTACCAAGTCGGTTCGCTCATCAGTTTGGATATGACCAACTTTATGGTGGTAATCCCTCCACCAGCTTCCATCATTATGGGAAGCTAATTGATGGTGCGAGAGCATGGAGATACTTTAGCACTGCTTGTACCGGTGCTAAATTCAGAGTATCGACTGCCACCAGCACAACCGAGCTACATATACTCCATACGTATGCTCGCTTTTATGCATCCATCTGCTCCTTCGACCATGGCTACAACCTGAAAGGGAGTCTAAGATGGCCCAAGGAAGGGAATGTTGAAGAGCCAGTCAGGGTAGTTCCAGACATACCCGATAACGCTGTTGTTCCAGATGAGTATCTGGAAGTCATCCCTACGGGAGCTGGGGAAGTAGCTGCGGGACCAATCATTATTGGCAAGACCAGAAAACGGAAACAAGGTGCAGCTGCTACTCTTCCAAAGAAGACACTCCCAGAGAAGAAGAAGAAGGTTACCGTCAAAGGGCCTTCTAAACCAAGAGCCGCCACCCCAGAGAGCGACATTCCAGTTGAGGAGTCTCGACCCGTTGCATCTTCTTCGACTCAGCCTGGAGAAGGATCCTCTGCATCTCAACCGGCAACATCAACAGAAGGTTTGGGTGTTCTATCTCCGAGACGCCTCAGCTCATCACTTCACCTGTCTTTGACACAAAAGATACAACCTACTGAAGACGCTGCCACTCCACATACTGTTGATCGAGAGCTCATCCCATCAGATGAACCAGCTATTACTTTCGATGATGATGACTGGGATGGGGACTATGACTCATACTTAGCACGTTCTGCACCTACTCCTAGTAAATATAAATTACACAAAATCTATACAAAATTATGATTTTTGTATATTAACTTATTTTTTTAATTTTTTGTAGGTGTTATCGTTGCATCAAAGCTTGTGATTCCTCCTCCTCCTCAAGAAGATATTTATGAGAAAAACGCAGAATCTGAGGAAGAGGATTCTTCTTCAGAAGAAGAAGATACAGAGATACAACAAAAGCCTGAAGTGCAGGCTCAGCTAGAATTGTCTCCTCCTGTTGAGGGCGGAGATAAAGAACAAACTACAGTAGAACCCACTGTAGATGATGAAGCGGCTGCTGAGGAAGAAATAGACTTCAACGAAGAAACTAAAGTACTTCCAGAGCCTGAAGAGCCAGTAGTTTATGAAGGTGATGAGGATATAGTCGACCCATCAACTAAAGCTGGAGTCGTTGTAATAACATCCTCAGTTATTGCTACTGATCCAGTACAAGTTCCTGAGGAGACCATGTCTGAACCGGAGTCAGCTACAACTACTACCATTCCATCCGCCATTATCACCGCCGCTAAAACTCTAGTAGTTTCGGCTCCAGAAACGGCTGGAGTAAAAAGTACTGAAGACACTGTCCCTGATGCTCCTGGGGATCGGTTGGCCATAGTAGCAGTGACAACAATGGCTTCATCTCAGTCTGCTACCAAGGCAACAACATCTGCTCCTACTCTTCAGAAAAGAGACTTGGTAGAGATTGCCGCCACACCGAGCTCAAACGCAGAAATGAATCTCTTAGTTGAGATTCATACTGAGACTTTCTACAAGACACTGGCAGCTCTAATCAACATGGTCCTGAAGAAAGGTCTCAATTATGAAAGTTTGAAGGCGGCTATAACTCTTACTATCAGGAACGTCGCCATGTTCAACGATGCAGCGAGAGCAGCGGCGCTGGAGAAAGTCGTGGAGGAACTTGAACAGCCCATTAGAGAATATCTAAGGCTGTCAAGTGAAACTACTGAAAGTCTCATCCAAGACGAGTATGACGCTTTATCAGCTGAATACCTCACTCGGGAGACTACTTTTAATGAAGCTTTCCATGAGTACTACATCAAGGTGTCTAAAGAAAAAGCTTTTTTGGCTGAAGCTAAGCCTCAGCTAGATATCCAGAGAGAAGCTAATAAAACTTTGAATATAAGAATTCATCAACAGAATGATAGAATTCGTGAAGTCGAGGCTGAGCTGGCTCGCTTAAAGGAGGAGAGGGAGCAGATGATCATAGCTCGGGACCAGCATCTAACACATAGCTCAAATTTGGAGGAACAAGTCTTCGAAGCTGAGGCTACCATCAAGACCCTTGACGAAGCCAAGGATAAGATGATAGTCACTTTTGTTGGACTTTCTCATATCTGCACTCCCGAAGCTCGACGCTCCGTAGCTACTAAGACTGTATTGAGCTCTCGTGAAAAGCGACTAGCGGAGCTACAAAATTGCTTGAAGATGTCTCTGCTCCGCCTTATGCAAAAGAATTTTTGTAATCTTCTATCTTTTTCATTCTGTAATGTTTACAAGAAATGAATAAAATATTTATTTTGTTACCCTATCATTTATTTTAAAATTAAACAATAGGTATGAGACAGAAAACACTTATAAGAGGTAATATGGACATGACAAGTCTTCTAAACTCAAAAAATTATATCTATCCAGAGGTAATGTGGACATGATAGATAATGAATCTCGTTTTCTATTTAGAGTATACGATACTATCAGAGGTAATATGAACGTGACAGATCGTAACAACTCAAAGAAAAACAGATTAATATCTATTCAGAGGCCATAGGGACATGATAGATAAGAAAAGAAGTAGACTTAATATTTATTTAGAGGTCATGAGAACATGATAAATAACAAATTCCCTTCTTTTTTTTAATCAGCTGATAAGACAGAAGATCAAAAAATTCTCTATTATGAGACAAATGATCAGCTTAACCAAACATTGGTAGCTGGGGAATAAAGAAAAAATTTATACATAATATTTCTTCAAGAATTTGCCATTAATCGGCATCATGAGCAAATCTCCATTAGGTTTAGACAACCTATAGGCACCATTAGAGAAGACTGTCTCGACTACATAAGGACCTTCCCATTTCGCTTGAAAATTCTCTTTGCTCTTATGAGTCATCACCATCGGTCTTCGGACAACTAGAACTAGCTCACCGACTTTAAATACCCTCTCTTTAACTTTACGATTGAAAGTTCGAGATATACGGGCTTGATATAACTCGATGTGCTGTTGCGCTTGAAGACGCTTTTCGTCCAATCCTTCAAGTTCTTGAAGTCTCAACCGATCATTATTCTCTGCAGTTAGCTCATTAGCAATGGCTATTCTAAGAGATGGAATCTGAATTTCCAGTGGAAGTACAGCCTCATATCCGTAAACCAGTGAGAATGGTGTAAAACTAGTAGGAGTTCGGACTGTCGTTCGGTAAGCCCATAAACATTCTCCAAGTTTCTCGTTCCAATCACGTTTATTAGAAGAGACGAACTTTTTGAGAAGTTTAATGATTGTCTTGTTAAAAACTTCGGCTAAACCGTTAGCAGTTGGATTATAAGCCATAGAAGCCAGATTTTGGATCCGATTCTTGTCGCAGAATCGATAAAATGCCTGACTGGCAAATTGTGGTCCATTGTCATGGATTATCCTTTGGGGGATCCCAAAACGATAAATGATATGGTATTTAATGAAGCTAATCACATTAGATGTTTTCACTTCAACAAGGGGAACCGCTTCCGCCTATTTAGAAAAGTAATCGGTTATAGCCAGTATAAACCGATGTCCCTTGACAGAAGGAGGTTAATCGGACCAATAATATTCATGCCCCAAGCTTCGAAGGGCCAAGAAGCTGCTGTAGGATGTAAGAATTCAGATAGTTGATGAATAAAATCGGCATGAATCTGACATGCTTTACACCGTCTGGCATAATCTACAGCATCTGCTATCATGGAAGGCCAATAATACCCCATTCTTCGGATACGGTCCTGTAATTTCGGACCCGGTTGATGAGCACCGTAGACACCATCATGAGCTTCACGGAGTGTTTGCTTAGCTTCACTCTCACAGAGACAACGCAGCAAAATTCCGTCATACGAACGACGATATAACATATATAAAAAAGAATCGTAGTAGAATCGAAATGATCGTCTCTTGATTGATGCAGCTTCCTTTGGATCTTCAGGTAAAATCCCATGAACCGTATAATCAATAAATGGACTTCTCCAATCCCTTTGTTGAGAACTTGATTTTGTAGTATAATTATGCTCGATATGCAAATTATTCTTGACACAGAATAAGTCTTGATCCAACAAAGTAATGGTGTTTTGTCTTCTAATTAGAACAGCTAAGTCTGCAGCTAAACTAGCAAGAGCATCAGCTTCCAAATTTTAAGAACGTGGTACAAACTCGATGAAGAATCTTTTGAATGAAAGGACCAATTCGATACCACTTGATGATAAGGGATGAGGTCAGGATTTCTGACTTCATATGTCCCTCTGACCTGATTAACAATCAGTTGAGAATCTCCATAAGCTTTCAGAAACTCAATGTCCAATTGTTTTGCTACTTGGAGTCCAATTAGCAGAGTATTATATTCTGTCACATTGTTGGAGCATGGTTCATTAAGAGAATAAGTACGGTAAATGACCATTTTATCAGGAGAGATCAAGACAATGCCTACTCCGGAGACAATATTGACTTTAGGTCCAATCCGCGATGCTCCATCAAAATATAGTTGCCAAATGTCATCCTTCAAAGTCATGTTACAATCCACGACTTCATCTGGAATATCCTCATAAATCTTAGATGTTTCAGGTATAGGGTGAGCTGTTAAGAAATCAGCTAAAGCTTGACCCTTCACTGATTTTTGAGATACATAGACCATATCATAAGGAGTAAGCAACATCGTCCAGGTAGCTAGTCTGGAGTTAATGATGCTCGGTTTTCTCATCAATACCCGAATATGATTTATTCTGGAGATAACATGAATAGTCTGTCCTGACACATAATATTGTATCTTTTGAACAACAAAAACCAAGGCCAGACATTCTTTCTCTACAGGAGTATACCTGTGTTCAGCTCCGACCATCATTCGGCTAAGATAATAAATTGCCTGTTCATGACCTTTGTCACTTTTCTGTGCAAGAAGAGCACAAGTGAATGATCCAAGGCTCAAACATAAAGCAAAAATGGTCTTCCCACCACTGGAGGTACCAAAAAAGGTGGATTTGTAAGGTATTGCTTGATGTCATTAAAGGCTTTCTGACATGCTTCATCCCAGATAAATGATACACCTTTCTTTAATAGACGAGAGAAAGGTTGGCATCTCCCAGAAAGATTAGATATAAATCTCCTGATATAAGCAATACGACCTTTGAAGCCACATAGTTCTTTTAGGTTGCGTGGAGGACGCATTTCAAGAATTGTTTTGATTTTATTAGGATCAACATGGATACCTTGCAAAGTAATGACAAATCCCAAAAACTTGCCACTAGAAACCCCTAAGAAAGACTTAGTAGGATTCATCTTCAATTGATGTTTACGCATCAACTCAAATACCATTTTTAAGTCTTGAATGTGATCATCTTTTGATCGACTTTTGACAGCAATATCATCTACATAATATTCAACTGTTTTCAGTAGATGTTCTTGAAAGATGTTGCTCATGGCCCGTTGATACATAGCACCGACATTTTTTAGTCCAAACGGCATAACTGTATAGCAGTAGACTTCTAGGTGCGTACGAAAAGCGGTATGCTTTTCATCTCCTGGATGCATCTTAATTTGATTATATCCTGAAAATCCGTCCATGAAAGACATGCTTTCAAAACCACATGTGTTGTCTATCATGACGTCGATAATCGAAAGTGGAAATTTATCTTTTAGACAAGCTGCATTAAGATCCCAAAAATCTATGCAAACTCGGACTTTTCCATTCTTCTTCATAACAGGAACAATGTTGGCAACCCAATCTGGGTGTTGTTCTTCACGAACAAAGCCACATGTGATCAGCTTTTTGACTTCTGCTTCAATTGCATCCATCATATCTGGTCGAAAATACCGCTGCTGTTGTTTTACAGGCTTAGCATTAGGAAGAATATTGAATTTATGAGTAGCTACTTTAGGATCTAGGCCCGGCATATCCTCAAAACTCCATACAAAGATATCAATATATTCTTTAATCAGCTATATCAACTCTTCCTTTTCATCTTCAGAAAGATTTTTACTGATGAATATCGGCTTAGACGTAGTTTCGTCTCCGACGTCAATCTGGACGATTTCATCTTCTGTAGGTGGCTGTTGTTGTTCAAAACGAAGCTTCCACTGAGTGTCCATTTGTTGTGTCCAAGGGTCATTTTCAAATGGCTCAGATTTACCATCAGTTTGAACCATGTTAACTGAGAATACACACTCAGATTCATCATAATAGTCTCCTCCAGAATATGAGAATTGCAAAAAACTGGAAGAACATTCTTCTTCCATATCTTCCTTGCACATGTGGAGTGTATTCGATTCGATGAATTGGATTTCTTCAGAATTTTAGGATTGTGAAGAAGAAAATTCTTTTTGTATATCCTCATTAAACATGTGAGACGGATCGTATCCCAACCCATGCCGAGTTTTCTGGTAAAATGGATCACCACATAATGGTAACCGTCTACCTTTGCCTTGATTGAGACCTTGCATAGTCTTCAAATCATATCTCATATTCTGGATAATCTTGAGAGATTGTTGACTATATTTATCAATTCGGATTCTTTCTTTATCTTTATCTCTAAGATCATCTTTCTGAATAACAGGGATATTTCTAGCCAGACCAAACACAATTTGGTGCTTATTTTTCTTATCAGACGGAATCACGAAATAAGATTCTTTGTGACGTCTATAAGTTGTACAAGCTTATGATGAAGCGGCTACAGGAAGAAGATAGGGAGAAGATGTTATGAACCTTTGAGCATAAGGTCCAACATCGACATGAGGAGAAAAGAAATTTTCTTTATGGTCAATGTATAAGGTTTCCTCTGTATTTATGTCATTTTCATATTGATGACTTTGATCATCAGAAGATAAAGTCATTCTTTCAATAAATTTGACAGCTATATACTCCAAAAGGAAGTCTTCATTGATATTAGAAAGTACAAAATGATCAATATTTACATCATTTACAAATTGACTACTACGCTTTGGATTGATCATTAACGGACCGTCATCCGTCTTCTGTGTAGGCTTGTCAAGGTTGATAATCAGTGGTGGTTCTGGATCATTCGTACGAGAAGTACGTCCCTTGACTTTGATCATAAGGGGTTGAACTTGGCTCTTGACTGGAATTTTTACAGATTCCTCAGACGAAGCTCGAGTTCTTCCTTTAACCTTGATCACCAGAGGTTGGTCATTGACAGGTTGGGGTTGGATTCGACCTTTGACTTTAATTTTCAAAGGTTACTCTTCTGGAGGATCTTCATTGACAGATTGATCTTCTGCAGGTGATCGATCCTCAGCCATATCTGATATCTCCTTCACATGCTCCTGTTTGTAGAGTATTGAATCAGAGAAGTAGGCTTCAACACCCTTAAAAGGATTGATATCTGCAAACTCAGTCTTCATAATCCCTTGAGAATCTACGTACTTGAAGCATTGGTGGAGAGTTGAAGGCACAATGTTATGCTCATGTATCCACGGTCTTCCAAGGAGGATGTTGTAAGATACATCTGAGTTGATAACATAAAAGGTCGTCATAGTTCGAAGATCACCAATTTGAATCTTCAGACGAATCTTCTCCAGTGGTTTACTCTTTCCAGAGTTGAAACCAACTATCGTTGTACTAGTGTAAGTCAAGTCACTAGTAGAAATCCTCAAGGGTCGTAGCATACTCTGAAGAATAATGCTAATAGAAGACCTCAGATCAATGTAAATCCTGTCAATTTCAGTAGATTCAATATACCCTGTGTAACACAGAGGCATGTCGTGCTTATTATGCTTCAACAGCATATCTTCTTGTGTGAAGGTAATATTGGGAATTGCTTCCATCACACTATGACATTGTGGATACGATACTGGTATATTGTCAGGACTCTTGAGTTGAGCTAAGCATGAGTCTACTTGTAGTAAAGCTTCACTCAGAGTTTTTTGGCTTTTTTAGAAAGGCGAAACAACTCAAAGATAGAGAGTCTAGCCGGAGTATTAGCTAACTGGACTAGAATATCAAATTTGTAGGGCTTCATCACCACCCCTTGATTTGAAGCAGACTTCAATGGAACGTCAAAGCGTACTGCTTTCTGTTTCCCTTTCTCAACCACAGATGGTTTAGAAGGTCTTGCTTTAGCAGGAACAGGAGACGGTTGAACTGGTAGTGTTTCAGCAATGTCCTCCTCTTCTTTAGAAGTTCCCTCATAATCTTTGTGGTACTCTTTCCCAGATCTCGTACTAGCAAAGATTTCTTCTTCAGACTCAGGAGAATAAAGTACCATAATACAGGTTTGGTTCTTCTTTACCTTAGTCTTATTCTTGTAAGAATTTTTATGAGGGACTTCAAATCCCAATCCTACAGTGGATTTTTGACTTTGAAGTTGTAAAAGAAGTCGCATTCCTTTATCATAGTTCAAACCTTCCGCCTTTTGAAAGTCATAGCCTATCTTTTTTATGAGATGGACTGATTGTTAACTATACATGTGAACGGGCAGCGGACTTTTAATAGATGGTTCAGCAGAAGAGGGAGGAATAGAGACCTGTGTAGCCACAGGAGAATGAGAAATAGAAATCTCTGTAGCTACATGAGAAGGAGGAATAAAAACCTCTATAGCCACCGGAGAAGGAGTACTCGGGACAGGAGAAAAAATCCCTACAGGAGCTTTCTCATAAGCAGCAAAGACTTGTTGTGCCCTGTATAAGGGGACACTACTCATTGCTACCATTGCTGATGAGTAAGTTTGAGTTTGGTAGGAAGAGCCAAACTTGGAGGGCATATATTCAAATCCCTCAGCCTATCCTCCAAAGGAATGTCGTCCCAGAGATGATCCAAATCATCATGATCTGGAGTAACAACATGAGAAATCATATTGCAGGTTTTGACTTTTCTACCTTTCTTAGATTTTGAAGTTTTACCTTCATCTTCCAGTTCAGGTACTAAGTCAGGATGTACCCACATGATTTCACTATTTTTTAATATGAGAGGCAACAATCCTTTATTTTGCTCTCTAGCAGGCGGGAGATTCACAATCTTCATAGTTGCCTTAGGAATTGGGACAATCCCATCTGAAATTTGCTGTGGAGAAAAACCTCCAAATTGAAGAGAAATCATATTAGTTGTGACCGTATGCTCATCATTGGTTAAAGCGATGGCATTGGCATTTATCAACTCTTAGATTTTCTTCTTTAAGACGTAGCAAGCCTTAGTATGATGATTTATGTATCTATGATAGATACAATATTTGGGATTGTCAGTCAGATTCACCTCATTAGGCCTTTTTGGCTCTGGAATCTGAAGTTTGCCACTCTTTACAAGACATTAGAATATCCCTGGGATATCACTGTCATCAAAAGAGTATTCTTCCTTTGGTTTAGAAGACTTCGTATTACTTGGCGTCGTTTTGGGTTTTGAAAGATTAACCACTAAGGTTTCTTTCCTTTTTCCATTACGATTGCCAGAATTATTACCAGAAGAACCTTTCTTTCCTTTGTCTTCTGAGGCAAAGATCATCTCGTGTTCACGAGCCAACCTGTCATTAGTCTCGACTGAAACTGCTGCTATAATGAACGAGGCCCAATCTGTAAATTGGAAGCCCGAAAAGACAGCAATGGATGGTCGCAGATTCATTTTGCACGTATCAATCAATGCTGAATCTGGCATACCATGAGGCATTTTCAAAGTTGCCTGTCGGAAACGTTCGATAAACGTCCGAGTATCTTCCTTCTCCTTTTGTTTAATTTTTATTAGGGAGGACATATTCATGTCCATGCCTCCTTCATAGAAGCGGAAGAGAAACATTGCTTTAAATTCGTGAAAAGACGATATACAATTGTCAGGTAGACTGCGATACCAGTCATAAGCTGAACCCGTTAAACACCCGATGAAAACTCGGGTAAGAAGAGCATCATTCTTCTACAAGTGCACAGTTATAATATCAAAATAATTGATATATTGACTGGGAGAAGCCTTTCCATCAAACAACACCATTGATTGTGGCTTGTATTTTGGAGAAAAGGGTACATCATTCCAATGAGGAGGATAAGGTTGCTTAATCCCTAACCTCTGGAGTTGATCCTTGTGCTTCAGAACTTCAAATTGTGCTTTTAGCTCACGCACTGCTTGAATAGCTTCACTATTTTGAGGAAGCACATTCGATTGAATAGTTGCTGGATGTATCGTAACCCCCACCGGAGGTGGTACATCTTCTGGAATGATAGGATCTGGAGATGCAGAATTTTGATTGACAGCAGGCTCCTGACTAAGATTATTCAAGGGTACATCAACCCCTTGACTATCTTGAGTTTATGCTGCTACCTGCACCGGAGTTACCACTGTCGGCTGAGCAGTTTGCTGAGTCGTTATTATTTGATGGATACTTTGCATCATAGTAAGCATGTCCTTCAACGACTGCTCAACTGCAGAGAGACGTTATTCTGTATTAGCAGTTGACGTCTCCGGCTCATCTCCGATAGCATAGGATTCAACCTCCCTTGAACATACAGAGGGATTAGTGTAGAGGTATGAATCAACACTATCAGTTTCGGACTCCAAAGACTGGGTACCCCCAGCTTCTGAATCTGAAGATTGCAACTGTCTTTGACTTCTTGACCGGGTATTCTAATATACCCCTTCAAAGGAATCAAGAAGTCGGTTGAACTGTTGTTGACCAGGAGTTTGGGACGAGTTGCGTCTTGGACGTCATCCTCTATTGGTATGAGATGCCATGTTGACTGATGCATATGACAGTTCATGTTCTTGATCATCAACTGATTGCTAAGGCACATTGTAGCTTAGCCGATCAAAAACTGACCGTTTAGAAGCCGAACAGCAACATTTAATTACAATCTGGTGACACTCACAATGATGATTTTCTTTGGGGAGTGTCACAGAAGATTTTCTGTCTTTACGCTTTTGTACAAGCAACTCGCGTAAATCAGAAGGAGTGGAAGAAGTAGTCTTCTTTATTATATTTGGGACAGAGAATCGTTTAGTCCCGTGTGTATAAAGAAGATTACTGGCTGCATTAGCAGAACCAAACTGGGCATTTTTACGCGCCTGGAGTTGTGTGCGTAAATCTTGCGATTTTTGTGCACAAAGGACTCCATCAGCATTACGCGTAATTTGAAGATTTGGTACCTTACGTAAAGCAGTGTAAGAAGGTTGTTGGTGAAAAACTAAAGTTTTACCAACAAGAGAACTCATGTTTTTACGTTGCATGCGTGCAGGCAAATTCACTTTAGATGCAAAGGCATCATTGTGAATTTTATCTACTCTGTCACCGACAGGAGATTTACCTTTACGCGTAGAGCGCAAAATATGAGTATCTGCCACGTCACAGAAGGGAGAATTTTTTTTACGCGTAGAGCGTAAAACTTGGGTGTCTACCACGTCACAGACGGGAGACTGGCTTTTACGCGTAGATCGTAAAACTTGATTTTTATGCGCAGAGCGTAAAACTTGTGAGTCTACCACGTCACCGACGGGAGACTAATTTTTACGCCCAGGGCACATCACTGAAGTAGAGACTGCCTCGTCACAGACGGCAGCCTTCGCAACAGGAGTAGGAAGGATTCCTTTGCCTTCAGAGACAGCAGGGAGATCCGAGGATACTTTGGACATAGAAATCCAAACTTTTTGCGCCTTCCGCAATTTCTGAACATTGGAGCAGCGAGTACTACCCCCAGTTCGGAGCATTTCTTCGTAAGCAGTCTGGTCGAAGTAAACAACCCGAGTCTTTTTTGTCGATCCGACCGACACATTATTATATTGAGCAATTGCCTTTTCGTCAGAGAAGAAGGTCGGCCCCAGCAGAGTCGCCATTTTGTTTCACTTAACAAAATGCCTAAAATTGGCTTTTGAAATAAAATAAAAAAAGTACAAAATTATAAATTGTTCTGGAAAATATTGCTATGGAAGTCTGATCTGAGAGCGATCACTTTGTTCCTTGGACCATACGATGATGATGAAGAAAACTGCTTGAAGAAGACGAACAATTGGAAGAACTAAGTCACCAGAAAGGTATCAAGCAACGACACTGATGGCACAGTCGAATGCTTTCCTGCTTTGCTTCACCATGTTCTTGAGAAAAAGTTGAAGAAATGCTTCTGGGAATATCACTCTAAAAGTATGAGTTTTCTCAGAATCTCCTCTCCTGTATCTCTCTTTCGATCTCTTGATCATTAAAAATAAGTCTATTTATAGCCTAGATCTTCTGTACGTAAAAAGCAACAAAGTTTGGTAACTGTCACCCACGATGAGAATCAACCTTTACGCGTGATGACACGTGTCCCACGTAGAGTTTTGATCTCTACGCATGGTGACACGTGTCCCACTACTTCAACAAAAATGAGGAGAGCACGTACACACGTTCCTCAATAAGTGAGGCATAAAAGCCACGTAAGCAAACCACGTTCTCCTGTAGCCAGAAAAGATCGGGCGTAAAAATGACCCAAAAGAGACTTCCTGCGTAAAGTAGCAGACTTGGCGTAAAAATAGCTCAAAATAGACTTCCCGCATAAAGTGGCTGAAAAATAGCCTTGAGCGTAAAATTAGCTCAAATAAACTTTACGCACACAGCAGCTTTGAGCGTAAAAGCTCAAATAGCTTTCGTGCGTAAAAGAAGCGATCTCTTGAGCGTAAAATTGCCCATCTGCACACTAAACGACAAGTGTTGGGTTTAGTGTAAATCAAATCTTCTCGGCTTCTGTGCAATCCTGCTGTCAGAAAATCATTATGTCAGAACAGTATCACGTGTATTAAATGCATGATTTGACAGCCTGTCCTTCGCGTAAAAGCTCAGTGAATAGCTCTCGCGTAAAGTAACTCGCGTAAAGTTGTACTCTGTTTGATCTCCGCGTAAAGTCTGAGTCTGACTCAATTTGAATTGCGTAAAGTTCTCAACTTCTTTGACTTGGTCTATGAAGTACTTTTTACGCTCCTACACTAATATAATGTGGCTTCAAAAAGTCTCAAAATTGAACCGTCTGTTTGTAAATCCTTTATCAATTAATAATAAATAAATAACGGAAGATAATAATTCTATAATCAACTTTTTCGTTTTTCTTCCACATCACAATATCTATAACAAATTATAATTAAAATATAAATAAATCTCTAACAAATTTTAATTAAATATAAATATATATTAAAAAATTAATCTAAATATATTTAAACTATTTTTTTAACAATATTAGAAAGAAAATAAAATTATTTTATGTGCATGTGCACATGAATGACTAGTACATATATTAACTATGCTTTGAGGCGTGTACGAGATGGTAACTAATTGTTAACGTCGGGTATGAATGAAATTGAAACATTTTATACCTAATATAGGAAAGCTTAAAAAAGTTAAAATAACTACCATACCGAAATCGTATTTTATCCTTAAAATAGTTGATTTAAATTGATATGGTGCACACACACTTAAATATCCAAATCTTGGAACATAAATTTTCATTAACGTACTTTCCAAATGTTATTCATTTTCAGATTTTTGAGCTTGTTCCCCATCAATATTCATGCACGTACCTTAATTGTGAATGATATTCATTTTCTGATTTTGAGCTCTTTAATTCTCCCTCACTATATAAACATCTACATACTCATCTAATACAAAACATAAAGGTTCAAAGGAAAGGAGATTTGTATTATATATCATGTCCAAGATGTCTCGTGTCGTAGTGATTGTTTTTCTCGCCATTTTCGTTGCCTTGAGTGCAAAAGGTAAAGAAACATTTGACACGCATGTTCTCATCTACTTAGCTCTCATATATAATATTTTGGCTAACATATGTTGAGATGGATGTTCCTTAGATTATGTTGCCATCGCCAAGGATTCAATGTGTTGTCAAGACCACCACAGCTGGGGTCCCAATCCCCCCGTTGATCATTGTCTCGGCGAAGCGGACACCACCAATTGCAATGACTGGTGTGTCAACACGCATACTTGCGGAGCAGGACTTTGCAAAAAAATAGGAAACCTCCACTACTGTCACTGCTCGTGCAATGGAACACGAACCATCTAAACTTGCGGAAGCAATAATATATTGTACTAGTATACTATAAATGTTCCATAATAAAAGTGGTCATTTTCTTCAATTCATGATCTGTGTTTTCCTCGTCGGTTAATTCTTTCTATGTTTTAGATTTTCTTTTTTATTTTATACAACTTGAGGTACAGTGGCACATACTATGTCCAACCCAAACACGTGCGATTAATGTTGCCACATCATACGAGGAACTTCAAATATTTTGGAGTGCATGTGAAATAAATCACCATAATTTGGTCTAGTAATACACTCAATCTAGCCATTAAATCAAAATACAGAGAAAAAAAACTAATATAATTAAGTCTCATTTCATCTGCCCTTTTGAATGACTGAAGTTAAATCCAAAGATGATCATTGAATGGGAAGTTGTAGCGCTTGATATTGGCAGCAATCTGAATTGTTGTCCTACACCTAAAAATGGATCTATAAGTTGTCTGATACGATGTTTTATGACAGTTAATTAAGCAGTGTACTCCCAATCCAAATCTATATAGGATTTAGTAATAGTCCAGCACCAGATGTCCGTTACCTTAACGGAACTCATATATCCTAGAGTTCATCTGAGTACTGAAATCTTCCTTTCCACATGAGATAACAATTAGTTACTTGGAGTAGATGTTAATTTTGGAGTTCCTCCTTTTAGTCTTTAGCTCAACCTTAGTTTGGGTTATTTCCTGAACTTCAATCTTCCAGAGCCCTTCAGAAAAATGTACATGGAAAGGATCATCATATATAGACATAATGTTGTAGCTTGCACAATTCAACTTGTCCGGCTTTAGAACCAATATCTAGGGGCGAAGCCATGACTGGGAGGCCGTGATGCTATATATAGAAATCCTTTAAATTGTCATGTTAATTAAACTTCAATAGCAAAAACAAAAATGAGCAAAAAAGAGAAGAAGTCAATATTAAAAAAAAATGGTCTATATTGACAATATGTAAAACATTTAACAAAGATGAGGCTCCAACTCATGCTCTCTTATTTAAAAGTCCAAAGCACTACCACTAAGCTAGTTTACTATTTTTATATTAGGTAGTCAAACTAGTATATATTTAAAAAGTACACAAAATTTCTATTTAGTAATCGACATTTTTGAAAGAAAAAAATTGGGGGGGCCATGACCTCTCTTGGACCCTCTATAAATCCTCCCCTGGCTATAACCTCAACTACATTAAAACTTCATACCATCAGTCAAATACACCAAAAGATATCAAACTCTTCAGCATGCTTGGTACACATGTTACATGCTACCAATGCTACCAATTGCGAAGCATCAGCAGGGCCGGTGCCCAGGGCGACCAGAACGACTCGCAAACCAGAAAAGTCTCAAAAATATTTTTTTGTATATATATAATCTTTGTAATATGTTAAATATTAGTGTTCATACAAAATAATATAATAACTTACTTATTGTAATTGCTTTTCACTTATACCTACTACCTAATAGCATCCACAATGGATACACTCAAAATATATACACCAAATTATTAAAAATTATGTAAAATATTATTTTTGGAGTCTCATGATATTGGCACAAAATGGTACACTCCAAAAAATACTCTAAATTAACATCCTTCCACTTTTTTCTCTTTATTTTCCTTCCTTGTTTGGTAAGATTTTTTTTTCTCCCTCTTTTTTTTTTTCTTTATTTTCTTCCACGTTTGTTAAGAACGGTTAATTTGTTGAACCGAAAAATTAATGTAGCAAAGCTATAACACGCTCCAAATTTGGAGTATCTTTTAACTTTCTAGCAATTTTCAAGTATGGACAAGTACCCACTACAGCCTTTAAGTGCTACAAAATTTAACTAAAGTCAAAATATAGCACTTGAAATCTTTCGCACTGTGGATGCTCTAATAGTTCATGGCTTTTAAGTTCTAGTGGAAACTATTTTGTCTTTTTATAAATGGTTTCGGTTGTTTAAAAAAAATAAGGAACACCATTTTAAAGTTTGTTCTGGATCCCGAAAAACTCTGGACCGTACCGAGCATCAAAGATCTTATTTTGGCCATTTCTGTATTGGTCACCTCATGTGTACTAAACAACTGTTTTTTTTTTTTTTTTTTTTTCATTTTCACCGTGGAAATATAAGCGGTAGAAATTTGTTTGGGTGTAGACATGGAGAGTGAGAGATGAGAAGAGGAAGGGATGGCTACTTCTAAATCTACGAGAGAAATAATGCTACGAAGAAAGACCAAGCATACTCTTATATGGAGATATTTATCTGATTATATCTATAGGATTTACAAAATTTATGACTAAATCTACTAATAGAATCCTAAAAAATCTAGAAAAGTGTTTCTAATAAAAACTTCAAGATTGGACAGAGTACAAAATATTGAAAAATTTCATTCTTGGATTCACAAGATTATTTGAATATTGGGAGATGTTTAACAATGAGTAGAATGACTACTTTTTAGATTTTCATGGTTCTTGGACTTACAATTGTCTCACTCCTTGTGGATGACTTGATTTCTTTGCTACATGCTAATGGTGGGATATTATCTATTATCTCCTAATTAGATCCCCTTCGAGATGTTGAGTGGGCTAGGTCGGGCCAGCCTGATTACGATTTTGATCGGATTAGACTGGGTTTGGGCTGGACTAGTACAGTTCGGTTAGAAAATTTGGTCCGAACCAGGCTCAGAGAGTAAAATTCAAATCCAGCATGGCCCACTACACGAGAAAAATTGGACCGAGCTGAACAAGGCTAGGTCATGTTCAGGGCTGACTGGGCCCGGGTTGGTCCAATTTTTTGACGAAGAAAAATCCTACAAGATTGTTGAGCTTTAGGGGGAATATGTGCTTTGGACTTATTAAAAATAATATGTAATGAAAATAAAGAATTTTATTTATTTGAAAATTTTAATATAATATTTTTAGTACTTGTAGAAAATCTAAAAGAGTGTAAGTACAAATTTTATCTTCAATTTGATGTTCGAACTTTGATCTTCATCAAGTTTTTTTTTTTTTTTTTTTTTGAATCTTTGTTGAATTCTTCAATATATTCAAATCTTCAGTAAACAGCTCTTGTGTCCTCTTCTAGAGTAAGAGATTGAAAGTCTATTTTATTGATGTCGGTACTTTCATCTCTCGAGTGTTTAATCTTTTTTTCCCCTCACGAACCAACCCAATCTTGAATGCAATAGGGACCATCATTTGGCCCGAAGTACATGGGTATCCGAAAAGCTCGTCCGGCCCGATGGGCTAAAGTCCGATAGAGCCCGGTCATTAGGGTAGCCCGACCCGATTCATATTATTATAGGGCCGGACTTGGACTATGCATCCGTCCGTCCGAGCTCGGCCCGAAGTCCGTCCGATACAAGTTTGGACTATGCGTCCATCCGAGTCCGACCCTAGGTCAAATGATGATCCTACCAAATATATAGGCGTAGGCTACTGTATTATCTCTTCTGCCTGAATGCTTTTAAAGGTTTTATGCTTCTGGTTAATGCTCCCATTTCTCAGCCTTTTTGCAAGCCACTCTACCGGTGTTTACACATAAAATTTCACCTTTAGTTTACATAAAATTTAACCAAGGAGCCCACAGTCCTAGTAAGTGGCCACCATGGAGCACTCCACATTGAAGATCTTCTGCTCATTATTGATGAAGGGGGTGGGATGGAAACTTTACCCATAGCTGCTATTATTCTTCCTTCCATGAAAATCATCCATGATACTAATGAGGAATAAAAGAAAATTAGTTAAAAAATGGAGATGGGGAAATAAATTTTGCTCCTGCCATTGACTAACCAAAGGCAATTAAGTGAATTGCAAGTACATTAAGTTTAAGTTTCAAGTATTAATGCCTGCAGGTGCACTGTCCGAATTGAAGCAATGTTGTGCAAGTTAGAGCATCTCCAACCCTATTGTGAGTTTGGAAAAAATGGTTGCCACATAGGAATGATAAGCATTTTTTTTCAAAAGTACTTCTCCAATGCAAATATGAAATAAATTGTAAAGTTGACATGGCAATGACATGGCAAGGAGAATGTGAAGTTGGTTGTCTAGATCTAGACAATGCACTTCACAATGACTTTATGTCCACATCATCAATTATATATATATATATATATATATATATATATATATATATATATATAAAGAAGAAGAAGTGCAAAAGTTGTCTTGGAAGTTGAAAAAAAGTAATTTTAGAGAACACATTTTATCTCATTGTCTTGTATGAATATCATCTTGCCACATAGGAAAGACATTGTCTTGTGCCTCATGCCACATAGGATTCACAACACAAAACAAGACAATAGGGTTGGAGATGCTCTTAAGCTGTTGACTTTGGATGTCAGAAGAAGAGTAAGGTTCTCGGGCCTAATGGATTTTTTTTTGTATTTAAAAAAGTAAAATATGCAAATTATTAATTTTTATAGAACTAGTCCTGCCCGATCCGACTTGGCCCGAAAAATTCGACTCTTGTGGGCGGACTTGGACTTCATAAATAATAATTAAGTCCGGCCCGACCCGACCCAGTCCGAAATTTCTTTAGGGCCAAAAAAATCAGGCCGAGCCCGACCCGAACCCGTACTTTATAGGCTTGGGCAGTCCGGCCCGGCCCAATGCCAATCCCTAACGCAAACAAAAACTTTCAAAATATCTGGTACCATCAAACCTCTTCTTGTTTAACCTACACTAAAACAAAATTCTAATGCTACCTTGAACACTGGAACCATTTGGAGATCACTTGTTAAAGAAAAACTTATAGAATAAGTTTTTTCGTGTGTTTTTCACCACTCTAAAATTGAAAACTATGAAACAAATTTGTCCACATCTTCATCATAAAATTTTAAATACAAGGACAATTATTGAGTTGTGAGGGAATATTATTTTTCTTTTTTTTAGTATATTCTTAGCATGAGATAACTTAAACATAAAACCAGAGCTACTACTACCTTCAACGGTGGCCCAGATCGGTTCGAAATAACTTTTTCTTCATATAAACTAATTATAGTATATAAACATTATTTAATTTCTATTTTAAACTAATTAGAGTATCTAAACTAATTAAGGTGTCTAAATAATTTTTAGTAAAACAAATTTTAGTGTACTATTTGTATAATCATAATATACTTCACTTTCATCAAATGTAAAATGTTGTTCATCACAAATAAAATATTTGGTTAAGTTAATTTTGTTACAAGCAGCTGAATAAGTAAATATTTCTGAAGATCCTTGAAAATCGGTGCTTAACTGTATTTGTCTAGCATTAACGAGTCATTAGCATAACAACTATCATAATGTCTCTTCAAAGTTCCAGTGTCGTCATTTTTCTCCATTCAAAGACTTTTTTACGTTTCTTAATTTTTGCACCTCTAGTTATTGGTTTGTGATTGTTGTGATCTGTCACGCCCCGCTCCCAGAATACGACGAGCCGAGTACGTAACAGCATCCCCAGGCTACGCGACATACGAATACTCCAGTACTCATATTCGCGATTGTTGTCCGTAAGGTTCTAGGATATGTTTACTTCAGGTCATAACTTGCAAAATACAATTAATATTATTCAAAAAGACATTCTGAAACTATAAATTTGAGATGGACTATTCTACCCAATACAATTATTAACCCGATATAATTATATATTTATATACCTAAATTAATGACGAGAAAATCTAAATTCAATATAATTGCCTTCAATCGTCACATCTTGTTCTTCAGCTTCTCTCCAATGTATAATAGTAGCTCCTTGGTCTACAAATCTAGTGAACAATACTAGGTCGTCAAACGACATGCAAGCCCTCAGTCAAAGACTAGAAAATAAAATAAGTAAATTGAGAATCAGTGAGATGATCGGATTCTCGGAATTCCAAAGTAAAGAAATTAATTCAGAGGGATTATAACTTTAACTTAAAATATGGATCTGACTAGATCTCATTATAGTGAATTTCCTTAGTGTTCGTCCTACGATTAGATCCTAATAATTCATAAATAACTACTACAATCACAATTACAACAACCTAAATTCGCAATCACAATCACAGTTAAATTTTCAATATGATGATGCAATTTAGAGAACATATTTGGATCACGATCACTCTCTATTTTTTCGACAATAATTCCATTTACCCGGGACCAGGTGGCGTTTGGATTGGGTACGGTGCCTTAGATCCGACCCCCCACATCTTGTGGGAAACTTATATGTATTAACTTTTTAAATTTCGATTTTATTCTCGAAATTTACTGGACTGTTCTCTGTTGGTGAGCTAGACCTCACCCCCGACATCGCAAGGCCTTACAGATGCGGGATTACTGATCAGCTTTTTCTGTTGTTATTATATTGCAAGGATTTCGATAGACGTGATCCAGTTGTTCTCTCCATCATGCAACTACAAACACAGACAATAGTCTATTGACTCCTATGTCTAATATCATATTCCAACTCAATTACCATCTCGTATGTCAAAGACCATACGCCATACGGTAATATCTTGTTGGCAGGAGATTATCCAACTCATTACCATGTCATGTGTCGGAACAACACGCCATATGGTAATAATCGTTGGCAAGGAATTGTTCAACTTATTTTACCATCTCGTGTGTGAAAGACAACACACCATATGGTAATATCTTGTGACTAGAAAGCTGGATATAAACTTAGATTATTCAATTAAGTTTTCCTAATTCAGGAATTCTCTAACTTTGGCCAACTCCCGAAATTATTGAAAATTTCAGCAGAGTCTCCTTTGTATTTGTTGACCCAGAAATTTTACAATAGACAATATATATATATATCAAAAGACCGGGTACGCCGACCCCTTCGGTGGAGAAACTCTACACCGGTCACACGCAGTCAATATAGTAGATAAGAATTATATAAAAACACAAAACTAAGTTGTCCAGAATCCCAAACATGTATCCTCTACTTGCAAATAGCATAACTCCTATCATATAAATCTGAATACCATCATATTATATATCGTTGGAAAGCTTATCAAATTTTCTATGAAACACGTGTAACACATTTTGGATTTGATAAAGTTTGATAGGCCAAAATTAGGATACAAAGCTGCTGTGTCCTTAAATTACAGAAATTGTTTTCAGGTTTCGACGATGATATTGTACGATTAATAATTCTTAATATATACATCTAGATACTATCATTTTATATACCGCTGAAAAGCTTATCGAATCCTCTTCGATTTCTGTTCATACATATTCTCATTTTGACAGGATTTAATATGTCAAATCTGTCGTACAAAATTATGTGTACACCGGATTCCTGATTCAATTCCAGAATTGTACACCTATGTTGTACGACCCATAACTTCCACCATATAAACTCAAACCCTATTGTATCATACATCGACGGAAAGCTTATCAAGTCCTCTTTGATTCTCGTTCAGACATATTTCAATTTTAATGATGTCTGCTAGATCAAAAATGATCTGGAAAATACTAAAAAATAAATTCCAGAATATCGTTCCAGAATTTTTTATCCATGTTGCACGGCCTGTAGCTCCTAGTACATAAATCATAATACCATCATATTATATGTTTCGGAAACGGCGTCGAATATCCTAGATAACTCATTTAGACATATTTTTATTTTAGTGAAGTTTATTAGGTCAAAACAGTCTCACAATAAAACTGTGCAGGATTTTTTTTCTTTAGATTTACATTACTTGAGTGTAATACTTGTGTTATAGCTTCTACAACTCCATTAGAAATTATATGTAATTAATATAGGTAGGGGAGGACTTGCCTTGGAAAAATAATTTCGGTTTGGAATTGGAAATTAGGGCTTGCTCCTTCTCCAATTTCTCCTTCTTTACTCCATCTTCTTCATCTTCCTTCTCTTTTTTTTTTTTTTTTTTTTGAAAGAGGGGGTTTTGGTTTTGGTGATGGGGATGAAGGGAATAAGGAGAGGAAAAGAAATAAAGGAGGAAGGAGAAGAAAGAGGGTGAGGTGGCTCATGAAGAGAGCCCCTCTTCATGCATCCAGCTCATGTGGCATTATTAAGTGCCACATGTCTTAGAAGATGCCACCTAAACATATATGAATGCCACCTACTCTCTCATATTGACACCTAATCCAATGAGTTGGTAAGTCTAAAAATACAATTGCAAATTTAATCCATGAACTTTTATAAAAAATCATCTAATTAAATTATTAAATCATTTTCATTATAATAAAATATTAATAATTAATTAGAGAGAAATTTTAAGGAACGTACAATTAATTAAAATAAATAGTATAATTAGATACGACTATGACATGATCTAAGACTACCTTTCCCTCAACATATGTGAAAAATAGTTAATTATAATACTCCCAAAAAATTGATCTTTGTCTATTTGTAACATTACTATTAATACTTTCTAGATGTGGCATTTGTGTCAATGGTTGTTCATTTCCTATAGAATTATTAGCATAATAATTTTTATCAAAAGTACTAACAATTGTGAAAGATTTTCTTAGTGTTGATTAGGACCAGTAGCATCCTTAGGATCCATACTATATGTTGTTTTAAAAAAAAATTGTAATTAAAAAACAAATCAGTTACAATTTCAAAATCAACTAATTATATATATAATATAAATACTTAAACCAAAATGAATTTTCTCCAAAATCGAATGTAGAATTGTTGTAGCTTGGTGGTGGATGATAAAGTTGAAACTCCAAAAATTTTGGACTCTTGCTATTTTTCTTGCACTCCAGTCTCTAGAAAATAACTACTTTACCGAATAGAACACACGATTAATTGTAAGTATTAGAAGACAGGTAGAAAACTTTATTGTGGTAAATTTGGATAAATTAAGTCATATTTATAAAAAAAATCGGATACCAATAACCAGAAATACCATTAGAATATGACGCTTATATTGATATTTTGGTTCATTTTAGCAAAATAACCAAAATATCCATTATTACGTTCAGAAACAATTTAAAAATGGAGGTATTTTGGTATATAAAAAAAATATCTCAATACGGACTAATATGACAGCAGGAAGAATTTCTTTACCAAAATATCCCTCACATTTAATTGATGGTTAATAGGGTTAAGTATGGTACCCTCCTTCGGTTAATAAGGGGGGAGACCTGGTTGACCTGGTTTGGGACCAAGTTTGACCGGATCATCTACCGGGTCGGACTTGGGTTGGCAGAAGCGGAACACGAAGGGATGGGTCAGGTCGAGCCGGTCCTCGATCGAGTCCGGGCCAACCCAGGGCCAACCCATCCCAGGTTTGACATGGCCGGACTCGGTGCGGATCTCAGACCGTCCGGCCCAAATAACACCTATGGATCCCTAGTAGAATCCTATAGACCCCTTGTAGAGTTTTCTCTCTCACACATGTATAATTGAGAGAGACAGAACAATCATTCAGAAAGCAACCACAGCTGGACAAATGAGCCATGCCAGCATAGTGTGTTTTTGCAAGTAGGGAGGGACCATCTAATCTGCTGGCAAACCAAATGGATAAAACTTAAATCCCCATCCTCCTCATATTCCTCCTCTTCCTCCCTCTATAAGACCCCTACTAACCAATCCTCACTCTTCATTCACACTCTCTCTTCTTGGTCTTTTCATTTCTCATAGTGAACTTGAGCTGAACTTTTCTCAACTTCCTATGAATGATTAAGGACTGCTTGGAAGTTGAAAAAGAACACACAATTTGAAGGCTAATTTTCCTTTTCCTCTGGAATTAAATGGCTCTTTCTTTGAGAAACAGTGTATGTACTTCTGGTCCATTATATGGGAGGGTGTTGGAGAAGAAAGAAATGGTTGTTGAGCCTGCAGATGCTTTGGCCTGGAAGAGTGAGCTCAAGGGAAGCCAAGTTGTGCTTAGAGAACAGGCTATTTCAGAGAGATGGAGTCCTAAGGCTAGAGTCCAATATTCACACTCTTCAATCCATGTAAGCTCGTTTACAAGATTCTTATGTGCTTTGTCAAAAAGACAAGTCTCTCCATAGGGAAATAAAATTGAGTATATCTTGACCTCTCTTGACGACAATACATTAGCAGGAGCCTCAGAACACATCAACAACTCTCTTACTCTTTTTCTTCCCTTAACAACTTTCTTTTATGGTTTCGAACTTTCGATCTATTTATAAATTAAAAGTAGACAAGATTGATGTTATTAAGCAGGCAAATGTGTTTATTAATCTCAGGATCAGACGTCCATATGCGTACCTCGAGCTCTAAGATGGTGGGATAAATCCATCAAGCCAAACATGATGGAGATCCGATCTACGCAAGAGCTTGTCGACTCATTGCTCAACGCTGGCGACCGACTCATCGTAGTTGATTTCTATTCTCCTCTATGTGGAGGTTGCGAAGCTCTCCATCCAAAGGTATAGTTACTGTTTTACTTTATAGTCGACATTGCATGATCAGCTTTAAATTGCATTGGAAAATGTATGTCTAACTCAGTGGGACGGATTCACCACGTGGCAGTGACGAGCCTTGATTCTCCTCCAACAGTGTCATGACACACTACTAAGACTTAATTAGAGGAAAATCACAAAGTTGCCCCTTAATAATTCTTCTCTCCGTCCGTCTGTTGACGGTTTAATTAGGCTTAATGGTGTCACTTCCTATATGTTTATAGCTATTTTGACTGAAAATTTGGCACAATGTACATACATACTACAACAGAGATGGTCGTAAAGTCGATAGGACAGTTTTTTTTATGCTCCATATCCGACCAAATCCTAAGACTACTTCCAATGGAGATTTCTAAAATTGAGTTTCTATCATACTTGGTATTATACTCACTACCAAAATACAGTCAATTAGCGACGGCATAAATCCGTCGCTAAACAGTCGCTAACGCGGTTAGCGACCGATCCCTGACGGCTTTGGACATTTTTTTTCCGTCGGCAATCAGCTCGTCGCTAATACAGTGCCGTCGCTAAGCAGTCGTCGGAGCGACGGTTTAGCGACGGCGTTTCGTCATCTTTATACAAAGCCTTAACGACGGATTTGCGGCGGATTATCGTCGATTGTTACTTTAAAGTACTATAACTCTGTTAGAAAATAGCGACGGATATTCCGTCGGTTACCCGTCGTAACTGTGTATCAGAGAGTATCATTCGGTCGCTATTCCGTCGCAAATTGTCGCTAAACTACGACGGATGAGCGACGCATTACCGACGGATTATCCGTCGCCTAGGTTCTGTAAATTGTCAAACATTTCCAGAACCTTCGCGACGGACTATCCGTCGGTAATCCGTCGTAACCTCGTATCAGAATGTATCATTTCGTTGCTATTCCGTCGAAATACGGTCGGTAATTTTGACGCTTTACCGACGGATTATCGACGGCGAATCCGTCGCCAAGGTTCTGGAAATGTATCACATTTCCAGAACCTTGGCGACGGATAATTAGTCGATAGTACGTCGCAAATCCGTCGACCTGACGACGGTTTAGCGACGGCAAAGCCGTCGCCAAGGTTCTGGAAATGTATCAATTTAAGTCTGGAACCTAACTTTTGCGACCGACTAGCGACGGATATAGTCGGTCGCTAGTACGTCGCTTAATTTTATAGTTACCGACGGGATATCCGTCGCTATGTAGTCGAAATAAATCCCGCCATTTCTCTCAACAATTCCCGCCATATAGTCGACAGTATAGCGACGGAAAATTTTCCGTCGCTATGTTCCAATTATGTTCCCGACTCTTTAGCGACGGATTACCGACCTTTTCTCACCATTAAAAAAAATAAAAAAAAAATATTTTTTCTGGTCGTTATACTGTCGGTAATCCGCCGCTAATCGGTCGCTAAAGACGACCGAAAAAATCCGTCGCTAATTATCCGTCGCTAATTGACTGTATTTTGGTAGTGACTTACTATCCAGAGTTTCTACATACAAATTGCACACCAAAAAAAAAAAAAAAATCTCCAGTGGTTCTCAATTTCTAACTGGCATTGCCTAATATTAAGATGGAGAATATTAAATAGAAAATTTTATAATTTAGTTTGAAGGTCGGGCTAATATTAAGATAAAGAAATCCTCATATAAATTCTTCATCCTACATCAGCGCCACGTAGAATGGAAACTGGAACAGAAACAAATGTTAGGATAAGTTCCCCCCCCCCCCCCCCCCCCCCCCCCCCCAAAAATAGGTTTCAATCATAGAAATAGGGGAGGTAGAAACCTCCTCCATTGGAGATGGCCTAGTAGAATGAGTTCTTGATGATAAAAGATTTGATGGGTTTCTTGCAGATTTGCCAGCTGGCAGAATTACACCCAGATGCTCAGTTTCTCAAGGTGAACTATGAAGAACACAAGTCCATGTGCCAGAGCCTCCACATTCATGTGCTTCCTTTCTTCCGCTTCTACCGAGGGGCTCAAGGCTGGCTTTGCAGCTTCAGCTGCACCAACGCCACTGTAAGCATTGTAGTGCCTGTACAGACACCACGACACAACAATTTTTGGTGTGTCCTAGAGTATTTTGTAGTGTCCTTGTCGTGTCTGATAAGCACGGAAAAATATCTGTTGTGTTGTTATCGGTATGTTTACGTACGTCTTCTCTCGGAAATTGTTACAGATCAAGAAATTTAAAGGTGCTCTATCGAAGCATGGGAAGGATCAATGTGGCATTGGAGCAGCAAAAGGATTAGAAGAGTAGGAATTGCTGAGCTTAGCTTCTGATCGGACAGGAATTGAGAGAACTAAAACAGCTGGATTTGCCATGGCAAGTATGTTGTGGTGATATGAAGAGAGATTTGTGTGTACCTATTATTCTTGTCATGAAGAGGGGTTCATGATTTATATTTTCTGCAGGAGCCTTTCTAATTCTTGAAATAATCATTTTCGATTGTGTTGATTGAGTGATGGGTCATCATCTCATCCGAATTGTAACTTCAATGGAGACCTTGAATATTATTGAAACAAATGTTTATTTAATTAGCAGACCAAGAATGAGCTATGTGAGTATGTAAAAAAGATTACATGAAGATGATCTCCTCTTCCAAATTAGGATACCACATTGCTTGTCAAATAGTAACTCCTATTAACACCTCCTTTGATTGCTTGTATTTAACATAAATAAAATTTGATGTCTCTATTGTAAATTACAACAATCAATAAGATGATTTCTTCTTCTTCTTCTTCGTTTTCAATCCATACATGGTTTAAGAGCAATTGTAGATGTTTGAAATTTTATTCTCTACCACACTTTCTTCTCTACCACCACCCACCTTTGGGAAGAGGTTGACCACTATCTTATCTAAAAGTAAGACATTGAGGAAGATCATGAACGCAACAAGAAACAAGTTGAGGAGAAGAGAATCTTTGAGTTCCTTTTGGGACTTGGATTATTTATTCGAAGTGCAGTGGTCGAGAATTTTTTTAATACACAGCTATCATCCCTTCAAGTTGAGATGGAAGAACTTCAAAAGAATGGAATATGGGAGTTGGTTGATCTACCCATGGTAAGAGACCAGTTGGGTGTTGATGGGTGTATACCATCAAACACAAAGCAGATGGAAACATTCAGAGATATAAAGAACGACTTGTTTCAAAAGAATTTACTCAAACCTATGGGTTTGATTATGTTGAGACGTTCGTTCCACTTGCCAAGCTCAACTCTATTAAGGTGATTCTTTAATGGCTACAAACTATTCTTGGCATCTACATCAACTAGATGTTAAGAATGCTTTCTTGAATGGAGATCTCAAAGAAGATCGTAGAGCCTACATTAGGATTGGATACTCATGGAAAATGTACAAACTTGATACGACTCTGTCCAGCCGCACCAGTGTCCCCCATGGGCCTAGGCGAGTGATGCATAAATTGTGCAAGAAGAAATGGAAACAGTGAACAATTTAATGGAGAAACTGAGCTTTATTGCAATGGCTAAGGAAAATTACAAGAAGAAGAAGACAACAGCTATCAAAATAGTAAGATTCTTCATAACTTTCCATCCCCCTCTCTCTACAATTCTCTCCCTATTTATGCAACTCAAAATATCCTAACCAATTCTGAGCTGGCTCATTGACAGGAAGAAAAAGAAGAAACAGACCTGAATGGTGACGTGGCTAATTGCTAACATATTGCTGACCTGGCTAATCAATTAACTGCCTACAGCTACTGGCTACAGCTACTGCTAAATGCTGCTACTTGGCTCTGACGTTGCTAATTGATTGGCTGATGTGGCTATCTGCTGACTGGATTAGTACACTGGGATGCACTATAACAAAGAAAAATAGCCTGCACCACTCATTATTTATGAGTTTCACTTCTGGAGTTGCTCACACTACCTGGGACTGATACTTCTACTGCAAATGTGACAATGGAGCTAGTGGAGTGATACATGGGAATGTATCAAAACTCCGCAAAGCACTCTACAGATTGAAATAATCCCCACATGCTTTCTTTGCCAAGCCATGCTTCACTTTGGCTACAAACAATCTTCAACAGACCATACTTATTTATCAAAAAGAGAGGTGAAGACACATATTACACTCTTGATCGTCAATGTAGATGATATGATTCTCACATGTAAAATTCTATGGAGATTGTATCACTAAAGAAATTCTTATCCTCTAAGTTTGAAATCAATTGACTTAGGAAACCTCAAATACTTTCTTGACAATGGAAGTTGTCAAATCCATATCTAGTAGAGACATCTTATCCGTCATCGAAATTATACCCTTGATTTACTGAAGGAGAGGAAATATTGGTTGTCGTTATGCCGACTCTCCAATTAATACAAACCACTTGAGCCTCTATGATGGAGAACTATCGACAAATGTTGGTCAATATTAGAGGTTAGTAGGAAAACTCATGTACATCTCTCTTACACGATCGGACATAGGCTACGCAGTTGGGGTTGTCAGCCAGTTTATGCATACTCCGGGGTCTACTCATCTGCAGGTAGTTGAAAGTATTATTCGATACTTTAAGGCACATCCATGAAAGAGTCTTCTTTTGACAAAAAAACCTTGTAGCTTCGTGTTGAGTATATTTTGATGTTGATTGGGCTGAATCTATCGATGATAGATGCTCTACTTCTGGCTACTGCTAGTTCATGGGAGGCAATCTTGTCACTTGATGAAGTAAGAAACAGACTGTGTGTGCAAGATTGAGCGTCGAAGTTGAATAGAGAGCTCTAGTCAAAAGTATTGCCAAAAGAATGTGGTTGAAGAGACTGTTGCTCGAGTTGGGTCTCTCCTGAATTATCCTTTCACTTATATATTGATAATGAGAAGCGCGGCAATCAACATAGCAAGTGATCAACTTTAACATAATCGGACAAAAGAATTGAGTTTGATTATCATTTTATTTATGAAAAATTGAATTCAAAATAGTTGTGCTTGATCTATATTGCACCAAATAGGGAAATTGTTGACATACTATTAAAGGTTTGGTTGGTCTTAGGTTTCATAGTCTTCTCGACAATCTCAACACGACAGATATTTATACTTCGCTTAAGGGGGAATGTAGAGAAGATTACATGAAGATCACATAATCTTCCAAATTAGGATATCACATGTCTTGCCAAACAGTAACTCTTATTAGCACATCCTTTGACTAGCATAACACCTCTTTTGACAACTTGTATTTCCTATAAATAAGACTTGATATCTCTATTAAAAAAAAATACAATAATCAATAAGACTTCTTATTTTTCATAATTTTGAATTTCTACAAAGTTACATGGACGAAATGAGATCATTTGTGGCATTAATACAAGAAATTTTTGTTCTAATATGAAAGGGTTCTATTTTAAGTCATAAGTACGAAGCCATATTGTGTCTCAGCCTGTTTACCTCCTATGTCGTCCACCATCCTTCCATGATATTCTTTCTCATAGTCCAATTCTGAACAAAAGTCCACTAGACTTATTATAATCCTTTTAGTCTGCGTAAAATAAATTTTGTCATAGGATATATAAACGTTATATACTACAATACCAAGAAACAAGTCAGGCTAAAGAAAAAAATTGGCACATTCGTTGTCAAAATCCTCACATTCTGTCCCTCTAAAAGTCTAACACTCTAAGTCTCCTCTACCATTCTGTCGTTACAAGCCTATGGATGAGTAATATTTAAGTTACTATGTCATGCATTTGAGGAGCGTTTGATGACCTAAGTCTTTTTTATTATTATTATTATCATTATTAACTACCACAAACATTGTTAGCTTTTTCTTATTATTTGTCTGTAACATCAGTTTTTATTTTTATTTTGGAACATTTTCAGTTTTATTAGTATTTCGTTACGACGTATATTATTTTGGATATTATATTTTGCTTATTGTTTTATTTCTTGAATTTTGTGTTGATAATATTATTGTAATAAAAAAAAAATATGAACATTAAACTTTGAGGGCTTCACTTTTAGATTTCGTTTCAAGTTTCACAATCTAAAGTGTGGCACTGATGCGACTCAGCGAATACAATCTTAGAATAAATTTGCCTTTTCTTTAGAATAAGGACCGATTAGTGTAGTATCCCGTGGCTTTCAAACCTGGACTCCACTTCCCCTAATTTAGGTGGGTTTTTTTTTTAAGTGTGTATTTTTCACTTCATAATTCTAGGGTTTCAAAGTTGGTAAGTGCGAGTATGTTTGCGAAAACTATCACATTTTCCCCACCATTAGGGAGAGAGTTCCTTTGTTTTTTGTTTTCTTTTTTTTTTTTGTGTGTTTTTTAAAGAGATTTAAACAACTTTGGCTCTTTAGGAGAGAGGCCAATGTTGTTGAAATGATCAAATGGCTGCATTTTCTCCAAACAAAACAAAATGATGTACTATTATTACTCGGAGAGCCCACCTTAAAAGCTAAATACGGATCTTCTGAAAGGATATCATTTGTATTTGGACACCAAAATTCAAATTTTGTTTGAGATCATGTTGTCTCACTTAATTGAAATTTGTGAAAGGCACCACCCACCAACCCACCAATCATGGGTGCACCCATGAGTCATATAACCATTTGTTATTTGGATCCAAGGACCACATTTTTAAAAAACGAATCGGACCAGCCGGTTCAACCTGACCCATGAACCGGTTCGGGTCAGTGTCGATCCACTATTTTTTTCAAAAATCGATTGTAAACAGATATTTTTGTAAAAAAAAATATATTGTCTAGAAAGAAATGAAATTAAGCCACCTAGGTTAATCAATTGGTTGAACCAATTTGATCCGATCCAGTGTCTTATCTTGGTCGATTTTCGATCCGGTTTTTAAAACACTGCCAAGGACCATGTTCTTGGACTCGACCCAATTTTTAGACTTGCTTTGAATGGATAGTGTATGGTGTTCAAAAGTTAACTGTTGTTCAAACAAGTAGAATTCAAGTCCATATAAAATCAACATTCGACTTGGAGCTGATGTTGGATTTTACCTAATTTACGTACCTAGCTTTGAACGGGTAGGGCCTGATCCACAAAAGTAAACATCATTTCCAAAACAAAGTAGAATTTAGATCCACACCAGTCATATCCAACTTGGACCCTACGAAAAAAAACGAGCACAAAAATGGACTCTATTTTTGTCTTCTGACGTGGCAACAGCAAAGCCCACATGACGTGGGACCCAAAAGATTGAAGGCCTCTCTCCATTTTTTGTCCTCATTTTGTCGGTGACAAATAATATGGTTGAATATGTTTCTACCAAAGTGGTCCAACTTATTATGCATTTTTTCCCCTCCCGACGTGGCAACTACAAAGCCCACGTGATGTCGGCCCCAAAGGTCTCACTTGTGGATAAGAACAAAGTCTTCAAATGCTAAGAGCATCTCCAACCCTATTGTGAGTTTGAAAAAAATGGTTGCCACATAGAAATGACAATCATTTTTTCCAAAAGTACTTCTCCAATGCAAATGTGAAATAAAATGTGGAGTTGACATGGCAATGACATGGCAAAGACAATGTGAAGTTGGTTGTCTAGATCTAGACAATGCACTTCACAATGTCTTTATGTCCACATCATCATTTGTGAATAAAAATATTTATAAAAAAGTTGAAGAAGTGGAGGAGTTGCCTTGGAAGTTGAAAAAAATACTTTTTATTGTCTCCTCAATACTTTTGCATTGGAGAGAGTTTTTCTATCTCATTGTCTTTTAACATATAATTTTGCCACATAAACAAGACATTGTCTTGTGGCTCATGCCACATAGGAGCCACCTAAGACTCACAACACTTAACAAGACAATAGGGTTGGAGATGCTCTAAAAAAGAGAGCTGCTCTACTTTCCCTTCGTCTTCCTCTCTCCAAAACCCTAGCCATGGCCATAATATCAGAGTTCCAAGAAGACAACCATCATCAGAAACCTTCCTCCGCTACCTCCACCGCCACCGCAGTTGTGACCGGCGGCGGAGAGGAGGAGATCCTGCTTGGTTATGCTTATGCTTTCTGGAAAGAAAAAAAATCAGAAAATAAAAATTTTTAAAAGTAAGTTATAAAGTTGTTTTCTGAATGTAAAAATTTTGGGTTTACATTTGGTTACTTTTATCTGGAAATTGATTTTTAGAAACCAAAGTTAAAAATTATGTTTGGTAAAAAAAATAAGAATTTTTTTAATGAAATAATTTGTGTTTCTCTTGTGTACCGTGTCTCGTGTCCGACTCCACCCAAACTGAACTATGGCAGCGGGAAGGCCGTCGTCACCGTCCTCGAGTTGGATCAACCCATCGAAGCCGTCCTCGAGCTCGAGGTCGACCACCGTCAGTTCGTCCAGGCCAGGCCAACGTCAATTTGTCCAGGCCAGGCCGTCGTCAGTTTGTCCAGGCCAGGCCTCTGACCACCGCGTCCCCCCCCCCCCCCCCCCCCCACCCACCGTTCGTCCACCGCGTCCCTCCGACCACCGTTCGTCCACCGCGTCCCTCCGACCACCGTTCATCAACAGTTCGTCCAGGCCATGCCTCCGACCACCGCGTCCCTCCGACCAACCCATCGAAGCCGTCCTCGAGCTCGACCATCGTCAGTTCGTCCAGGCCAGGCCTCCTGGCCAATTTTCTGGTGGTCGGGATCTCGCCGGAGAGCCCGTTGTGGGAGAGGTCGGTTCGTCGCCGGAGTTCCCACAAGTCACCGCCTGAGCCGTCGCATGCACGCCACTAGGTCTCCACCTCGTCGAGACGAGCTGCCGCACGCGCGCCACCGGGTCTCCACCGCGTCGAGACGAGCCGCCGCACGCGCGGCACAGGTCACCGCCTGGAGCTTTTCTCTGAGATATTTTTCCAGGAAGGAAAAAAATGAGGGAGAGAGAAGAGTTGGGGGTTTGGTAGGGGAGGCGAGTGGGCCCACACCATAAAATGGTTTGAGATTTGGGAAAGTGTTTTCTAAGTTTGGTATCAAGGTGTGACCCGGTCCGGGCCGGGCCGGACTGTGCGAAATTGAACCGGGCCCAGGCGGGCTTGGTCCGGACCCAGCCCGGACCGGAAGCAGAAGCGGGCCGGGCCTGGGGTCGTGGCCAGATGAACCCAGCCAGGCCCAGTGACCTGGCTTGGGTAGGGCCGGGCCAGGCCGGTTCGCGGGCCGGGCTTGGACAGGTTCAGCAGGCCGCCGGTTTTTTTTTTTCTTTTTTTTTCCATTTTAACAATTTTTTTAACTTCATATTCATTTAAATTTTAAGTTTATTTTGTTATTTTATTCTTTTTAAGTTTTCCTTTATTTTATTTTATTTTATTTTATTTTATTTTATTTTATTTTTTTAATTTGTTATGTTTTTGCCCCTTTTTAATTTAAATTTTTTTAAGTTAATTTATCTTTTTAAGTTTTCTTTTCATTTAATTTAATTTATCTTTATTTATTTATTTTAATTTAATTTATCTTTAAAAGATGGAAGATACTGGAAAAAAAATTAATAAAAAATTAATTTTTCGTAAAAAACTAGAGAGATGGAGGATTATTTGATCGTAACCGTAATCTAATCGTAATCGCAATACAATTAAACAAAAAAAAATATTTTTATTTGATTACATTGCGATTACGATTATATTACATTACAGTAAACCAAACGAGATCTAGATTTCTTTTAAGAGAAATTTTGAATCGCACCCTACTTAATTTACCAAAATTTAAGGTGCACCCCACTGCTTTACCATAATGCAAGGCACCCCCCACTTTTGACGATTTCCGTCAGTAACTGACGGTCAAAGGGTTTGACTATTTTTTTGGGACCAAAATACTCCCATCTTGCCAAGTCATCCCCCTTCCCAAGCCGATCCCCCACCCTCCGCCACCACCGGCCCCTTCCCGACCCCCCCCCCCCCTCCCCTGACCACCGCCGCCTCCTCCCCCGACCGCCGCAACCCCCCTCTCCGCTCCCCCTCCTCTCCCCTCCCCATCACCACCACCACCACCACCATCACCCAACACCACCACCACCACCACCATCACCCAACACCACCACCACCATCACCAACACCCCCCCTTACCCGACCTCGCCCCCCCCCCCCCCCCCCTCCTTGACCGCCGCCGACCCCCTACCCCCCACCACCGCCGCCGCCGCCCCCTCCCCCCCTCCCCGACCGCCCTCCCACCCACAGCAGCAACAACAACAACAGCAACAGTCGGGGAGGGGGGGCGGCGGCGGCGGTGGTGGGGGTAGGGGGGTCGGCGGCGGTCGAGGAGGGGGGGCGGCGAGGTCGGGTAGGGGGGGTGTTGGTGATGGTGGTGGTGGTGATGGGGAGGGGAGAGGAGGGGGAGCGGAGAGGGGGGCGGCGGCGGTTGGGGGAGGGTGCGGCGGTGGTCGGGGGAGGGGGCGGCGGTCGGGGAGGGGCCGGTGGTGGCGGAGGGTGGAGGATCGGCTTGGGATGGAGGAGGGCTTGGAAAGACGGGGGTATTTTGGTCCCAAAAAAATAGTCAAACCCTTTGACCGTCAGTTACTGACGAAAATCGTCAAAAGTGGGGGGTGCCTTGCATTATGCCGTCAAAAGTGGGAGGTGCCTTGCATTATGGTAAAGCAGTGGGATGCACCTCAAATTTTGGTAAATTAAGTAGGATGCGACTCAAAATTTCTTTCTTTTATTACAATTCTCACACACATACACATTCTTACTGTTGGACTCAAAATCTTTCGACCATGTAAACTATAAGTGCTGGACCAAACAAGTAGATTATTCACATAACTTTCGAACTTACCCAACTTCTGTACCAAATTTTGAATGGCCAATGCTAATAGTATTATACAAAGTGTTACTAATTGTTAAAATTATAAGAGTCTTTTGTAAAAAAAAAAAAGTCAAAATTTTAACAATTTTGTGCATATTTAGAACTGTCAAAAGTTTTGACATATTTTATAGTCCAGGACTACAAAAAATTTAGCATCCTGTGTAGAACAAAAATTGCCAAAATTTCTACAATCCTGCTGCTATGTGGAGAACTGCAAAAAAATAAAAATTACAGCTACTAATATTTTGTGCACTGTTGACCTTTTGAACAGGTAGGATGTGATCTACAAAAGTACACATCTTTCTCAAAATAAATAGAACTTGGACCCACACCAATCATATCCTGGCTTGGACCTATAACAAAACTTGGTCTCACATTGAGCACAAGGTTGCACTGTCTTAATACAAACTTGAGTCTCTAAATAGACCACTCGGCATTAGTTTTGACCATGTAGAGTTCAAGAAACAAATGCTTTCAGCAGCTTACGACACCAATTTTCACCTCCTCTACTCTAGTGGTAGAGTCATTGGCAAGGATTACAAATAAATAGGAAAAGAACTAATTAGCATTTAGACCCTATGTTTTATATCAGCTTAGAAGTTGAAACCCTGAGATGTCAAATTAGCAAAAAAGTTTTAGACTCTGGATTTTTATTTTTCGTTTACTTTTTTTTATTATACCCTCATTTTTATCGTGTGTTGGTTGTTGTCCTAGTACTCGTGTTGTGGTATAATGGGAAAAAGTAAAAAAAAAAAGAAAAAGCAAAAGAGAGCCTAAACCTTCCAATTGGACATCTTAGGACTTAAACTCTAAAATTGTATAAAATTTAGAGTTTATATGCTAATTAGCGCATAGAATACAAATTACTTGCTCTATATCCTACTTAACAAACCATTTTTGTCGGAATTGAAAAGGTAGCATTCATTGTTTGGCCATATATATAGGAATTGACCAATGAAAATAAGGATCACTAAAATACTACACGACTTCGGGTCAACAGCTGATCATAATTTTTTTTTTCAATTCTTTATTGAGCACTTATGCTCCAAAGCCGACTCCATTTTAATGAGAGAAGACTTTGTGTGATGACGATCAGATGTCAACGACACACAGTAACTTTATTTTATTTACATAAGTTCTATAGGAATGAAAGAGAGGTTCTGCTATAAAAAACTCCGAAAATACCTCCTACAAGCAGATGTCTAGGTCTTTACTCGGACTCTCCTTCACCTGCCACAGAATGATGTGCATCTCCAAGAAAAAGCCATTTATTTTCATTATACTCGCCTTCACTCTCACTTTGCCAGAAGCCCTAGGGAAAGGTGGTAGCTCATTAGTAGTGTGAGCATATAGTAATAAAGGGATAAATAATACATACAAATCTTATCTTTAATTCTCATGAAGGTTCAATTTAGGCAATTCAGAAAACCAGACAGTCTTGTGATTTATGTAACTTCAAAAAGTAATGATTAAATATCTTTATATGTTTAGATACCTGGAGAGAGCAGATTCTGAACTCTGCACTATATGCAGGAAAGTAAGGTTCAAAGTATCGGTATCGGAACATTCCTATGAGTATCGGGATCGGCGGTATCGGCGGTATCGGAGGTTTCAGATCGGAGTATCAGATTTTTTGGTATCAGAGAACAAATAATTATAATAAATTATTGACATTTTAGAAAATATATTTTATACATTTAGGTATAATTTTAACATTTTCAGTATTGTTTCTTAGAAGTTTTGAAATTAAATGAAGTAGTAGTCATCCTTACCGATTAATTTACATACGATAGATAAGTTTTCTTCTTTTACATGCTTTTATAACCTTTATATGCTTTTACACCCTTGTTGATTGGTCTTTCTAGTTCAATTTTCTTTGCCAAATTGACGGGAAAAGAGACCCCAATGTCAGTATCGGTCAGTATCGGGTATCGGTTAGTATCGGAACGGGACATGCCAAACCGTATCGGTATCGGCCGTATCGGATCGGTATCGACCGATATTGCAAACTATGCAGGAAACCCTCAGCCCAATTACCCATTGAAGATACCTGAAGATAAGTAGAAGTTGCAATAGATAATAGGTCATCAATACATAATAAAGGTAATCAACCTAGCAAATTAGTTCGATTGAAGGTTCAATATCTAATAAGATTGAAAGCTTCAAACTTATCCAAGAGAACTACCAGCATTCGAATTCTGAACTTTTATGAATAGAAACAGAATAAAGTGCAGATAGAAAATGAAAAGAGAACATGGATCATGGAAGAAAGAAGAGAACGAGCAGAGAAAGATAGCAACAGACACGAACATTAACTCCTTGTCTTTCAGACAGAAAAGAAAAAGAAGAAGAAAATACTTGTAGATTGTCTGCAGATCCTTAAGTTTTAATACTAATTTGATTCTAAATACGACTCCTGATATACCTCAAATATCACATATATATATACCTGATATTACTATGACTCAGTTTGTACTTTGCTTAATGTCTTACATTTTCATTGTCTTTCCCAAGGCCGGATAAAGGAGAACAGTCGTCTTAGATAGCTCTCTTTGGGATGGAAGGAAAAGATTCATGCACTTGATAAAAATTATTTGGAATTAGTTTGTGTAAAATTCTGGAGCATTTCAAAAATCCTTAACACGCCCAACAATTCTTCTTTATAAGGATTAAGACTCTAACCTACCTTGCATAGCATGTCCTTGTACAGGTGTTCGGGTATAATGGCAAAAAGTAAACAAAAAACAATAAACAAAAATTTAGGGCCTAAACTTTCCAATTGGACATCTTAGAACTTAAACTCTAAACTGGTATAAAATCCAGAGTTTATACACTAATTAGCCCATAGAAAAATCAACTAAGTTTCAACTTCTAGGCGGGTTTAATAAAAATTACTTGCTCGATATCCTTAACAAACCATTTTTTGTCGGAATTGAAAAAGTAACATTCATTGTTTGGCCATATATACAGGAATTGACCAATGAAAATAAGGATCACCAAAATACTACACAAGTTCATCGGGTCAACAATTGATCATAAAAAAAAAATTCAATTCTTTATTGAGCACTTGTGCTCCAAAGCCGACTCCATTTTAATGAGAGAAGACTTTGTGTGATGACGATCAGATGACAACGACACGCTATAACTTTATTTTATTTACACAAGTTCTATAGGAATGAAAGAGGGGTTCTGCTAAAAATAAAACTCCCAAAATACCTCCTACAAGCAGATGTCTAGGTCTTTACTCGGACTCTCCTCCACCTGTCCAGTGTTCTAAATGGCAGCCGCCTAGGCAACGCCTAGGCGGTAGGCTGTCTCTCTCCGTACCGCTTTTCGGTAGGCTGTAGAGTAGGTGGCCAACGGAGGCTGGCGGCATAGGCGGAGGTGAGGCGGCGTAGGCAGAAGCCTAGGCGGAGCAATACCTAACAAGATATTTTGGCCAAAAAAGTTTTGTAAGCATTATGGGCCTATGGTTCACTTTTACAAAACTAAAACTTTATAAATCTTCATTCTACAACTTAGTTATGCATGGAACATCCTTAGACTATGCATATTATGCAAAAAAATAATCGTAAAATAGTAAAAAAAAATGTTCAAAATGTATCGACCGCCTAGGCAGCGCCTAGGCAGTGTCTATGCAGCCTAGGCGGTAGGCGGACTCTCTCCGTCGCGCACCCGCCTACCGCCGTTTAGAACCTTGCACCTGCCACAGAATGATGTGAATCTCCAAGAAAAAGCCAATTATTTTCATTATCCTCACCTTCACTCACTTTGCCAGAAGCCCTAGGGAAAGGTGGTAGCTCATTAGTAATGTAAGCATATAGTATAAAGGGTTAAATAATACAAATCGTATCTTTAATTTTCATGAAGGTTCAATTTAGGCAATTCAGAAAACAGACAGTCTTGGGATTTATGTAACTTCAAAAAGTAATGATTAAATAGATTATAATCTTTATATGTTTAGATACCTGGATAGAGCAAATTCAGAACTCTGTGCTATATGCAGGAAACCCTCAGCCCAATTACCCATTGAAGATACCTGAAGAAAAGCAGAAGTTGCAATAGATAGTAGGTCATCAACACATAATAAAGGTAATAAACCTAGCAAATTGGTTCGATTGAAGGTTCAGTATCTAATAAGATTGAAAGCTTCAAACCTATCCAAGAGAACTACCAGCATCCGAATTCTAAACTTTTGTGAATAGAAACAGAATAAAGTGCGGATAGAAAATGAAAAGAGAACATGGATCATGGAAGAAAGAAGAGAACGAGCAGAGAAAGATAGCGACAGACACGAACATTAACTCCTTGTCAGAAAAGAAAAGAAGAAGAAAATACTCGTAGATTGTCTGCAGATCCTTGAAATTTTAATACTAACTTGATTCTAAATAGGACTCCTGATATACCTCAAATATCACATATATATACCTGATAATACTACGACTCAGTTTGTACTTTGCTTAATGTGTTACATTTTCATTGTCGGTCCCAAGGCCGGATAAAGGATAACAGCCGTCTTAGATAGCTTTCTTTGGGATGGAAGGAAAAGATTCATAAACTTGATAAAAATTATTTGGAATAACTTTGTGTAAAATTCTTCAGCATTTCAAAAATCCTTAACATGTCCAACAATTCTTCTTTATAAGGGCTTAAGATTCTAACCTACCTTGCATAGCATGTCTCAGGCAGAAAGTTAGGTGCTGACAGAGTGGAGTGATTCCTTGATTCTCTACACCCAAAAATTATCAGTGGACTTGTGTAATTATTAGTGTTGAATTAATACGGAATATATAACCTTTGTCGCTCAGTAACACTCTTGAGTTTCATTGTAGTGGCATGAATTTTGACATGGTACTAGAGTGGTAACCCACGCTCAATCTCTGTGATGCCTTTTATGCAGATTAATATATAATAATAAAAACAGCTGCGAGAACCAAACTCTCAACCCATAAAAATTTATGTCTTCCCTACGGAGGCATGTTGAATAATATAAATATATGATCTTCATCTCTCACCAACACTTACTTTAGATGTTTGCTTTAATGCAGGGACTTCATCAATTACAAGAGAGACACCATCAAGGGGGTTGTCCAATGGTTGCATTGTAAGGGAGGGGAGAAGTGGGCATGGATTTGAATCCATGTCTAACGCAAAATTTAATTAAAATGAGAGAGTGGTCTTCGTGCTAGTACCGCAGGAATATATATATATATATATATATATATATATATATATATATATATATATATATATTGTAATTGTACTAAATTTTCAAAAAAAAAGGAGTGTCGTATGCAAATGCCTAGCACCCTACGACTCATACTCAACTCATTACAACATTTGGATTATATCAGCCTACTGTTGTTTTTCTTGGAGTGCATTCTTCCATGTTCACATCACATCAGTACAAAGACAGCGTATATAGTCATTGTTATATTACATGTCAATGGATCAAGAAATCAATATGATGTGTCAAAGTAGGGAAAAGATTAGCACAAACCTGACAGTAATCAGCATGATAAATCAAGAATGTGCCTCCTCTGGCTTTGTTTCCTCTCTTGATACAGGTAGAACAACTGCCACATCAGAGATGTCAACAAGTCCAGTAAAAGCCGACAGCGAGCAAGTTGTTACGTATAATCAACTTCTATCATCAAATCTCCATTATTCAAATCATAAATTACTGCTGATCTGGTTCAACAGGAACTTTGTCTCGTATGAAGTATAAACCAACATAATCTTTTGTCAATTTCAATAGTGAACAACTTTGTCTTTCATAACTCTACAATGGAGTGCTATTTCCAGAAAGAAGACGAGATAAAAAGCCTGTGCCATCAATATCACCATCCTTATTGTCATAAGTGCTTAAATTGCTAATAAGAGACCAATGAGTCTCAAAGTTAGGTGAGTGCCCAGCTTTTTGCATTTCCTGCATGAGTTCTGAGGCCTCGGTGAGATTATTTGCAGCATAAAGCTTTTCAATCACATAGTTATACATACTGGCAGTAGGAATTGGACCAAACCGAAGTATTTGTCCCAAGAAATTTCTGGCATCATTAGTTCTACCATCGTCACAGAGACCACAGATGAGTGCATTGCAGGAATCCAATCTCGGCTGGAGGTTCTTGTGCACCATTTCAGCATGAAGGTCAAGAGCTTGATCGAATGCCTTCTGAAGGGAAAGCCTCTTGATGATAAAACTATAACTGATATCTCTTGGACAGTTACCTTTCTCTAAAATCAAGTTCAGCAGATGAACAGCCTTCTTTATGCTCCCTTGCTCACAAAATCTTGGAATCAGAAGGTCATAATTAACGTTTTTAGCAATCATGCCCTTTAGTTCTAATTGTTCCAAATAGACTTCTGCTTTGCGGATCCCGCCACACAAAACAATAGCCTCAATGAGTGCATATAGCGACACAGAACCATGTTTCCAGCCACTACATTCCATAACCTTATTCAACTCTAGTGCTTTGTTAAGCTCCCCTTTACCACATAAGTAACTGATTACTGTTCTGACATTTCGCTTGTTTGGTGTCATATCTTCAAGTACCATAGTATTCAGTAATTTGACTGATCTGGATAAATCTCCACATTTGTAATACCCATATATGAGAATATTATAAGTATCCTGATCAGGACTTATATGCTTCTCAAGCATATTTTTCAAAAGAGGCTGAACGAACAGACTGTTTCCTGACTGGAAGAGCCAAAACAGCAGAATGTTGCATAGCACTAGTGAATCTGATTCAGTTTCAACTTGCATCAGCTTTTTAAGGCTCAACGCACCAAGTAGATGACCATAAGCACAAAACAGTCTTACCAGGCTCCGGTAACTGGTGATAGAGAGATCAAATTGATATCTTAATGTGACACAAAGTATCTCAAGAGCCTTTCCTAGGTTATTAGCATGACAATATCCTCGTATCAAGGCATTTAAAGTATTCCCATCTGGGAAGCACCTATTTAACAGCATTTCTTGCAGGTCATAGAATGCTTCTTTCATCTTCCCCGTTCTGCACCATTCATTTAACAATGTGTTGTATACAAGATTGGTCGGTTCAGATTGTGCATTTAAGATACTATGCTTTAAACTCTTGGCTTTTTCAGCACTCTCAAACCTGAAAAGTAAAGGTGTTATGAGTTGATATACATTTACCGTCAGAGTTATTTTCTTCTGTAGCAATTCATCAATTATTCCAAGTGCTTCCTTAGTCTTTTGCTCCTTTAAGAACCCTTCAAGAAGATTAGCAAATGCTTCATTATCCACAGCAATACCCCTCTGAAGAATCTCCTTCACCAATACATACCCAACAGTAGAAAAGCCAGTGGCACATAGCTCCTTGACAATGTCGTTGCACATAACTGAAATTAAGTCACTGTGTAGGTAATCCGTTAACCTGTCAAAAAGCTCTAGCACTTCTTTGATCATTCTTGACTTGCATAGAAAAGTTGCGAGTACCTCAATCTCCTTATGTCCTGGTAACCAAGTTCTTACTTGTGTCAGTTCTAAACATTCTCGAAGCCCATCAACATTCTTCTCATTGCAGAAACCGAGTACCAAAGCAGTGTATGAATCACTCTCAAGCGGTATATGTCTTCCATATAACCTACCTAGTAACAACCTTGCAATGGTTGCCATTCCATTTTTGCTTAAACTTTGTATAAGCAAATTAAGAGTTTCATGGCCAAGCCGATGGGTTAATTCGGGCATCTCGTCTAATAAATAGCTTAATGTTTTCATCCGTGTGGGCGATGCACAGAGAGATTTTAAAAGTTCAGAGTAACTTGATAAAGATGGGTATACTCCCCACTGGAAAGCTTCATTTTTCACCCTGAGAGCAGCTTCTGTATCACCCTTACAACACTCCGCAAGTATCAGAGAATCAAAGTCTGGAAGCATTCCATTATCTAGAATCACTTCTAATTTCTTGTCATACTCCTCGACATCTGTTTCTAAGTATAGTCCATTACCAAGTGCGTCAAAAAACTCAGTTTTGGCTAGTCCTACACTATTATCTCTCTTCACCTTCACGCCTTCAAGACCCAATAACATAAAAGCTCTGGAGAGAGCATCATCCATAGGAATCAGAGAAATCATAGAAGAATTCATCATTTCGCCAACAACCTTCTTGACTTCATCAAATTTTCTATGCTTACAGTATCCAGCCAACATAACTTTGAATGTCGATTGTTCCGGAATCGTACCTTTTTCCACCATCTCCTCAAAAATATTTCCTGCACAGCTATGCATTCCCTCCTTCATAAACCCACTAATAAGTGCATTATAAGCATTCACTTCCAGTTTTATGCATCTAGAAAAACTCTCAGATAAATAAACGAAAGCATTTCTAAACCTTCTTTCTTTACAACTATGTGAAATGAGAATCCCGAAGGTCATAGCATCCAACTCAAAGCCCAAATCCTCCATCTTCTGAACAATCAACGATGCCTCTTCGACACCCAGATCTCTACATAAAGAACCCACAACCATATTACAAACACGAGGTTCAGGAATGTACTTCCATTCTTCCAAAAAGTTCAGTATATCCCCGTAATCCTTCTTTCTACAATATCCTTCCACAACTGCAGAAAGAGCCAATCCGCTCGGCTCGACGCCAACACCTTTAACTCTTCTAAGCACGTTGACGGCTTCGAGAACCCTCCCATTCTTACTCAGCGATCCCACAACAAACTCCAGGAATCGGTCTTCGGAACTCGACCCTCGTCCAACCTTAATCATGTCCATATACACTCTTAGAGCCAACTCCGCTTTCTCCGTTCCTGTCAATATCCTAAGAAGCGCCTTATAGCACAAAGACGACAGTACCAAACCCCGAAGTCTCGTTACATCGTACAATCTAATCGAATCGTCAACTCGGCAATCATCAACGTAGCCTTGAATGAGCTCACTGAACAACCACCTATCTCCCGAATCCAAGACTAAGGATTCCGCCTCCCGAAGCATGGAGGCGCGGAGGAGCACCAAGGCGACGATCCTGTAACTCATCGAGAGGTGGCGGAAGCCCCGCATTTTCTTGGGTGCCCACATGAAGAAACTCCGTATGGAGTTCGGGTCGACGTCTGGTCCGGAACCCAGCAATATTTCGAGGAAATGTTCAGGTTCCAGTGCGGAGACACGCCAGAACCAGCGTGTGGTTTCCGGGCACAGGTGTATGTATTCCTTGAGGATATCCTGAAGGGAAGATGTTTCAGCAATGAAGGCATCGGCATTGCTCGTGCTATTATTGCTCCAGAGGTGAGAGTAGTGAAAGATGATCGAAGCTCCAATCCCAGATAGTGGTTTTAGAGGGGTTTGGGGAGTTGCGGAGAGTGAAGTGAAGGTGTTCGATGTTATGTCTGAACGAAGTGGGATGGTCCGACAGCATAATTTGGGAGGGCTTTGGACAACTCGAGTGAGTAAGAGCCCCAGTCTCATTCCATATGCATATAGCCAGACTGGTGCTAGTGCTGGTGCTGGTGCTGGTGCTGGTTTCAAGGGATGGAGACGATGAGAGTGACAGAGAGAGGAGAAAGTAGAGATTTTTTTTGTAATTGTTTATAGGGATGTTGGTTTGGAACCCATCCGGTTAACCCGACCTGACTTTGGGACGGTAAGACACGAGCCTCATACCCGGCAGCCTAAAAAGTAGGCTCGAGTCCAAAGAGCATCAATACAACTACAATTTCTAGATTCTAATTCCAAAGTCTTCTCAGCCCGAGACAAAAATCAAAAACAAAATCGAAAAATGACACATGGCAGTTTCGGATTGGACCAAAAAAACAATAAAAAAACACTGCTCCTGCTAACATAGGCCCAAAAAACCACTCAATCAAAGGTCGACACGTGGTCGCGATTTCAGCCGCAGTCCGTGTAGACTTGTTGTTCTAGTTCAGCATGTAGGCGTTGGTTTTGTAGATTAGTAAGATTCAATTGGAGCCTCGTGATGGTCTCCTCTCAATAATATATTTGTAGCATGGATCACATAATTTCTACATTCAGAAGGTAAGGTAGGAACTCAGTTTGTAAAATACTAAGACTCAATTTGGAGTTCTGATTTCTAGATTATAGACTTTATTATTTTTTTGAAAAGAAAGAAGCATAGCATTTGGGTCTATATCCACTCATCTTATTTGGACATCAAATCTAATTTTTTGTTATTCCCATACAAATCCAACCAGTTCTGCATTTATTTACTTATTTATTACAAATTGTTAGTCCCGGGGCTTGATCAAAGATGGTAGACTCGATGTCGAGATCAGAGGTTCAACAAACGTTCACCTTCTGATTATTCTCGAGATCCAAGAGGAACACTATAATATGAATCTGATTACAAAAGCCACAATAATCAGAAAGTAAATCTCACGTTCTTCCTCGCAATCGCAGTTGCTGACGGACAGAACTGAGTTCAGAAAAATAAATCTCACGTTCTTCCTTGCAATCGCAGTTGCAGACGGACAGAACTGAGTTACAACTCAGATGAAGGAGAAGAAAGAAGAATGAAGAAGAGGAAAGGTTCTTGCTGGGGTGATTAAGATCACCGTTGCTCAAAGCAAGATTCGTTCCAACACGATCTGCTTCTAGGAACCAGCAAGTTCATGAAGAACTTCTGGAACGCTCGTAAGTCAATATTTGAGACTTGAACGGGCTTCCTGGACTTTACAGACTCCCTTAACTCTCTTCTTGGTGCATCTTTCAAAAGAGGCCAAGGGGCTCTATTTATAGAGTGGAGTTGAGACTTCACCTCTTCTCCTATCCGATGTGGGACTAAAATACCAATACTCAAAAATAGAGTTTGATATTTTAGATCATCCCACAATCAGCATAGAAGTGTGCCAGTCCACGCCTACCCCCCGAACACTCCCGTGCATGCACGAGACATCCTGGAGTCTGTGTCCGAGTCCGAGTCCGCACAACAAAAATTAACTTGCATCCTTGTTGAATTTAATCCTTTTTTCTTCTAGGAAAATACTCCCACATGGCACAAACTTGTGCCCCACTACACTTCATGTGCACACCTCAACACAAGCAATGCATTATATTGAGATACTCACCATTTGGTGTATCCGATGTGGGACTATCTTTTCTAGTCCAAAGGGAAAAACACCAACACAAATTTGGGTCGTCTACTATTTATGCTATAACATGTGAGATTTTGTGCACATAAATCATGTCTAACCTCGTCATGCATATGCTAAAACTTTAGATATTGCTGTAGTCGGGAACGACTAAGAGAATTATGCAGGAATTATAGAGAGAAAGGAAATTATCTCTTAATGTATATCATCTCTAGTCTTCCAAATGATTTTTTGTTACACTTTATATACAGCCAAAGGGTTGTTACAAAATCGGATCTCAATGATCGATTGAGAGATAAATAAGGGATTGTGATCCCTAAAATTGATTGTGCATAATTAATTCTAGTCAGTTACAGATACTAACTACAATACTCTTCTTTAGTATGCACAACTCGGTATTTGTTGCAACACTCTCCCTTAACTACAACACTCTCCTTTGAGAGAAGAATTTAAGTGCAGTATACTTGGTGCTGTCTCTCTTGATGTCGTATTTCTTTATATAGTCAATACATGCGGTATTGTCTTCATAGATTGTCATTAGGACGTTATTGATGGAAGAGAAGTCACTTGTAGACCGAATATGCTCAATAATAGCTTGCAACCATACACGCTGCCGAGTGATGTCAACGTTACGGGCTATGAGTTTGGTATAATGTTTGGTATAATTTGAATAAGTGGCGACCAAGATATACTTAGTAGACTTCCAAGATGTTGTTGTATCCCAAATGGTAAAAACATAATCACTTTAGTATCTCGTCTTGTGGGAATTAGATAAATAATTAGCATATGACATCAATATAGCCGGCAAGCGGACATCATTTTGAGGATCAATGTGATTTAATCTATTTTGAGATATGTAGAGATAGGTTAAGCCCATGTTCATAGTACCCTTAAGGTAATAAAATATGACTTTAACGTCATTCCAATGACGACGTGTTGGCACAACGTTGAGTATGTCTAAAAGATTCACAACAAATGAGATGTTTGACATAGTGCATTGAGATAAGTACAATAATGTGTTTATTGCACTTAGATATAAACTTCAGGTTCAAATACATCATCATCGTATTCCTGAAGTCGAAATTGATCTCGTTTGGCTATAATGGACGATCATGGGTGGACACGAGAATTTTGCTCTGTCCATATTAAATCGACGTAACCCCTTATGGGTGTAACTTGATTGGTGAACCAAAATACCATCATGCACAATGCTTAACTTGCATGTCTAAGAAAAATATAGTAAAATCCTTCATATCAAATTCCAACTTCAGATGAGAGACAACCTTCTCAAGTTATTCAGTAGTTCTAATGAGATTAATGTCACCAAAATAAATTGCTACAATCGCAAATAAAAATGTGATTTTTTGATAAACATGCAAGATCATACTTAATTATTATTCACATATAATGACTAATTAAATACTAACTTAGATGATTATACCACATTAGTCCCTTTTTTTTACGTAAAGTAAATGCCTACACCTTTGATAGCGTAATCCGTGGGCTAGAACTATTTGAAGACGAAATCCTTCAGGAATTTTCATATAAATTTTATTATCTAATTTACTATACACATACTGGGTAACCACATCCATTACCTGCATGGTCAATTTTTGAAAACTACCGTTACTTATAATTACTTAGGAGAAAATATTTTATATTTTATCAACTTAATTATGCCATCTTTTTTTCTTTTTCAAAAGTGTAATATTGGCAACAAATCTCTGTTGTTTCCTTTGTTTTTGTTTTTGGCGAGGGAATGAGATATTTTTTAAATAATTAGTATTTATATCATTAAAGTTTTACAAAAAGTAATAGCAAAAAAAGACATAATAATGGATAGTAAGTATTTATTATGGTAATAAATCCTAATGATGGTTGTTGACATTAACAATAATTATATTACAATTACAATTATATCTCTAATTATTTTTATATTAATTATTTAATATAAGCTAAAATAATTACATTTTAGAAATTTTGAAAGTTTCTTTTTTATCGAAGCCTTTTAAAATTTCTATATATAACAGTATAGATTAGATCATAATGTCCAAGCTAGCCAGACACAGTCAAGACTATAGTGTCGGAACCAACCAGACACAATTAGATGGTCTGACTCGAAGCTTATATATGTAGAATGCTTGAGTCCAAAAATTGAAGGCAAATGTTAAAGGTACTATAAAAATTATTAGAGATAATATATTTTATGTTTTTTTTTAGACAACAATATATTTTATGTGGTTGGACAGTTCTTTGCATATCCGAAATTGTTGAACTTTTGACAGTCCTAGAAAATAAGGTTGTTATTGTAAAGCAAAGAAATGGAGATAAAAAAATGGAAAAAATTGTTTCTTCATTCACTTGTCACAATCATCTTGAGAAGAGTCCTTTATATAGGCTTACAATGGAGGTTTAACATCATTATGATAATTAAAGGAGAAATGCTAAAAGACATAATTTATGGATAACCAAATGTCATAGGTTATGGATAACCAAAAGACATAGGTTATTTACACCAAATAATAATGTGAATTATCCATATTTACAATACTCCCTCTTGGATATTCACCATTAATTAGTTGGTGGTGTATGCGCATTTGTTGCCTCGTTAAAATTTTTCTAAGAAAAATGTCACGCCCCAGAACCAGAATACTGGAGAGCGGGGGCAGACATAGCCAGCTACGTATATGAAATAGGATCCATCTCGCTATACGGTCACGGCTGTCTAGATACATAAGGGTTTAACTACAAGCCAGCAGTCTCTTAAGATCATGAACAAGCCTATTGCCTCAATCACAAGCAAGTAAGTAAAAGTTACAAGATGTATGATCATTAAATATACAATAGTAAGGCGTCCCAAATATTACATATTCAGCTGATCATGAAGCTAGTCGTTACAAAATGTCAAGACAAGCAAGAGTTTAGTTATACATGATCAACCCTAGGATCTGTCAATCATGTTACAGCCCGTAGGCAGACAGTAAGTACAATCGAGCTAAACAGGTGCTCGTCTGCTAAACGCCTCAAAAGAATATTTTTACAATAGAGTGGGAGAGTCAAAAATAACCCACTCGTTGCCCTGGTTACGCCTGGTCGCCACCATCGGACTGGAAAAGCGGTAGATCCTCTGGAGCTGCTCCGAAATCTGGCCATACAAAACCAGCTGGGTCAGATCCCAGAAAGAGCAAGTGCCACAAAGGAAGCTTCACTTAGGAACTAAAACCAGCAATCAGCACAAGAGCATAAATAAAAGTAAGAACTAGAAATAAAAAAATACATCAGGGTGATATACGACGAGACAACCATGGAACTATTCAGATAACCGGGTTACAACCCGTAAACCAAACAAGGACCGAGGTTGTAACCCTTCGTCTGAACGGAACTTGGTTTTCCACCATTTATCGGCAAGATAATATAAGAAAATCAGGACATGTTACAGGATCAAGACAAGACTAGACTGGTTAGACTCCATCCAATCATTTCACGGCCAAGCAAGAATTACGGCTTGATACTTTAACTAACTAGGGTTATCACAGGCCTAGTTACTAACAAGATGCAGTGAGATTACTCCACAGCCACAAGCCCTGCAGACCATCCAGGTTACCCGGGTTAAAAGATTTAGAGTTGAATTCAGGTGGGTACATCGTCCAGGAAACGAATGTACCCTTAGGTAGCTTGAAGGGTGCAACACATGACAGTGTGCTGGAAATGTGCCCTACTCGACGGCAGGCTACAGATCCCAAGGCGTGCCCAGGTAACGGGATTGCCTGTAGCTAGGAGATCTCTTTATGACTAGTGTATTAATCTAGTTATTAGCCTTAGTCCATTTCAGTAGGTACTCCTGACCGTGGTACTCAGGAGTCCCATCCTAGACATGATGCAAGACAGGACTGGATTATTTGTACAAGCACAATCACCCACGGTGTCCATGTTATTTATACAGGTCATGTCATGTCAGGTAGCCGTCGCAATAGCTTATCAAGATAAATCATGTCAGGTGTACTTGTCAGGAGTGCGCCATGACGGGCCACTATCATGTCTTGTCAGGTTACTAGTCACAGCATGTCATGTACAATTGTCATTTCAATCAAATCGTAATTATCAAGTTCAGGACAAAAGACGTAAGGATATAAAATGGACGTAAAAATATACAATAAAATATCAATATACAGGGCTATAGAAGAGCCATGCGGCTAAGGCATATACGGCCAGGAATGATCTCATGCGGCTGGAAGAGAACAGCCCATGCGGCTGAATAGGGTCAGGCGCATGCGGCTAAAAGGGAAAGGCTTATGCGGCCAAAGGGGTATCAGTCATATGCGGCTCGGAGATCCAGTCAGTCATGCGGCTGAGAAAGGCAAGACATATGCGGTCAGGAGGATAGGGAACCGATGCGGCTGGCGGGGGATGAGTCCATACGGCTGGCTGACCAATCAGGTACATGCGACCGGGGAGGAGCAACCCATGCGACTGCGGGGAGCAATGACTATGCGGTTAAGGGAAGCCAACCCATGCGGCTGGGAGACTGCGGTCTATGCGGCTCGCGAGTGTTGAGTTCATGCTGCTGCGGGGTTGCTGGAAATCCATGCGGCTGGGAGGGACTGGCCTCAGTCATGCGGTTAAGTAAGAAGGACTTCATGCGGCTAGAAGGAATACTTGCCGCATGAACTTGTCATGCGGTCAAGTCAAGGCAATAGTGTATGTGGTTGGAACTGACTTGTCGCATGAATGCTCATGCGGCCAAGTGCTACTATGCGGCTCGGGACTGTGCTTCTTCTCCAATTTTTCGAGAAGAAGTACACCATAAGCCATGGCTTCCAAGTTGCATAACTCTATCATCCGGAGCCCAAATTCGAACTTCCATAGGTCAAAATGGGGTAGAACAAAATTCTCTACAACATGGAACCATCAAAACTCGGAAATAACAAGATTAAGTAGATCAAAACCCAATAAATCCAAAAATAATGTAAATATAGATCTACAAGAATCTAGCCATAGAAAGTGAAAATGCCAAGTTCTAAAGTAAGTTAGAATGCTGTAAGAAAGAGAATGAAGCAATAAAATTTGAGTTCCTCCATGAAGCAAGTTGCACTTGCCTAGACCTCTCTCTCCCTCTCTCTGGTAGGTGAAGAATTAATGGTGGGGAAGAAGAAGATATTAATGAAGAGAGAGAAGGAGAAAGGGTTAATAAATACTAGTGGTGGTGGTAGGTAGGGGTTCACCTTGGTTCATGATGAACCAAGTAAACCAAGCCGAACCGACCCATGAAATAAACCAAGCCATAAATAAAAGCTAAGCAAAAGATCATGCAATACAAGGTAAAATACGTACACGTATTCCAAAAATACGTAATACGAACCACAGGCATTACAAAAAACCCAGTAGAAAAAATCTTAGTCAAGAAAAAAGAGTACAACGCGTAAAACTCAAAAATATTCTTTATGAGTCATACTCCCCCTCGATATAATGGATTGCTTGACTTTGTTTGACCACTTTCGTCCTTTAGAGCTCATGTGCATAAAATAATTTTGGTGGAAGTTGCTTATTCGATCTGCTTTGATGAATCCCTCTCTGAATTGTGTAATGCAAGCCGTATTGTCTTTGAATATTATTGTAGGCTCATCTGTAACTGTGAGTAGTTGACAATTTACTTTTATACGATGAATGATTGATCGCAAGCACATACTTTTTCTTGTTGTTTCTTGTAATATAATTAATTCTGCATGGTTAGAGGAAGTTGCTACTGAAACTTGCTTTGTTGATAGTCAAGATATAGCTGCATGGTTATTAATAAACACATAACCCGTTTGGAGAAACCCTTATAAAGGTCAGAAATATGTTTGAGTCTGCACAACCAACTAGACAAGAATTGTTAGTGGAATCATATAAATAAAATAATCTCATGCCAGTTATTCCACAAAAATATCTCAATATGTGTTTAACTATATTCAATATGTAAGTGGAGGTGCAGAACTATATCTAGATAATAAATTAACAGAAAATGCAATATCTGGTCTTGTGCATTGGCTAGATATAGTAGTGCTACAATAGCACTCAAATATGACATTTCTGGACCAAGAACTTTTTTATCTTCTCTCTTTGGTTGTAATGGACATTTATCCAAATCCAACCTGCGTACAACCATGTGTACTTAGTGGATGTACTTTATCCATTCTGAATCAGTTCAAAATTCTTTCAATATATCGGTAATGATGCAATAATATCCCACTGGAACTTTGTTCCATTTGCAAACCGAGACCAAGTTTTGTCTTTCTCCAAGTCTTCATTTCAAACTCATTCTTCAAATAGTTTGCAGTTTTCTCCAATTTTGTAGGAGACCTGATCAGGTTTTATGTCATCCATATATACTGCTACTATCGAGAATCTATTTCCGAATTTCTTAATGAAGACACATAGGTAAATTTGACTATTTTTGCATCTTAGTCAAATATATGATAAGACGATTATACCACATTCTTTTAGATTATTTCAACCCATATAATGCTTGTTTAAGTTTAATATAACACATTCTCTTTGACTTAGTCTCTTGCATTATAAATTCTTCTGGAATTTTTATATAGATGTCAGTATCTAAGTCTCCGTACAAATATGCAGTTACAATATCCATAAATCTTATATCAAGATTTTTATAAACTGCGAGACTAATTAGATATCTAAAGGTAATGACATCCATAACTGGAGAGTATGTCTCAACATAGTCAATTCCAGGTCTTTGAGAGAAATCTTGTGCTAAAAGTCGGACTTTGTATCTTTCAACTTCGTTTCTCTCATTTTGTTTTCTCACGAAACACTCATTTAAAACTAACATGGTTTACGCCCTTTGATATTTTCACTATAGGTCCATACACACCACGTTTTTCTAAAGATTTTAATTCTGCTTGAATAGCATCTATCCAGATTGGCCAATCTTTTCCTTGTCGACATTCATTTATACTACGTGGTTCATTTTCACAATCATCATTGTCCTTTGATATTTCAGTAGCTACTGCATAGCTAAATATGTCTCGATGACAACTGCTTTTCTATTCCATAATTCACTTGAACATGCATGAAATATCGAGATCTCTTTATTTTCAGGTACATGTGCCTCTCTAGAGGCATCCATAGGCATTTCAGTGAATTTGAAAACATTCACATCTTCATTATTTATTTTCGGAGCTCCGACCACAATTGGACTTTTATCAGGACAAGATGTTTTATTAGCTCTCCTCTTTCTAGGAGCACTATCCTTGGAACCTATAAGCCTACCACGATTTTGACGTGTAGTAGTATATTAATTTGCCGCCTTGTTTGGATTTTGTCCAATTGGAACAATGATTATGGCCGGCACATTCATAGCTGCCACATGTGATCTTGTTACCGTTGTGACGTCATTAAATGCATGAGGTAATTGATTAGCAATTCCTTGCGAATGTATCATTCTTCTTATCTCATAATCATATTGTGGAGTTCTTGGAACTTGATGAGATAGAGTAGGCGTATACCATGTCAATTCACGTCGTTAATTAGCAATACTTTGTTCTATATGAACAATTTGTTGCTTATCTTCCCCTAACGGCTGGAAGACTCTCTCATCAAATTGGCAATCATCAAATCTTGTAGTAAAGACATCACTAGTCATTGATTTTTTAAATACTTTATTATGGAAGAAAACTCAAAACTAATGTATATTTTTCAAACATCATTGGCGACCCATCTTAGTTCTTTTGGGAGATAGAACTGGGACATATACTGTATATCCAAACTTTCTCAAATATGAAATGTTTGGTTGTTTACCGCTAACAAGTTGTATATATAAAAATATATGGTAGACAATGGGTCTAAATTTAATTAGAGATGCAACATGTAAAAAATCATGTCTCAAGCCTCAATTTTCAAACTAGATTGCACTAGTAGAGGTCTAGATATAAGTTGAAGATGTTTAATAAATGACTCAGTTAATCCATTTTTTGTGTGCATTAGCGAACATGATGCTCTATCTCAGTCACTAATGATGTAGAATAATTATCAAAAACTTGTGAGATAAATTATACGGTATTATCAAGACTAATTAATATAATAGTGTTATTAGGAAACTGAGATCTAAGTTTAATAATTTGGGCTAAAAGATGAGAAAATACGAGATTTCTAGTAGACAATAGACAAACATATGACCACTTAATAGATGCATCTATGAGTACCATAAAATATCTAAAAGGACCACTATCAGGGTGAATATGACCACAAATATCTCATGTTCTTTACAAGAAAGTAGGAGACTCATTCTTAACTTTAGAAATATGGTCTAGTTATAATCTTCTCTTGTAAACAAGGAACACATAGGTGATTCTTTGATAAGCCAATATCGTAATTTTTCAATTAATATACACAAAGATTATCAATGATCCGATTGAACATAGTTTGTCCCGGATGACCCAAAGGGTCATGCCAAATGTTATATAAGACATGGTCATTGGCTTTATATTTTGCCACATTCATATTAGATTCAATTATGCCAATGCTGGTGAAATACAAACCTACCGAAAGACAAGATAATTCTTCTAATGTGAGCATTTTGCTCCTAACATTAGATGTGCTACATAATGAATCTTTGTTGTTATAATTTCAAGTTTCAATATGGTACCCATTTCGTGTATATCCTTTAAATTTAACAAATTTCTTTACGGAACTACTTGAATATAACACATTCTGCAAATAGATTTGAGTACCATTAGGTAACATGATGTGTGTTCTTCCAAAGCCCTCAATTAAATGGGTTGGCCCAGCTATTGTTGGCACTTTATGCATGTCAAATACTAACTTTAGCAAAAACTTTAATTCCTCAAAATCATATGTGTTGTAGCACATCTACCAAATACATACTAAGTCATTTTTCTTGGATATATGTGTTGTAGCACTATCTACCAAACACATATCTAAGTCATTTTTTTTGGATTCTTTCAATCTCTCAACTCACGTTGAGTAGCTCGACATTGCTTAAATCAACGTCTATCTTTGTCATATTTACGACAAGCATGCATTACTACTACATGAAGCAAAATAAAAATATTATGAACTTATATATTCTAGCTAGCATAAGTATAATAAGAAAAATTAAGCATTTCAAATGATAATATCATATTATAGAAATGTAACTCCAAATTGATAATATTTTTTCAATAAAATAAAACTCTCATGGCCTAGACATTCCATGATGGAAACCAAAAGCATGACTTCAAATATAAATAGTTTATAAATACTTGAAATAAACATATATTGACCGAGTGCTCATTCAATAAAAATAAAAATAAAAATTGCATTAGCATCTTCTCAAACTGTTCATTTGTAACTCGATTCTCTTTGTTAGAGGGTATTGTCCACTTGTTCCATTTATTCTTTTGTGAACCATTATTTTTACCTTTGTAAGGCTGATAATCATGACCATATCTCTCATAATTTTTTTTTCATTTCGTCTTCCACGTCCTCCACCACAACCTCTGCTAATTCCAAAATTATTGGCATTTTGTTCCAAGAATTTCTATTGAGCAAATTGGTCTAGAGTTGTGATTTTTCATGAGAACGTTGCTATTTGCCTCTGATACAAGAAGACATTCACCGGTTCAAAGTATTTTATGAAATATCTTTCACGATATTATTACTACAAAGCACATTACTTGTATGAAAAATGGAGAGGATTTTCTCAATCATTTGAGTCTCCGTTACTTTTTTTTCGTACAATCTAAGGAGAGAAACAATACTAAACATAGCACAATTATATTCACTACAACAAAAAGACCTATTAATGACGCTTGATAAGTAGATTTTATGACGGCTGATAAAGAAGTGTCATCAAAGTTCAACAAGACTCCATTCTATGACAGTGTCCAATATAAACGTTATTGGTAGTCTTTCAGTGATACAAGCGTTATAAAAAAAGTACCAAAATTTAAGTCAAAACCTCCACTCCCCCGCACTTCTTCCGCACTTAAAAAAAAAACCTAAACCCTCATCCTCTCTCTTTCTCCTTCTCCTTCTCCTTCTCCTTCTCCCCCCGCTCCCCAACTCCCCAACTCGCCGCTTTTCTTAAGTGCGGAAGAAGGTATCATGAACAAATGCGGTTCTCCATCATTTTCCATAGATTTTCTCAGCAGCTGCCTCCAAAATTAGGGTTCTTTTAGGGTTTCCCGACCATGTTATTCCCCAATCCCAAAGCACCAGACCTTGTTTTGGATGGAACGGGTCGGCGCGGCCGAGAACCGCAAGGACCTCGCCGGCGCGGCGAGGATGGACCGGGTCGTCGCGCTCCTGGGAGAAGCGGACGCGGTGCTGTCCTTGGAGGAGAAAGGGGCGAGGCACCACAGGAAGAGGGACTCCCTCGGGAGCAGGCTCCTGGAGCCCCTGTGTAGTGCCCCGTCCCGCTCAGTCAATCGAAGGAATCGGAACGCCGACGGCGTTCGAACTTAGCCTTGCAATAGCTGCTCGAAGACATCGCTCGGTCAAGGCGACCGCTCGCTCAGGTGGGGTAGTTTCGGTGAACTTGCCTCATCTTAGCCTTCACATAATAAATTGCATATTTTTTAACTTGCACAAGTAGACTTGATAATAAAAGAGACGAATTCACATAGCTAAAGAAAATAATCCCGACAAGTCGAATTGAGTTAGAATATGGAAAGCTCCAACGGTCGACTTAGAGTTGGTGCACGACGTGCTTTGAAAATGACACTCGGTCCTTCATCCCGTGGCTTGGGAGAAGGAAAGTTGGTTGAGTAGGTAAAGTTATGAACGTAGCATAAGTCATAGGCGTCGCCCGTATAAATGCTTCATAAAGCATGCACGGTCCCGTCGTCCAAGGCTTGGCATAGCCTTGGCTTGTCCATGAGTTAAGTTGCGTTGAGCGGCTTATGACCTAAGTCTAGGCACCCGAGTGACTTGGTCGTTCAAGTCGAATGCGTGCACGGCACGATCCATTAAGGCAAAGCTTGATACAGCCTTTGCTCGTTAAGTTGTTTCGAAGTTAAGTTAGGCAAAGTTATGCCGGTCGACCTAAGACGTTACAAGTACCGTCCCGCTCTTTTACGGTTTGTCAAAGTTAAGTAGCCCTACGATCTCAAGGCCCGCCGACTTGGGCAGGAGTGTTGCGTAGAACACGGTTGGCTTAAGGCACAATGCACGGACTTAGTATTTAAAGCACGAGCTACGGTGGGTTTCAAGTCGAGTTTAGAAAAAGGGCTATCAAATGGTTATTCTTAAGTTGAGTAAAAAAGATATGGCATCAAGGGAGAAGGCTCACGACCGTAGGTCGTCGAGGGATCTCAAGGATAGAAGTCTTGAACATAGTTTTGAAAGAGAGGGTAACACTGAAAGAATGATGACTGTGTGAGACATCAGTTTGTGTCGAGTCTTGTATGGTCATGGACAACTTGTCGACAAGGACGAAGTTTCCTCGAGCGGCAACCCTGGGCCATAGGACCGACTCGGCCTGGGAGAAAACAGGAAATAGTCGTGCATAAGGTTTTAGCACGGGTTAAAGCGAAGGCTTGCAACGGAGCTAGCTACTTGCGTTGAAAGGTCCCCGATTTAACCAAGCTATACGTCTCAGGATAGCTTGTGATGCTAGTGGCCAAGTTCATATAGATGTCGACAAATAGCGGCTATCTGCGTGTATGCCTTTGGATTGAGTCGAGTTGAATGTGTGTACAGTTAGAACACAAAATTTGGGCCTAAGATTGGGTTTCAACATAGGCGTCGTGCTTCAGCACGAGATGTGGCATCGAGTCTCAAGTGTGGTCATGTGAGTTACAAAAGTTAAGTTTGAGTTGTTCGAGTTTAAGTCAGGAATCGCCGCAAGGCAAGTTGGTTAAGTGACACTAAGTTCACAAGTCTTGATTGGGTCAGTCGGTGATCAAAGTAGCAAGGGCCGCGAGGCGGCGATATAGTTAAGTCTTACTGAGTTGCGAGGCACGGCCTCAGCAAGCGTTTGTAGCACGGGCACACGGAAATAGAGTCTATCGTGTAGTTGCGTCTCTGATTTTGGCCGAAAGGCAAACACGACTTAATAGGTTAACGTTGTTGGCACGTGGAGGGTCTAGAGGCAAAACATGAGTTAACATTGTTGACGCAAGCACGGGATGGTCTAGCGACACAGAATAGGCCAAGGCGTCGGTCCTAAAACTGATCCTAAGGCAAGAGTAGAAAGAAAATTGATAAGAAGGGACTATGTTGTACAAAGTAAATCTAACGTATTGGTTTTGTATGGGTGGACGAGGAGCTCATTCCACCAGTACAGTTGAGTACTGACACCCACATAGTTTCCATGTGCAGGTACAGGTAGAAGCTCGTGGCACGGAGCTCGCTTGGATGCGTCGAGGCACGGAGTTCCTTAGCGATTCGAAGCGTACAGCCACGTGGAGTCAAGACTTATACGGGACATAATGTATGGACGTCGCCTTCCGAAGCATCCGCTGGCTCGAGACATGTATTGAGAGATGAGAGAGAGCTGAGTGAACTTATAAAATATGAGAAGAGTGAGCTTGAGTGATTGTAATCTTGGCCTTGCGCCCCCAATGTAACCGTTTTTTCAATATCAATAAAGAGCTTCTTTGAATAACTTATGTTTGTTCTAAATTTTTGCTGTGTGTTCAATGTCTCTGCTTGGGACTTCTGTGCGACGACCCCGTCGCAGCCGCTGAAATCGGCCGTTAACCCGTCTTGCACGAGCGCAATCTATGCTCATGCGGCATCATGCCTTAGCGAGAACGATCGCTCCTACGGGAGCGGGGCGTGACATATTGGTATCAGAGCACGGCTTTACGTCCTTGGACTATCGATTGAATTCTTTACCTCCATTATTTTTGCAAACTCTGAATTGTGCTTCCGCAAGTTGATATCGTTGGTGCGCTCTCTCTCAATTATCCCACGGGATGTCCATACAATAAGTCTAACTATTTTGCAAAACATAGAAGAACAAGTTTTTGATGAAACGAAAAGATGGTTTGCGTAAGCACGGTTGGCTGTGTCGGGCTGGGCATATACACCAAGGATTTGCGTCGACCTTAGCAAAGTCGAATGCGGGATTCATAATGTTTCAAGCAAGAATGAGTTGAACTCGATTGAGTAAAGTAAGATGACTATCGATAGGGGTACTATCGAACGGTGATATCGTCGATGCGATATAGATGAGCTTGCTTGGAATTCGAGGAATGGTTTGAACGGGATTCGAAAAGTCAATTTTGATTCGAATGATAAGTTGAGGATTTGTCAAATGACTTCATCCCTGAGTGGTCTATGCGATAGCCTCAAGGATGTCGATCGATCGATTGAGGATACGGAGTATCGGTGAGTCTATCAGCAAGCGTCGTATTATGCAAGGCCTTAGATTGAGTGTCGTTGAGCAAGATGTAATCTTGAGGATTTGGACGAGTTGGTTCGAACGACCTAGAAATTGACGGGCACGGAACGTACACGGGATTGAGGATTGTGCGAGTATGAAACACAAAAATTATTGTATAGGTGGAACTGAATCGAAGAAAGTTAGGGTGTGCGAACGGATGACTTGATCGAGGAAATTGATATGGATCGTATGCAAAAAGTTAGCACGATAGGAAGATAGCGTGCATGAAAAGTTGAATTTTGAAGTTACGCAAATGACTTTGAGGATTGGAATGGATGTTGTTAGATGACTTGAGTTAGCAAGGAGAGATGCGAATTGAGGAAATACGTTGGTCGATGACTTAAGATGGTCGGATGAATAATACGTGAATTTAGTTTGAGGAAATTGATGTTGTGAATGAATCGAGGGATAACGATCGAACTTGAATTGAATGTCGAGGAGATTATCTAGTCGGACGATAGCATCATTCGCACAACTCGAAATTGGTTGCAAAGAAAGATCGTCAGGTTACGCATATCATCGATGGTATTGAGGCGTATCAAAGATCGATATGCGATAACTCGGGGGTACTCTGACTCGGCGAATGACGATCGTGCAAGTGTTATTGTTCGGTTGGATGCTATATTTAGGATTTTGATTGAGATGAATGTTGGATGAAAATAGAAGTGTCTTGAGGGTTACGCGGATAACCACAGCGTCGACATTCTTGTCTTGTGCGACCGCAACTCCAGCCTCGCACATGCGTTACGTCGAATTTGGGGCGATCGTTCCGCGTGAGGGCTGACATGGTAATTCATGTCGCGGGAATGATCGAACTCAAAAAATCAGGATGTGGCAACTTTGATCGTCTCGACTTGTCAGTTTGATGCGAAGGAAAATTTGAGGATGTTAGGACTTGCAATTGATGAATGAAATAAACTTGAGGATTGAGTAGGTCCAATCCACGCATCGAGAATAAATTAGTCTAGACTCGAACAAGAGTTACGTCCCAATAAGGATGATTATTCTGCGGGAGCGTGCATGGTGATTCATGCCCACCGTGGATAATCTGACTCGCGTGAGATCGGGGCGCAACGTATTGTTAAGTCATATGACCTTGTGATCGATTTCGTGAATTGGGATAAATGACTTAGGGAGTATGAAATGTGACTTATGGTTTAGCGATGAATTGTGTCGTAGCGTGCTTGACTTAGAAGGATTAATAGGTGGACTATGTCGAACGTGTTCAAAGAGATAGACTATACGAAATGGCTTGATGAACGAGTGATATCGATAAGTCAAGGAATTGGTTGAAACGTGAGTTATCGTAGGATGGCTTTACTGAACGACTCGGACCCCGTGCGACGAACGTTGGGATGTGTGTAGGGAATCGATGCTCGAAGTTTAGGAATCGGAGTGATGCGAGCTTGGGTAGAAAAATCCCGTACTATCAATTTGGTTTGACCTTAGGATGGGGTCAGTGTTGATATTGTTGTTTGGGAACTATGATTCCAATACTGACGGAAAGACATAGACTAGCGGTTAGGCAGACGTTCGAGTGCGAAGTGGTAGGATTTGTGGAGGCACCACTCGTGAGTATCGGTTGACATGCATGTATATCAGGGACGCTTGAATATGTGTACGATCCGACTCGAGTAGTGATGGTGGGATTCGCTATCACGAGGCTTGGCTGAAATGCATGTATTTTGGGGACGTCTAAAATATGTGCACGATCCAACTAAGTGATACATTGAGTCAAGTGAGACTTGAGGAACGGGGAAGTATCGTAGATTTTGAGATCTTACGTTTTGAAGAAAGGATTGAGGGTAGCACGAGCGTGGCTCGGATTTGAGAAATGCATAGGAGAAATGTGTGCGAGAAACATAGGATGTTGAGTAAAGTGATAAGTCGATAAGTGTACTCAGTTAGTTTCGAGGACGAAACTTTTTTTGAGTGGTGTATGATGTAGTGTCCCGTCCCGCTCAGTCAATCGGAGGAATCGAAACGCCGACGGCATTCGGACTTAGCCTTACAACGGCTGCTCGAAGACATCGCTCGGTCAAGGCGACCGCTCGCTCGGGTGGGGTAGTTTCGGTAAACTTGCCTCATCTTAGCCTTTACATAATAAATTGTATGTTTTCAACTTGCACAAGTAGGCTTGATAATAAAAGAGACGAATTCACATAGCTAAAGGAAATAATCTCGACAGGTCGAATTGAGTTAGAATATGAAAAGGTCCAACGGTCGGCTTAGAGTTGGTGCACGGCGTGCTTTGAAAATGACACTCGGTCCTTCGTCCCGTGGCTTGGGAGAAGAAAAGTTGGTTGAGTAGGCGAAGTTATGAACGTAGCCTAAGTCATAGGCATCGCCCGCATAAATGCTTCATAAAGCATGCACGGTCCCGTCGTCCAAGGCTTGGCATAGCCTTGGCTTGCCCATGAGTTAAGTTGCGTTGAGTGGCTTGTGACCTAAGTCTAGGCACCCGAGTGACTTGGTCGTTCAAGTCGAATGCGTGCACGACACGATCCATTAAGGCAAAGCTTGACGCAGCCTTTGCTCATTAAGTTGTTTCGAAGTTAAGTTAGGTAAAGTTATGCCGGTCGACCTAAGACGTTACAAGTACCGTCCTGCTCTTTTGCGGTTTGTCAAAGTTAAGTAGCCCTACGATCTCAAGGCCCACCGACTTGGGCAGGAGTGTTGCGTAGAACACGGTTGGCTTAAGGCACAATGCACGGACTTAGTGTTTAAGGCACGAGCTACGGTGGATTTCAAGTCGAGTTTAGAAAAAGGGCTATCAAATGGTTATTCTTAAGTTGAGTAAAAAGGATATGGCATCAAGGGAGAAGGCTCACGACCGTGGGTCGTCGAGAGATCTCAAGGATAGAAGTCTTGAACATAGTTTTGAAAGAGAGGGTAACACTGAAAGAATGATGACTGTGTGAGACATCAGTTTGTGTCGAGTCTTGCATGGTCATGGACAACTTGTCGACAAGGACGAAGTTTCCTCGAGCGGCAACCCTGGACCATAGGACCGACTCGGCCTGGGAGAAAACAGGAAATAGTCGTGCATAAGGTTTTAGCACGGGTTAAAGCGGAGGCTTGCAACGGAGCTAGCTACTTGCGTTGAAAGGTCCCCGATTTAACCAAGCTATACGTCTCAGGATAGCTTGTGATGCTAGTGGCCAAGTTCATATAGATGTCGGCAAATAGCGGCTATCCGCGTGTATGCTTTTGGATTGAGTCGAGTTGAATGTGTGTACAGTTAGAACACTAAGTTTGGGCCTAAGATTGGGTTTCAACATAGGCGTCGTACTTCAGCACGAGATGTGGCGTCGAGTCTCAAGTGTGGTCATGTGAGTTGCAAAAGTTGAGTTTGAGTTGTTCGAGTTTAAGTCAGGAATTGCCGCAAGACAAGTTGGTTAAGTGATACTAAGTTCACAAGTCTCGATTGGGTCAGTCGGTGATCAAAGTAGCAAGGGCCTCGAGGCGACGATATGGTTAAGTCTCACTGAGTTACGAGGCACGGCCTCAGCAAGGGTTTGTAGCACGGGCACACGAAAATGGAGTCTATCGTGTAGTTGCGTCTTTAATTTTGGCCGAAAGGCAAACACGACTTGATAGGTTAACGTTGTTGGCACGAGGAGAGTCTAGAGGCAAATCATGAGTTAACATTGTTGACGCAAGCACGGGATGGTCTAGCGACACAGAATAGGCCAAGGCGTCGGTCCTAAAACTGATCCTAAGGCAAGAATAGAAATACAATTGATAAGAAGGGACTATGTTGCACAAAGTAAATCTAACGTGTTGGTTTTGTATGGTTGGGCGAGTAGCTCATTCCACCAGTACAGTTGAGTACTGACACCCGCATAGTTTCCATGTGCAGGCACATGTAGAAGCTCGTGGCGCGGAGCTCGCTTGGATGCATCGAGGCATGGAGTTCCTTGGCGATTCGAAGCGTGCGGCCACATAGAGTCAAGACTTATACGGGACATAATGTATGGACGTCGCCTTTCGAAGCATCCGCTGGCTCGAGACATGTATTGAGAGATGAGAGAGAGCTGAGTGAACTTGTAAAATGTGAGAAGAGTGAGCTTGAGTGATTGTAATCTTGGCCTTGCGCCCCCAATGTAACCATTGTTTCAATATCAATAAAGAGCTTCTTTGAATAACTTATGTTTGTTCTAAATTTCTACTGTGTGTTCAATGTCCCTGCTTGGGACTTCTGTGCGACGACCCCATCGCAGCCGCTGAAATCGACCGTTATGGAACCCGCCTTGCACGAGCACAATCTAGGCTCGTGCGGCATCACGCCTTAGCAAGAACGATCGCTCCTACGGAAGCGGGGCGTGACACCCTGCACTCCTTCTACTGTCCCATCACCGGAGAGGTCATGGAGGACCCCATCGAGACGCCGTCCGGGCAGACGTTCGAGAGGGCCGCGATCGATAAGTGGATCGCCGACGGGAACGCGAGCTTCCCCCTGACCATGACGGTGCTCGACCGCGGGGCTCTGTGGCCCAACGTTACTCTGAGGAAGTCGATCGAGGAGTGGAAGGAGAGGAACGCTATCATCACGGTCGCCTCCATCAAGTCGAAGCTCGTGTCGGCCGACGGGGAGGAAGAGGCGGTTAAGTACCTGATGCGGCTTCGGAAGCTCTGCGAGCAGAGGGAGTCGAACCGGGAGTACGTCGTCTTGGAGGACTACCTGGAGGTGCTCGTCCCGTTCCTTCACAAGAGCAACTTGCGCATCAGGAATTGTACTCTGTCCATACTCATCATGTTGGCGAAGGACAGTGACAACGTAAAGGTATCCTCTCCGTTTATGCTCCATTGCTGAGTTCGTGATCGATTGGAATAGAAATGTGACAATTCGGTTGCAGGAACTAATTGGCAATGTGGAGAACGCTACCGAATCGGTCGTGCGTTCTCTTGCACGATGCAGTGAAGAACGTAAGTTAGCTGTGGCGTTGCTTTTGGAGCTCTCGAAAAGCAAGACGGCACTTGATAACATTGGGAAGATTCAGGGATGTATTATTCTTTTAGTAACGATTTCAAACAGTGATAAAAACCAAGCGGCTAGTGATGCGAGGGAGCTCTTGTAGAGTCTCTCATATTTTGACGAGAATGTAGTACAGATAGCAAAGGCAAATTATTTAAGCCATTGTTGCAGCGTCTTAGTTCAGGTATTCGTTCTAGCAAACTTCACCTTCAAACTTTTGCAGCTCTCAAATACTTGGATATGCTTAGAATTGTCATGATTAGGGATTTTTTGTAATCCTTGTTCGGAATAGTAACAATTATTTCATTATTGGGAGGCCAAGTAAACTTGCAAACTTTGGTTGATGATGTTTTAAACGAGAACATTCAACAATTATGACTTATGTGAGAGTTACAATCTGAGAACTTTTATGCTTAGTGACTAGAACATCCAAACTCAGCTAAAACTTTATGCCTTAACCTTGTTTGCTTCTGAATAGGAAACACAAAACTTATTCATATTTATGCTCAAAACCTTTAATTAAATTTTTTTTCTCATACTACTATAGCATCATTATTAACTATCTTTATAGGTTTCGACATTCAGAAGTTAATATAAAGTTATCCCATCGATTTCAGTTTAGGGAACTGTTTAAACTGACAAGTCAGCTAGATATACAATGCAAATACAATGTATGTGCCACTTCTAAGGAGTAAGGACATGCCTCCAGCATCTCACAAACACAATGTAGGAAATATTTAGATGTAAGTTATGGAAGTAATATTTTCATATCACCTTTTTTTTTGAAAACTTGATGCTGAGGATGAATCCTATCAATGGTTTCTTTGGAATTGTTGTTGTCCTGCAACTTCCCTTGTATCTATGTCAACAAGTGCTCTGGTATTCTTCTTTGCATTGTCTAAATGCTACGCCATTCTGCAACTCATAGTCTTGCCTCAAAAGTGGTGGAACCTCAATCCACCTATTATTTTCCTAATGTTGATCAGGACTTTGGTTACCCTCTTGTTTAAAACAGTGGTCCTTCGTTAAGTTTCATGGGTTTGTTAGATGTGATTATGATTTTTATTCCATGCCCATCATCAGACTGTCAGGCCTTTAGTAACTTGTATTTTCTTAAGAACATCTCAACCAAGACATTTTAGATGTATATTCTTTTGCATCACATGGCTCTTCTGTTTTTTGAAGAGATGTGTTTACAGATGGTCTTGTCTGTTTAGATTGCAGAAATACTTGATGATTTTGTTCATGTTCTATTCTGTCCCACCCTTTCGTTTGCTATGTGAAACTGCGCTTCAAGGGACGTGGTATTGGTTTAACATATACTCTATCCCCAGTTCATGAATGGCATTTGAGTTATCTCCTTTCCTGCAAGCTTGTTTTCCAGAAAGCTTTTCATCATAGTGGTCTACATGTACACGTTATATCTCCTACCATTCTTAAACTTGCATGTGCCGGGAAAAAGTTGCATATTTGCAATCAAGCAATTCCCTAGAGCCTGCTTTGATAGATTTAGTTGCGCTCTATGTTGGTTATATTTGAAGATATTATCCTGGTTGAGAATTGTACATCTCACATCCTTCTGCAGGAAACTTGAGGTTCAGTATGGTAACTTTGAATAGTTATCTCTAAGAAGATCAGTTACTCCAAGAAAAGTGCATTGTCCTTGTTATCTCCTTATGTAACATGTCTCAGTTACGATAAGGCGACACCAAAATATACAAAGAAAAATAGTTGTTGGTTTGTCAGGCCTTGTTTCGACAAGCAGTGGGAGAGGGGATGGGAAACTCCTTCTGTGGAATGCTCTGAGAGGAGAACTAGCTGCTGATTTAAATTCCATTCATCGGTAAGTTTCTATCTTACATTGAATGTATATATAGATATTTTCAAGACCTCTACTACGTCATTCTCAGTACTCTAGTGTTTATTTGGACTGAACTACATAATGTTCAACGACCATTTGCACCATTTAAGTTTATTTCAGTTATGTCTTGGCTTAAAGTTGCATATCCTTTATAGCGAGAATCATCTATCCTGGCTCTTGGATCATCTTCATATTCTCATTCTCTCCCTCACATTCTGCAAATGAGAAAGCTACCTTAGCGCTGCCTTCGAAATGACTAGGATTATGACTATACAATTAAGTTAAACTGTCACCTGTCGTTCTTAGTACTCTAGTGTTTATTTGGACTGAACTACATAATGTTCAACGACCATTTGCACCATTTAAGTTTATTTCAGTGATGGCTTGGCTTAAAGTTGCATATCCTTTATAGCGAGAATCATCTACTCTCATTTGTTTCCAAAATTTTGTAGTACAAAAGCCATACTACAGGCAGCACTCTAATTCCTCTAGATCAGTTTCCAAAATTTTGTAGTGCAAAGGCCTTCTCTCATTTGTTTACTTTACATGAATGCCAATTCCCAAAACACATTTCTTGACCTACATGCCTTTAGATTAGGTGACCTAGCTACATTCCTAAACTAATTCTCAGAGAAGGTTACATTCTACTATACCTCTTTAAATACAATACATAACAGTTCTTTCATCTTCTTTATAATAGTCTATTAGGAGGGTCCCCACATCAAGCACTTGTAAATTGATTATAAGTTCCTTAAAGTAACTCTATGAGAATTTAAGATCCAGTTCTGTCATGCATCCTTGATCACACAAGTAGCTAAGTCATTCAATAGGATTAAGCATTTAAAGAGGGGAATCATATCTCCGGTGCATGTGAGGGGACTCAGGGGAGTGATGCCAACAGCTTGGCTTGACAACCCAACTCTTGCTTAAGACTGTACTTGAAAGAACTTTCTATTCTATCACGACTTTAAACAGACCAATAGTAGAGGCTCCAGAATTCCTCCATTGCATGCTAGCAGACTCAGATATGCAGCTATACTATTATCATTGATTGATAAGTTGAATTTTGAATTATTTGGGCAGTGATTGATAAGTTGAAGCCATTTTTATGTGACTCAGATATGCAGCTATACTATTATCATTGTTGTAGAAGTCATTGCGTAAAATATTTTTCTTGATTTGCTTATTAGTGTTCTTTTACTTGAAGTGCTTGTGATGCCTTTGAATTTTGTTTCTATCGCTAAGTGATTCTCAACGATTTTCACGTCTTGTTTCAGTGGGGCCAGAGAAAGGGCTGAGCTACTTCTGGATAACTGATTCATGCCCCCCTTACCGCAAAGGAGGTAATGAACAAGCCGCCATTTGAAGTCCTCAGCTTTGCCAGTTCTTTGGGATTGCACTTACATAATTCTGGTATTGGTTGACAAATATGACTAGTAGTTTTTTTAGACGTAAAAAATGACTATAGTTTACCTCTTCAGGCATTTCACAGCAAATAGATGCGACTCAATGTGGATAGATCTTTTGTGCCTGTTTCTCCTGGGTATTCAAATATATGTTCGTGCAATAATTCTACGATTTGCATTCCATATCTAACAAAATTTTTCCTTTGTATTCATACTGGTGAGTTTTCTTGCAATGTTCATGTTTTGACAGACTCTAAAATTGACAGACTCTAAAGGTGAGGGTTTTGCTTTGTTTTATCTTAAAGTATATTAAATTTTGTTTTATCTTTTTTTAGGGTTTTGCTATACGTACATGTGCTGTGGACAGTCTTCATGTGACCAAGTTGAAGCGTTATAAGTGTACTTCTTCGCTACAGTATCTGTGAGATGTTTTGATGTCGATAGTTTTGATGTAGCTAAAGTGTACTCTATATTGGATGCTCTATATATTTTGAGAAGATGTATATAATGAAATGGAGAAATGTAGAATGGTAGCTAAAATATTCTATTTTGAGACAATGAAATATAGCTAGCTAAAGTACTCTATATCTGTGAGATGTTGATATACCCTATTTTGAGACAATGAAATGGGGAATGGTACTTTATATTACATTTCAATGTTTTGTTGTGAATATGGTTCAAAGTGGTTATTTTCGAATTGAATTGAGCAGTGTTTGGAATGTATAACATGCAGTATAGAGCGTTATAAATGTGATACAACGACCATATACAGATCATCTATTCATAACACTTTCAAAATGTCCTAACTTCTAAACTATATTAACTATTCATAACGGTTTTTCATAACTATCCATAACGCTTTGAAAATAAAACGTAGCAGAAATTCAACCTATTAATGACAGTTTTGGATGAATTATCTATAACACTTTTAAAAATATTTATAACACCTGATTTCATAACGCTTGGACTGAGAAAAAAAAGCGTCATGGTTTGCAATTAATGACGCTTTTTAGCCGTCATTAAAAGGTATTTTTGTTGTAGTGATTATTTAACATTTTACAGTCATGGTATCTTAGATTCAACCATTCACTTTGAGCAGTCAGAAGGATTATCATCCTTTGGTGGTCAAATTTATCATTTAGAAATTTTCACAAATTCAATGGATCATCCTCACATAGATATTATGTCTTTAAATTATCATGGATATGATGTCGTAGAAAAATCAAATCAAAGCCTTGATCTTGGCTTCAGAACTTTATTTTTCTTCTTAATAATATCATCAAGCTTGTTGGACTGCAATTACAACTTTGCATCCATTGCAATAATAAATAATTATCTCTGCTCACATCAAGAGCTTTGAATTCAAGCTTTGCAAGATTCGACATCTACATGACAGAAATAATTATATTAGATGTAAATTAATAATAAAATTGATAAGCGCTTTCAAGATTACAAAACTTCACATATGCCACAATGTGATGAAACTTTATCAAAGAATATACTTATGTGTATCACATATACAACAATATGGTAAACGCTATCAAAGAATATTATCTCATGTGTATCACATATATAACAATGTGATAAAACGCTATCAAAGAATATTATGTCTTATGTTTATCACATATACAACAATGTGATAAAATGCTACAAAAAATATTATGTCTTATATTTATCACATATACAACAATGCTATCATTATATAATAATATTTTTGGGGTTTTTTTATATATATAATTCGATTCACATATACAACAATGTGAAGTAGTACCTTATATTATTCAAATAAATTAAATAATAGAAATAACAAATTCACATAACTTAATTTAATATAATGAAATTAACTAATTCCAAATAAGTGAAGAAAATTCAAGATATTTTAGATTAATTTCATACTTGGGTAAATTCATAAGAAAGAAATATAGAAATGAGATTTATACATATTCTTAAATAGATTAGCATAAACTTTCTATTTTGAATGAAATTTTGAACATGATCAATACATATTTAGATTTAAAACTAAAAGAAAAAGTAGATCTAGAAAACTTACGTTCTAATCGATCTATAAACACATAAATCAAACGTGTATTTAATTTTACTAAAACATGTATGTATCTAAGTATATAAGATTAGACTTACCTCTTCAATACCTTTCTCTTTTTTTTTTCTTAAGAGAACTATTCCACCATTTTTCTATTTCCTAGAGCATCGTGCTGATAACGTATTGTAAAGCAAAGAAATGGAGATAGAAAAATAGAAAAAATTGTTTCTTCATTTACTTGTCACAATCATCTTGAGAAGAGTCCTTTATATATGCTTACAATAGAGGTTTAACATCATTATGATAATTAAAGGAGAAAGGCTAAAAGACATAAGTTATGGATAACCAAATGTCATAGGTTATGGATAACCAAAAGACATAGGTTATGTACACCAAATAATAATGTAAATTATCCATATTTACAACAGCTGTTAATTTTGTCAATATTTTGGTTGTTCATATAAAATATGGACTGCCAAAATTTAAGATAATTTATAAGGCCATTCAAAACTTACTTAGAGCTGGCCCAGGTTGGGGCTAGCCCAGGTTTGAGAAAAAATTACTCAGGACAACCTAATTTTTTTACTCTTGGAACTGTCCCAACCCAACACCCTCCCCAGACCCAAATTTTTACCAACTTAATTTCAATGTTTTACCCTCTCTTCCCAAAACCCCCCAAAATCTCTACTTCTTCTTCTCCACCATTTCCATCTTCAAAAATGCTATTTGGCTCCCAAAATATTTGGGTGATGCCATCTCTCATTATTTGGCATGTGACATGGTTGTTGACATGGCAGCTGACATGACAAAATTTAACATTAAAATTAATATTAAAATTAAAATTAATATTAAAATTAATATTAAATTAACATTAAATCAACATGATAATTAACATTAAGATAAACCTTAACATTAAAATTAAAATTAAAATTAATATTAACATTAAAATTAATATTAACACTAACATTAACATTAATATTAATATTAAAATTTTTGGATAATTAATTTTTTGGGTTAAAATTTGCCATGTCAGCTGTCATGTCAGATGCCACATAATGGAAGATGATATCACCCAAATATTTTGGGAGCCAAATAGCATAATTGTTCCATCTTTCTCATCTCCATCAAAACCATAGTTTCTTTCTCATTCCTAATTTTAGAGATGACATCTAAAGGCTCCTCATAAACAAGGTACAAATCCTAATACTTCATTCGTCACAAACAACGCATAGATATAAATCCTAAAATATATATTTCATTCTTCGGTATACCATATAATGGAAATAGACATTATAATGATTGAGTCATAACATTGTAATGTTTATTTCATTCCATTATCATAATCGAAATAAACTCTAACATGGTAATTTCAATCGGCCAAGTCGACTTTAGGACTGCCACAATTTATAGCAGTCCTGCACACTATCAGGACTGCCAGAAATATGGACAATCTTAAAATGGACTTGTTGTACAACAATCAATTTTAAGACCGCCCATATTACTAGTAGTCTATAAGTATTTAGGACTGCCAGAAATTTGGACAGTCCTAAACTATAAAACTGCCAAAATTATATTATTTGTTAATTAAATTTCAATCTTCGTTAATTAAGTGCCTAAAATTAAATTTTAATCTTTGTTAATTAACTTGAAATATTTTTTATTTTATAGTTGCGATCCGAAGAAGAAGGATCTTGATGCCGGTCCCATCTTTCGCCATCAAATATTGTAATCAAATTAATCTTGCCATAAAAAAACATAGAACTTGTGGTCGTCATTGCAGAAGAGATTATTCTGGTTACAAAGTATGCAAAGGTAAGAGTGTATCCATATTCATGTCGTGCCTTGTTTAACAAGGCATAACCGAAATATGGGTAAACTCTCACCTTTGCATACTTTGAGACAAGAATAATATCTTTTGTAGTGTAGGCCGCAAGTTGTACGTTCTCGACAAGTACTATAACAAATCGTTACTACAGTTTTTTTTCTCACCTTTTGAAGTACCAAAATTTCGATTGCTCGGTGATTACCTTGTAGTTTGGAGTAGGTGAAAAAATTGAAGACCGACATGAACCGACACCAAATGAAGACCGACATCGTTTGGTTTAGTGAAGTTTTGATTTACCAAATTGTAATATTCTAAATTATCAAATTGTTGTAATACTTTTGATCATAACGCATGTAGTATGCTAAATTTTGTATTGATTGCATTCAGGCAATATGATTGTAATCATTTGTCAATATTAGTTGTTTCTTCATTTTGCGTATCATATTGTCGTATTTGTGTTTGTGGCTCATATAGCCGTATCATATTGTGTATCATATTTATATATATAGATATTGTAAACACATTGGTTAGAACTATAAAATAAATTTAAATTGAGATACTTATCTCAAATAGATTTATAGATATAGGTGAAGACTTATCTTGAAATAAAGAAAATTAAGAGAAATATTTCTAAAATAGACTTAAAATTATAGGGTGTGAAAAATTATGACACGCTGACATGAGACTCATCCAAAGCCATACGCTTAAGGCCATACGCTCAGCAAAAGCCGTACGCTCATAGGCCATACGCTCAGCTAAGGCCATACGCTCATCCAAAGGCCATACGCTCAGAGAATATTTTATTATTTTTTTGACAGCACAGCATACATTTAATTGAAGATGAATATGACACTTCGTCTTTCGTGCAAAGACAGCTGCCCTATAAAGATTAACCGTCGGATGGGTTTTCGAGAATTGATTTTTGTCTCTTACGAGGACAGCTCATCAGCCATCATATCTGCAGTACGACACTCGAGAGATATTAGAAGATATGGTGTATTTGAGAATATTGAGGACAGCCACGTGTCTACTTCTTCAATGCTCAACCAAGTGAGCGTATGGACTCCATACGACTCCTTGCCAATCAAGTGAGCGTATAGACTTCATACGACTCCTTGCCAATCAAGTGAGCGTATGGACTTCATACGACTCCTTGCCAATCAAGTGAGCGTATAGACTCCATACGACTCCTTGCCAATCAAGTGAGCGTATGGACTCCATACGACTCCTTGCCAATCAAGTGAGCGTATGGACTTCATACGACTCCTTGTCAAGAAAGTGAGCGTATCAGCTTTATGTGGCTCTATACTGTCCAAGTCAGCATATACAAGACATGTGCCTTCAAAAGCTAGCATATGACTCCTCTTCAACAAAGACAGCGTATCACAGCAAATGCATTCAAGATGATTTTAAACGTACAGTCAACACACGTTTTCATGTGTCCTGTACTCAGTTACCCACTTATTCAGAAGTTATGCAACGTGGCATCCATGCCATCAATCTCTCCTAGATATATTCTACTACTCTCAACCGCACTCTAATGTGTCTCCACCAGAATTCGCCACGCGTCCCTGTAGTTATGCACACGTCAAGTAACTGACTGAGCGTACGCTTCAGAACAGTTATCCAGAACTCTATAAAAGAGAGTTTCTTCATCTTCATCAGACACTGGATCCAAGTCAGAGAGAACAGAGAGATTGCCCAGTTGCTGTCCAAGTTCTTCGAAGTTCGAGTTTTCTTCATCGCATCGTCCAAGGGATAAAGTGATCGTCTTCTAGATCAGATTCCTATAGTTGTAATTTTCTCAGAAACACAATAAATAAAGTGAATTTATTTATGGAAAACAAATTGGCGACTCTGCTGGAGAAAGCTGTCTCCTCCAACGAGATAGCAACAACTCAATGCGATACTTCGTCGATCGGCTCGACGAAGAAGACGATGGTCGTACAATTCGACCAATCTGCTTACGAAAAAATGCTCAAGGCGAAGGAAGGCCGAACTGCTTTTTCTACTCTTCCTGCTGCCAAGAAGAAGGGATGCTCTGTCTATGTCCCTAAGTCTTCTTCGACGGCCCGAGACGCTTCTGTCACTTCTCACGCTGACAAGAAGACGTCTCTAACTTCAACGAAGCACATCTCAGCTTCTCTGAACACAACAACAGTGGCTTCTCCTAGTCACGCTGACAAAGTGGGTTCTTTAACCAAGTCAGCGTGTCCAAGGAAAACCATCTCAGGATATGTCCAAGTCTCTTCTCCTTCTACCTTTACGACAGCAGTCGGCTCTTTAGCCATTAATGACTCTGTGCGCATGGCAGTCAAAGGGCAGCGTACGGCAAAGGCAGCGTACGACAAAAGTCAACAGCAAGCAGCGTACGCTAAGCCAAAGCCAGCGTATGCTAATAAAAAGGCAGCGTATGACCAGAATTCTAAACTGAAGTCAGCGTATGCCAACAGATACAATCCTTTGACTGTTTCTCAAAATCAAGCTGGGGGTTCTCCTCCACAGAACATACAAATAATTCCCCCACAACTTGCACACCTTGTGCCAACCAAGGAGAAAGACTCTTTAGTCAACTCCTCTACTCCTAAGGTTTTTACCTCTGGAGTTAATTTGACTAGTACTTTTACTAGATCAAATAAAGGAAAACGCCTTTTGGCTACTTCCTCTAAAGATGGATTATTACCGACTCCTAGTCGAAATAATGTCCATCTTCCTTCTCTCAAAATTTATCGATCTGAGAAAGGCAAGTTACAAGTATTCAAGACTGATACCAAAGTCATATCTCCTACGGATCTTCGTAACAAACTTAACCGGAATCATCTCAGTTCCACTTCCTGTATAAAGAAGCCTTATCAAACGGAGACAAGTGTACTAGATCCTGATGCAGAATATGCCGGGAACTATGTCGCTCAAATTAATCAGTCTTTATACACTCAAGAACCAAGAAGACAGAAAAATAAAAGACAAGTTTCTACACAGAAACTATCTTCAAGTACTTCCCAATCTGTTCCTATAGATCTCCGGGAACATTTGCAAAACAAACGAAGAATCGATACTCCATCTGGCTATGACATTGCTCATATTTTCCATGAAAAGCATGGTTGCAATTTCCAACCTCGGGTTGTGATTCAGTGTTGTTGTTCACCAAAAAGACGATCTGTTTTCGAACGGATTCAATATGAACCAATACTGGACGAAGACGAACCTCTTTATGCTTCTGTCAACATGACCTCCAGAAATATTGGGGGTAGAATACGATCTGATGCTATGTCGGATTCTGAAGATGGTGTTTACCTCGGCACCCGATCCAGGACCGGAGCATCTACCAGAGTCTCTTCTTCTTCTCATCCAATTGATAATCCGGAGATCACAGAGGACTTTCTTAGAGAGTCCAACTTCCCAGTATTGACTCCCGTAAATAGCCCCAGGAAAGATACTGACTCTCACAGCGATGATTCAGAACAGACTGTTTCATCGTCTATTCCTCGAACGATTACCACTTATATGGTAGACGGCAATCATGAACCTTCGACTAGCACTGAAGCTCATGAACATAGGATTTCTTCCTTGGAACAACAGTTGCGAGCTATGGCAGATACATTGAATGCTATACATACTCTTATGCAAGCTCAGCATCAAACTCAGCAAATTCAACAAGCAGCACCACCAGTGGTATTAAATACTCATGTTGCCCCAAACCCGGAACCCTCTACTATTCCGGGGGTACAATCTAATGTTCCTGTATAACCCACTCCAAGTCAATCCGGAGCTGGGGGTGGTACATATGTTGCAGTCCCTCCTCCCAATTACACTCAACAAGCTACAACTCCACAATCTTTCGGAGTTGTTACTGAAGAATTAAGGAATCTCCGAACTCAATTTGAGGCATTCAAACAGAAGGATGGTTTACAAAGATTGGGTATCAAGCAACCTTATCCAATAGAATGGAAGCAAGTATCATATCCCCCAAAATACAAACCTCCGACCATCTCATTCTTTGATGGGACTACCTCCCCAAGTCAGTTTATTAATCACTTTGAGGTAATGACTGATCAGTTGCAACCAAGCGATGCCCTCCTCACTCGGGTATTCATCGGATGTCTCAAGGGAACGGCTTATGAATGGTATAGAAGTCTCCCTGATGGGTGCATTACCTCATTTGCCGGTTTCAAACAAATGTTTCTGGAACGGTTCTATGAAGGGCTCAATGACATGACCATGTCGGCCCTCATAAGAATCAAACAAAAAAATAATGAAACTACTGAGGACTTCATTGAAAGATTCAGAAGAGAAGCCCTCAAAATGCCTCTTGGAACTCCCGATGCTGTTACTATCGATACTTGCAAGTCGAATCTCTTACCAATCATCAGCATGTGGACAGGATCCACTCAGTTCCAAGATTGGCCTTCGTTCATCGTCAGTGCCAAAGCTGCCGAAGTCAGTGCTGAAACCTTCAAAGGCCTGGGGGTACAAATGGCTCCCAAAGAATCAAATCAGAGTGCTAGCAATAGTGCTCGATCCAACAATCGTAAAGAAAAAGAGGCTCTTGAAGTCAATCTCTAGAGCAATAGCCAGGAGACAAAGACTACTCAAGCTATCCCAGCTCCAACAAATCAACAACAGAGACCTCCTCGACCGAAGGAAGAGTATTCTTTCGACGATGACGATGTTCAGGGTATCTTTGAATGCTTGCTCAAAGGTAACAAGATTCAATTGCCAGAAATCAAAAAGCCTGATGAAGCCAACAAGACGGATCACCCAAAATACTGTCCATATCATAGAATGCTGGGTCATACAATCCGGTCTTGCTATGTATTAAAAGGAAAGATCCAGGAAATGATTAAATCAGGAGCTGTAACACTGACACCTAAAGACAAGACAGTCACAACAAATGTGATCTCAATGCAGTTCGGTGACTTCCCTCCGTTAATGGTGGAAAGTGGGATTGTTCCTATCCCCAAAACAACTCTTGAAGTTGTGAACATCCCACCAGCACAGAATGAAGGACTTATTCCTATCACAACTAAGAAGGGAGAAATCATGTGGATTCACCCAGATTTAATGACGGAGTTCGAGATATCTTCCTCTTCTCCTTGGAAGACTCCTTTGTCTAAAAGAAGCCTGGGAAGACTAAGTCGTGTAATGTGACCTCTAGTATCACACCCAATCTTTCTCTAACCCCTACTTTCATCTTGCCAGGAAATTCACCCCCTACGGAGGTAAAAACTGTACCTAAAGTTGAAGAAAGATACAAGCCTGTATTCCATCTATATAGTTCACAATCTCGTGAATTAATAGCGAAGATGGGTTATGATCTAGCCACTGCTCCTGGTTTAAACTCAGGCAAAGGACTCCGAGCACCTTTAGCCATCACTATGAGACATAATCAATCTCGCGTTGGCCTTGGTTTCTGGAATGAAGCTCTCATCAAACACAAAAGAACCAAGAACAAAATGAAGAATTGCAACATGGTTTCGATAAACCCTGAACCTGAGCCTGAAGGCGAAGTTCTTGCTGGAACTCGGTCAGGAAAAATATATCTGAAAGATTATGCTGAAATTCCTGAAGAAACTCCTGATGTCCCTCCGGTTACAACACCAATCTCTAATGAAGAACCTTCTAATGTTCCTGTTGAGACGGTTCCTTCTAAACCAACAGCAGCTAACAAAGGCAAACAACAAGTCCGCTTCGACAAACCATTGAAGAAGTCATCTCCTACAGGACTTGAAAAGCCTTATAATTTTGATATATTGGCTCAACTAGCCAATACACCAGCTAAATTGTCAATCTTCGAGCTCTTACGCCTCTCTAAAGAGACTCGAGAAACTCTGAGTGAAGCACTGTTGCAAGCAGAAACCTGCCTAACTCTCCTCAAGAGGTCGGAAACAGAACCAGTCTCTCGTCTTCATTGCCATAATGTATTGGAATTAATTCCAAACATTACCTTTACGCAGGACGATATGCTGCTAGAGGATAATCGACATGACCGTCCTTTATATCATACAGGATATATTGATTCCATGAAGGTTGATCGTCTACTGATTGATCCAGGATCCGCTCTCAGTATTATGCCAAAAACTATGCTAGATGCACTGAAGATACCCGTGCATAGTCTTTCCAGTACTATCACTACCATCCTGGGATTCAATCAAGGAAAAAGTGAGCCTTTGGGCAAGATTCGCCTCAAATTTCAAATAGGCGATCTTCGCACTAAGGTTACTTTCTACATCATCGACAATCATGGATGCTTATATAATGCTCTATTGGGGAGACCATTCTTACATGAACATAATGTTGTTCCTTCAACTCTTCATCAATGCTTCAAATATGTTGATGATAATGGAGAGGTTCAAAAAGAAGTTGCAGATCTCTATCCATTCAAAGGAGTTGAAGCTTACTTCAATGACGCTCGCATGTACAAAGATGAATACTCAAAAGTCTTGCAAGCTATGGATAACGACGATGAGATATCAAAAGTCGACACCTTTGTTATTCCTGTAAAAGGGCGTATCACTCATCCGCAGTCTCTTAAACCAGCTGAAGAAGATTTACTGATAATTCCTGTCAGTGGACGTACCACTTCATCACTTTCCCAAGCTCCACAAAGTTCGCTGATAATTCCTGTCAGTGGACGTACCACTCCCCTTCCATCTTCTCAGGCTAGACCAGATACTCTAGTCATTCCGGTCAGTAGATGTACTACTTATCCACGATCTTCTTTAAAAGAGCTCACCTCTTCTGAGCCTTTTGTTATCGATCTTAATCGAAACAAAATTTCTGATCGCTCTTCTTCTTCCCCTTTAGTCATTAATTTGACTAAGTCTGATAAGGCTCAGCCTTCTTTTGTAAATACAGCATCTAATATTAATGAAGCATCTCCTTTACAGTATATTGATGTCTGTAATTATGTACAAAGTTATTTACAATTGCTAGATAGCTTAGAACTACTAACTATAGGAGTTGTTCAAACTCTTCATACAGAAGTATCATTAGAGTCTATACAAAAATCATACTTCGTGGTCCCTGTTAGAAAGTTGGGAGAAAATCCAATATTCTTCTATAAAGGACCCCAGAATCCTCCTAACCTGGAAGAAGATGACACAAACGACGATACTGGAAGATTACAACTACGTCGCTACAGTCAGCAGTCCAAAAACATCATCAAGAATATGGGTTATGATTTCAGAACCAGCCTCAATAATGGAAAAGGAAGAAGAATGCATGTTCGAATTCCTCCATTAAAATATGGGAGGATAAAATGTGGTTTAGGTTACATTGCTCCTACCTCCTTTATCAACGTAGTCCATGAGGATTCAGAATCCGATGGAGACGAACGATCCGAATCTTCCGATTCCCTCTCTTGGGATTCTGACACAAGTATTGGCGATTTTCATCGTTTTATTCTATTCATCAATATGGTCTCTGCTGATGGCCCGCAAGAAAATGATGAAGATGAGGATGATTTTGAAATATCACCCGAATCAGAACAATGGGCTCAAAGATTAGATAACCAATGGGAATTCAGGTTCGAGCAAAGAGAACCTCCCACTGAAGATAAACTGATCCAAATTGATGTTGGTGAAGAGGGGTCCCCTAAACCAATATTCATCAGCGAAAGTCTTTCAGAAACAGACAAGCAAGACATGATCAAGCTTATTCATGATTATATCGATGTCTTCGCCTGGAGCTATGAGGATATGCCAGGACTAGATCCAAAAATCGCAACTCACAAACTTAATATCATGCCAAATGCTAAACCGGTCAAACAACAACAACGACGATTTCGTCCAGACATTATGGATGCAATTGAAGCTGAAGTCAACAAGCTTATGGTTTCCGGATTTATTAGAGAGGAACAACATCCTGAATGGGTGGCTAACATCGTTTCTGTCCTAAAAAAGACCAGCAAGATCCGAGTCTGTATAGACTTTCGCGATCTCAATGCAGCTTGTCCTAAAGACGAGTTTCCTCTTCCAATTACCGATGTCATGATCGACAATACATGTGGTTTCGAACGAATGTCATTCATGGATGGGTATTCGGGATACAATCAAATCAAAATGTTTCCAGATGACGAGAGACATACTTCCTTCAGAACGCCGATCGGTACATACTGTTATACAGTGATGCCGTTTGGTCTCAAAAATGCAGGAGCAACATATCAGCGAGCAATGAGCACTATATTTCGTGAACATCTCCGAAAAATAGTTGAATGCTATGTTGATGATATTGCAGTCAAAAGTTGACGAAAAGAGGATCATATCCAAGATTTGAAGACTATCTTTGATTTAATGCGTCATCATCAACTTAAAATGAACCCTACTAAGTCCTTCCTGGGCGTCTCTAGTGGCAAATTTCTCGGCTTCGTCATTACCGCTAAAGGTATACACGTGGATCCCGAGGAGATCAAAGCCATTCAATAGATGCGTCCTCCACGCACCTTAAAAGAGCTACGAGGATTTCAAGGAAGAATTGCTTATATCAGGAGATTCATTTCCAATTTATCAGGACGCTGCAGACCATTCAACAAACTTCTGAAGAAAGGTGTATCTTTCGTCTGGAACGAAGAATGTCAAAAAGTATTTGACGATATCAAACAGTATCTCATGAACCCTCCGGTTTTGGTACCTTCCGTATCGGGAATACCATTTCTTCTATATGTTCGAGCCATGGATCATTCTCTAGGTGCATTACTCGCCCAAAAAAATAAAGATGGCCATGAACAGGCTATTTATTATCTCAGTCGTACAATGACAGGTGCTGAACCGCGTTATTCTCCAATCGAGAAAGAATGTCTAGCATTAATGTTTACTGTTCAGAAGACGCGACATTATATTATCGGTCAAACAATTCATGTCATTTCCAGAGTGAATCCCATCAGGATTATGATGAAGAAACCCGGTATTCTCAACTCCAGATTAGCTAATTGGGAAATCTTGTTAGCTCAATACGACATGCATTATATTCCTCAGAAGTCAGTTAAAGGACAAGCTCTTGCTGATTTTCTGGCAGCTCATGCGATTCCAGAAGATTCTAAATTATATGATGAGATCCCAGATGAAGTCCTGGATTCGAATCTGATTTCTGAAGAAACTCCTACCTGGCGTCTATTCTTTGATGGAGCATCTAGAATAGGTCCTAATGGCGATATTGTCGCCGGAGTTGGGATTGTTCTCGTATCCCCAGAAGGACTAACTATTCAGAGGGCTTATTCTCTGGATCAATCATGTTCAAACAATGTAGCCGAATACAATGCGTTGCTCATCGGTCTTCAACTTGCTAAACATCTGGATATTCAATATTTATAAGTTTACGGAGACTCCAAGCTTATTGTCAATCAGATCAGAGGAACGTATGAAGTCCGTCATCAGGATTTGATACCTTATCATCGAGCAGCACTCTCTATGGCATCCTCCTTTGAAGGTTTCTTTATTGAACATGTTCGACGAGCCTATAATGCAGAAGCCGATGCTTTGGCTAATCTAGCCACTGTGTTAGCCATACCAATCAGACGTCAGCAAGTGATAGTGGTTTATAACAGAGAACTATTCCACGTTGAGAATAATTTGGCTTTGGGTTTTCCCCACAATCCAGACGAAAATTCTCTCAACCTTGATGAACTTTCCTCCAACCTTAATACCGGATTAAAGTTTGACAAAATGTCCTCGTCTTCTTCCGATTCTACTATGGAATATGTTTTTTCTAACAAAACAGAAGCCATAACTGAAGACTGGAGACGTCCATTTTTAGACTTTGTGTTATATGACATACTTCCCGATAATCCGAGCGAGGCAGCATCTATCCGACGTCGATCTCTCAGATTCTATTATAATCATACAACGAAGACACTATATCGTCGGACCTACGATGGTCTTCTCCTCCGATGCATCGCTGGTGAAGAAGCACAACAGATAATCCGTGAAGCACATGATGGTGTCTGCGGAGCCCATCAACCAGGTCCTAAACTTTAAGATCGTATCCGACGTATGGGTTATTATTGGCCCACGATGGTGGCTGACGCTATTCAATATGCTCAGAAATATAAAGCCTGTCAAATTCATGCAGACTTTATCCATCAACCATCAGAGTTCTTACACCCAACAGCGGCATCATGGCCCTTTGAGGCTTGGGGCATGGATGTCGTTGGTCCTATCAACCCACCATCATCAAAAGGACATCGGTTTATTCTAGCAATAACCGATTACTTTTCCAAATGGGCTGAAGCAATCCCGTTATCTGAAGTCAAAGCTTCCAATGTCATCAACTTCGTCAAACATTATGTCATTTATCGATTTGGTGTTCCTCGGCGTATTATTCATGATAACGGACCGCAGTTTGTCAGTCAGAAATTTACTCGATTCTGCGACGACCATCGAATCAATAATTTAGCTTCTACAGCATATAATCCAGCAGCTAATGGATTGGCAGAAGCTTTCAATAAAACGATCATCAAACTCTTGAAAAAGTTCATTTCTTCCAACAAACGCAACTGGAGCGAGAAGCTTGGTGAATGCTTATGGGCCTACCGCACCACAGTTCGCAATGCGACTGGATGTACGCCTTTCTCTTTGGTATATGGGTGTGAAGCTGTTCTTCCCCTTGAGATCCAGATTCTTTCTCTAAGAATCGCAATCTCCAATGAGCTTACAACAAAGAATAATGATCGTCTTCAACTTCAAGAGTTGGAAGCTCTAGATGAAAAGCGATTGTATGCTCAACAAAATATCGAGCTGTATCAGGCCCGAATTTCAAAAGCTTTTAACCGGAAAGTCAAAGTCAGAGAATATCAGAAAGGAGAGCTGGTCCTTACTGTCAGACGTCCGATGACTATGACACATATGAGCAAAGGCAAATTCGACGCAAAATGGGAAGGCCCATTCGTAGTAAATAAAGTCTTCTCTAATGGAGCATATCAGCTTGCCTCTATGGATGGAAAAGTCACGATGATGCCTATCAATGGCAAATTCTTAAAGAAATATTATGTATAAATTTCATCAATATATATAATATTTTCATTATTCCCCAGTAAGTATAAAATTAGAGTTAATTCTTTCCTACAAAAGTTATCTCGATATCGTTATCCCCAGCGAAAATTGATATTCTACTACGTATCATCTTCCCAGAGAATTTGATATTCTGTCTTATTAGATCCCCAGTGGATTTAATAAAGATCTCGTATAGAAAATCACGTCCATATTACCTCTGAATTTTCTATCTCAGTATCATATTTTCTATTCTATGAAAATGATATCTAGTCTTTTGATTTCCGAGTTCAAAGATCATGGAAAATAGAGTCTAAAGATATCTTTATATCTGAATTCTGTTTTCTCTAATCAGTATTAAGCTAAAATTATCTTTGGTTTAATATCATCTGATAGAATTATAAAGTTTATTTGTATATTCTATTCTATTGAAATATGTCATGTATTATTTACCTCTGAACATATTTTCTACAAAAAATATCATCCACAGAATTGAAATCAAGTCAAGATATTCATTTCTTTAATCAAATTCAAAATATTGATTACAAGTGGATTTCAAAAATTCAGCACATGAAAAATGTAAAAGATCTATTTAGGAGGAGTAATTATCTCCTGAATACGAACAATTACATTATTTATCTTTTTTTCATGAGCTTTTTGGATCCGCTCTGCTGCTTCAACTCCGACCATTCGTTGATCATAATCTACGATAATAGAGCTACGACGATTGGTCTCTTCAATCTGATTAACCTGCATCAGTTTCCGCTCTTGCTGTAAAAGTTGGCAGCGTTCAGCTTCAGAGATATGAGCAGTGGCAATCTCCGATTACTCCTTTTCTACGGAGGCAATTCACTCTTGAAGATGAGCCAACTCCTCTTTCAATTTCTTGAGCTCATCGGCTTTTGATGCTTCATCTTTCTCCAGGCGCTCCATCTTCTGACGAGTGGTTATTATTTCTTCATCTTTCGCCATTAACTGTTCAGAAGACAGAGCGAGGAATTCCTTCAAAGCAATGTGCTAAGCTTGAGCTTCACTTTCTAATTGAGCAATCTCAGCTGCAGTCAAAGACTTAATATCTTCCTTTTTAATCTCCCAGTACTTGTGGATGGTTGCTTCTAAGTCATCCAGGAGATGTTCAAAGAAGACACACTGGGTCTCATAACCAGCCTGTCTCAAAGCTGAAAGCGGGAAACTAATCGCCGCTCGAAGATTCGAAAAAGGCATAGTGTCATCCTTTATAAGTCGCCTTGAGAATGTATCCAGATATGAATAAATAATATCTGAATACATCCCCATGACCTTTGCTATCCCTGTTTCAAAATTGGGAGTCGCTGCAACGGTAGAGTAAGGAGCAAGAGGAGCCTCTATTCTGGGAGCTGAAGTGGATGCTTTTGGAGAACTAGGCAAATGTGAACTCCCCTCACCCATATCAGTCTGGACAAGTGGGGCTTGAGTCGAACTCATTGCCGGCGCAGTTCCTACAACTGTTGGAATCAAAGGAGTATGATTAAAATTAAAAGACAATAAAGCAAGAAAAAGACAAAAACTTTGCTGAATAAAATATTACCTGGAGCTGGTTCATATTCTGTTTCCTTTGGATCATTCAGCCCAGCTCGTAGTCTGTTCAGAGTGCTTTCTGACACAGGATTTATTTCACTGCTGCCCGCTCCAGAGGTACTCGGAACTTGAACTTCTATTTCTAGATGCTTCTCCGGTTCTGGAGTCAACCCTGAATGTTGAACAACTGTCTTCAGTACATCAATTAGAGTTTTAGATGGTGACTCATCATCTATCTCCATGTCCTCTTCTTCAAAGGAATGAGACGAAGGTTCATAGTCAACCTGTTCGTCGTCACTCTTATTGCTCTCCGAAACTTCAGCAATTGGCTTGAAAGTAGTGGCTTCCTTCACTGATTCTCCCGAAATCAGTAAGTCATTAGCTGTGTTAGTCTGATTCTCGGCCTCTACCGCGGGTTGACTAATCACCTGCGCATCATCGGTCGTTGGCGGAATCGACTCCATAGCAGAAGGCATAGATGATCCAGCAGATTCAGGCACATCTTCTTCAATGGGTTCTGTCTTTACAAAAAAAGCAAAGGCAGCTTGCTTTTCTAAAGCCAATCGCTCGGCACGATTAGTAGGACTCTCTGCATCGAGACAAATCACGAATTTAGTATTGGAAACTATTACTTTCCTTTCTATTCTTTTGTTAGTGGAATAGTAGGATAATCATCTTCGGAGACACTATCTGCTTCGTCCGTATCTCTGATTCGTCTTCCACGATTACGAGCCTCTGCCCAAGTAACCCTTTTTAGAGCAGGCCCAGAAGCCTCCTTGCCCCGCTTCCTTTTTGGTGTACTGTCGGCAGATACACTCTCTTCGACACTTCCAATGGGTACATGTAATGGCTGATGAAGTTCATCAGAGAAGAAAGTCTCTAAAACTTCATCATCAACTTCATCAGTAGCCAGAGGATCTTCTTGGTCATGACAATCTCTTGGCAGAGCTGATTTGGTTGATCTCTTTTCAACATGGATAAAGCTTCTACCTAAGATGCTGAATTTTTCATCAAAGGTATTAGCCGATACATAGAATTTGGCATAAGACGCCAATATTCTAGCTCCTCTCCGATAAGTAACCGGATCTGGCATAGAAAAGGTAGCTCCGGTACCTTTAGCAATATAGTATATCCAAGCTCTGGCGCCATCGATTAATCCGCCTTGGTAGCCGAAACATGTCGTTGTATTTCCCACATGCAACTGATCATAACCAAATTGCCGTGCAAACCTACTCGGAAGATATGGCTCCAGATAAGTAATGTTGTCACGGCGGCAAATTAAGTGCGATGGCCTGATTCTCTTCAGCCATTCATGTTGAATATCATCCAACTCATTGGCACCAATGCCATCAATCAATTTCCCAAGCATAGTTTCATAACCAACAGGTGGAGGAACACAAGTGAAGCTCCATAATTCTCTCCTGTTTAATATGGTTCTACAATCTGTCAGAGTGTCATATTTCTACTTGGGTGTGTGACTGTATCTTTCCAAAAAGGTATCATCTGGTCTAGCCATTCCAACATTCATGAGAGATTCGAAATGGAGGAGCAGCCACCCAAATAAATATGTAAAGGGCATTTCTACCCGGGGAAAGGTTGTGAGCTTCTTCTTCGCCAATTCAAACATCCTGTCTGTATATGCCCTTAAGCCAGCATTCAGACGACATGTCATTGCTGTCAGTAAATCCATCTTGTACCCGAAAGTCAGACGGACTGCTGCAAAGACAACTCCTCTGTGCATCCTGTCTGCTGAACAGGTGCCAGGTACTACAAATTTTCTCAGCCAGAGGGATATAAATCCGGCCAGATGACCTTCAGCAGATAATTCCCGGCTACCTTGCTTTATATAGGTCTCCAACCTATCACCAGCTTTGTAGGTGCCTTCGTCTTCTTCAATGACGATGTCGTCATGAGTGGTGTCCCAGATTAGTTTGTCAATCTCAGCTTGACTCAGGGGTTTAAATTCACCGACATATTGATCAGTCTTCTTCTTCTTTTGAACTTCGTCAGTGCGGCCTTGAAATAAATAGGCCATCCACTTAGAAGAATAGCAGTTGGAATCTCCTTCTCCACCTTGTCCTTTATAAAAAGCCTTACATATACTGTAATGGCACATTAATTCTTCAAATACATGAAGAACCAGTGGGTTGGCATCGGAGATTTTATTCATTTCATCAATGAAAGGAATGTACTCTTCATATGGCAAATCTCCTGTTGGCAGCTGAGAAATATGTGCCATCTCATGGAGGGCGAATCCCATCTCGCCTCTGGGAGTCATGAAAGTGCCAGTACGGTAATTATACTTTTCCGCTAATGCTAAGAACAAATCAGGGTTTGGCCTAAAACCATAAGCGGTACACTTGATGGCATTATATAGGCCTATTACCTTTAACTGTTCCCCAAAGTTTTCAGAATCCATCTTACAAGAGCAGTCCATCTGGTATTTTCCGGGTTCACCAGACCAGTAAGCCTCATAGACTGTTTTGGGTAAACAGCATTTTCCAGCTGAACAAATTCATTTGCAAAGATTGGGACTCTAACTGGCCTCAGAAGTGCCGAGTCCTCAGGAGGAATGGTAGCTGGCAGCAGTCCTCGCAAAACTGAGACATGTGGTTCAGTACCACTGCGGAATCTTCCTTGACGATATCCTATCCATCCAGCTTTTGCTTGACGGGATGGAGTGATATCCCACTTCATTTGCCTTTGATGACTCGCGTGGAATAAGCGAGCTATGTTGATGCTTTTGGATAAACCAGTTAGATACATTGGCTGATTCGCATCACCATCTCTATAATATGAGTATGACACTTTATCAAGAGCAGGCTGGGAGTTTATATCAATAGCATCTCCAAAAAGAAATGCCGGCTTCGAGTGGGTAGCACTATCCACGCTCTGTAGAGGCAGTCCATTCATCAAATTCAACAAGGTGTCATTCTCCTGATTTGTCAGAAGAGCTATCCTGGTGGAAGGTCCATCGAATTGAGGAAAACGGACATGTGATAGGTCACTTTTATAATTGTTTCCTACACATCCTTCAAATTGTGCCTCCTGAGCCAGAATATCCACTGCAAAAGAAGAATAAGACGTTAGAAATCTTCAACATCAAAAGATGACAAAGATCAACATATGTTCAGTCTATCCTAAGCGTATGATAGAATCAAAGTTCAACATACGCTCACTCTATTCTAAGCGTATGACAGACTCAAAGTTCAAATATACGCTCAGTTTATCCTAAGCGTATGACAGATTCAAAGTTCAACATACGCTCACTCTATCCTAAGCGTATGATAGAATCAAAGTTCAACATACGCTCACTCTATCCTAAGCGTATGACAGATTCAAAGTTCAACATACGCTCAGTCTATCCTAAGCGTATAGTAAGTTCAAAGATCAACATACGCTCACTCTATCCTAAGCGTATGATGGATTCAGAGATCATTTTTACGCTCAGTCTATCCTAAGCGTATGATAAATTTTAAGTTCAGTTTATGTTCAGCTTGAGCATATCAGCGTATGGTTGACAAAGATGATCATCAAAGAAAATACGCTAACACAGGAGTTAGCGTATCTCAATGAGGCAACTTGACATAGCGTATTCTTTCAAAGACAGCGTATTTTGATATTTCTATCAAAGATACGCGTATCTTACAGAATACGCTTCAAACATATTTTTTTCGTATAAACGAAAAATATGGAATACGGCTAAACCCTAAAGAGGGAAGCGTATTTTCTGACGTATTTGACCCTAAAAAGGGGATACGTTTTATGATCTTGTTCTAACCAGAGCCCTAAATAGGGGATAGTTACTGTTCATCATCTACATCCTCACCATAGAGGGGCTTCAATGGGCGTTCACTTCGTCGGATACGCTCATCAGTAGTCTTCTTAGCAGCGGCGGCGACAGGTTGAGATGACTCCGCAGGAGCCTTCCCCTTTCCCTTCGCAGCAGCGTCGACCTTGGGCGCCATTGATGAAGATTGAGTCGAAGAAGAAGAAGTTTGAGTTTTGGGGCTTTTTCTCTCTCGAAGGCAAATGCAAAAGTAAAGAAATGAATTAGGTTTTGAGAGACCTATTTATAGAAGAAAATAGAAGTCTAAACGGCGGCCGTTCTTTAAACAGAATCCCTAAAGATTTGCACTGATATGGAGGAAGATAACAAACTCATGCCAGCGTGTCAAGACTTATTCCTACTTTAAGTTCAAAGTAATTTCGAACTTTTAAAATTCATAAAGTTCGAAAACTTTGAAGGGGGTCTTGTAGGGTGTGAAAAATTATGACACGCTGACATGAGACTCAGCCAAAGCCATACGCTTAAGGCCATACGCTCAGCAAAAGCCGTACGCTCATAGGCCATACGCTCAGCTAAGGCCATACGCTCATCCAAAGGCCATACGCTCAGAGAATATTTTATTATTTTTTTGACAACACAGCATACATTTAATTGAAGATGAATCTGACACTTTGTCTTTCGTGCAAAGACAGCTGCCCTATAAAGATTAACCGTCGGATGGGTTTTCGAGAATTGATTTTTATCTCTTACGAGGACAGCTCATCAGCCATCATATCTGCAGCACGACACTCGAGAGATATTAGAAGATATGGCGTATTTGAGAAGATTGAGGACAGCCACGTGTCTACTTCTTCAATGCTCAACCAAGTGAGCGTATGGACTCCATACGACTCCTTGCCAATCAAGTGAGCGTATAGACTTCATACGACTCCTTGCCAATCAAGTGAGCGTATGGACTTCATACGACTCCTTGCCAATCAAGTGAGCGTATAGACTCCATACGACTCCTTGCCAATCAAGTGAGCGTATGGACTCCATACGACTCCTTGCCAATCAAGTGAGCGTATGGACTTCATACGACTCCTTGTCAAGAAAGTGAGCGTATCAGCTTTATGTGGCTCTATACTGTCCAAGTCAGCATATACAAGACATGTGCCTTCAAAAGCTAGCGTATGACTCATCTTCAACAAAGACAGCGTATCACAGCAAATGCATTCAAGATGATTTTAAACGTACAGTCAACACACGTTTTCACGTGTCCTGTACTCAGTTACCCACTTATTCAGAAGTTATGCAACGTGGCATCCATGCCATCAATCTCTCCTAGATATATTCCACTACTTTCAACCGCACTCTAATGTGTCTCCACCAGAATTCGCCACGCGTCCCTGCAGTTATGCACACATCAAGTAACTGACTGAGCGTATGCTTCAGAACAGTTATCCAGAACTCTATAAAAGAGAGTTTCTTCATCTTCATCAGACACTGGATCCAAGTCAGAGAGAACAGAGAGATTGCCCAGTTGCTGTCCAAGTTCTTCGAAGTTCGAGTTTTCTTCATCGCATCGTCCAAGGGATAAAGTGATCGTCTTCTAGATCAGATTCCTATAGTTGTAATTTTCTCAGAAACACAATAAATAAAGTGAATTTATTTATGGAAAACAAAAATTTTGAGTTTTTTTTAACCGAGTAAATAATTGAGAGACTCTAGAATAGATTTAAAATTGAAAGATTTATCTCTAAAATTGGTTTATTTTTAAATAAACAAAATCGAGAGACTTGTCTCTAAAATAGATTTATACCTAAAATGTATTTATAGACCGTATATATGAAGGTTTATTTTAAAATGAACAAAATTGAGAGATTTATCTATAAGATAGATTTAAAGTTTTGAATTTTTTAAAAAACCGAGTAGATAATTTATTTATTTATTTATTTTTAAACCGAGTAGATAAATTTTTTTTTACTTACATTAGTTTCTGTTCAGTATTACCCAAATTTTTGGTAGTCCTAGAACTGCCCAAATTTCTGGCAGTCCTATCCACTACCAGAACTGTCAGAAATTTGGGCAGTCCATCATCGTCCCCGTCGCGACTGTGGACGAATTTTTGAAGTTGGTAACCATGGATTCAAAACTTAAAAAATCTGTTTAGAATGAATAGTAAATTAAATTTTAGTTACTATAAGATAAAATTTAGGCACGAACATGGATCGAGAGAGATTTGGAAAAAAAAAAGTTTAAGGTTTTGGGAAGGAGAACGGAAGAATAAACAAAGGCAAAAAATCCAAAAATTTGACTTATATACCTATAGTTGGACTAGTCCTGAGTAATTTTTCAAGTGTCAAACTTGTAAATAAATCAAAACCCGATTTATGCTAGCCTTATAAATTATCAGATTTAAGAACTACAATTTTTTTTTTTTTTTGATAGTCTTCAACATCTATAGAACTTTCAAAAATATGTTCTATTAACTTTTGTAGTGACCTTTACCATTTTGAACCGGTAGGACTAAACATTACCTGACCTGGCCCGATAGCCCGTTCAGTTCAGGGCCTATATATGTCTTCCCCGAGCTGTCCAGAAAGCCAGAAACTCGTCGTCACTTCTTTTCCGATAAGAAAAAGAAAGGAGGAACCCCTCTCCTTCCCCAAAGCCATCGAAACAAACTCTCCAAACAAAAGTCCTCCATTCAAATTAGGGTTTCGAACCCTAACCCAAATCCCGAATCCCTCTTCTTCCCGAGGGATCATCCCATCCAGTCCGCGGGAACCCTAACCCTAAGATGTCGTCTTCGTCGGGGCAGACGCAGTTCAGGTACACGCAGACCCCGTCGAAGGTCCTCCACCTCCGGAACCTGCCGTGGGAGTGCACGGAGGAGGAGCTCGTCGAGCTCTGCAAGCCCTTTGGGAAGATCGTCAACACCAAGTGCAATGTCGGCGCCAACCGCAACCAGGCCTTCGTCGAGTTCGTGAGTGTTCGATTCGATATTTCAATTCTGGATTTATAATTGACCTTATTTTATTGTTCCTTTTGCTGGTTTAAATTGGAATTCGGTATACTTTGTATCCATGTTATGTTGGCATGAATCGGCACGTCACGACACCGATCTTGGCGTGTCCTAGTGTTCTGTGGAGTGCCTGTTTCTTAGAATGGGTTGAATTGGTTAGGTATGTTCTGTTTGGCGTGAATTGATACAACGCGACACGGCAGCGATTTCGGTGCGTCCTAGTATGCCGTGGAGTGCCTGTATTGTCGAATGGATTTAATTGGTTCGGAATGTTCGGTTTGACAAGTATACGTAGTATGGAATAATACATATGCTGTGGAACAGTCGAGGCTTTCATCCAGGAACGGTTTGATTTGTGTCCATATGGCTGAGAATTGGTGTGAGAAATGCGGCGAAACCTGACTAAGTGTATAGCACGGGTATAATCCATAGTTTTGGGTTGATTGGGTTGCTAGGGAGGAGTTGCGAAACTATTGTTCATCAAGAGGATGGCCTTCTACCAAAGAATCTTGATGGCTACATAGAATGATATCCCTATCAAATATATTAGACAAAGGGGCGTGCCAAGATTTATTGTTTAGTATGTTTTTGCAAAGGATTGATGCCAATAACTACCTATAAAATCTTTCTTTTTATGCTGTTTTTGTGGCATTTTGATGTTGGAATGGGTAATTTTCAGTGATATGCACATACGGGTGAAAATAAGGAGATATATGTCGCAACCTAAGTAAGAGTATAGCACTGGTATGATCTATAAATTTGTGGTTGATTGGGTTGCTACGGAGGAGTTTGATGCTCGCACTGTTGTAAAAGTCTGATTAGTCGGCCGACTAGTCCTCGACTAGTTGGTAGTCGGCCTTCGCCGACTCGATTAGGAGACTAGTCGGCAAAAAAAATCGGCTCAAGCAATAATCGGACCTAGGCAGCTGATTAGACGGCTAGACGGGCCTAGTCGGCCGATTAGGCCTCGGTTCCAAAAAATAAGGGGTACAAAATATCAAAATTCGACCCGAAATTCAGTTCTTTCAAAAACCTAAAAGCAACCGACAGAGAAGGAGAAGAAGAAAAAAGAAGAGAAGGAGAAGTTTCAGAAAAGGTGCATACCAACGACATATATTCCATACAAGGTTCACAGTATCGGTATCGGAATCGGTATCGGACTATTCTTATGAGTATTGGTATTGGAGATATCGATAGTATCGACGATTTTGGATCGGAGTATCGGATTTTTTGGTATTGGAAAACAAATAATTATTAATAAATTATTTACATTTAAAAGCATATATTTTATACATTTAGGCATAATTTTAAGTATTTTCAGTGTTATTTCTTAGTAGTTTTGAAATTAAATAAAAATAGTAGTTACCTTTACCGATTGGTTTACATACAATAGTTTGATTTTTTTCTTTTACATGCTTTTACAACCTTATTATTTATTATGATTTAAACCCTTGCTGATTTGTCTTTTTTCGTTTAATTTTTTTTGCCGAATTAATCGGAAAAGAGACCCTCAATGTCGGTATCGGGTATCGGTCGGTATCGGATCGGGACATGCCAAACCGTATCGGTATCGGCCGTATCGGATCAGTATCGGCCAATACTTTAAACCATGTTCCATATTTACTTTTTAGGTACTTAAGTTAATACTTTCACGACATATAGAATATATATTATTATTTTACTGCAAATATATATATATATATATATATATATATATATATATATATATATATATATATATATATAATTAAAAAACTCAAACCGAATAATCCGACTAGTCCCCGATTAATTCCTAGTCCCCGCGAACCGACTAGCGGCCGACTAGCGATTTTTACAACCTTGGATGCTCGGGATTGTGGACACAACATTGTCCCCCATTTTTGTTCCTCAAGAGGATGGTCTTCTGCCAATGAACAATGATGGCAACATAGAATGATGTCCCTATCGATGAGATCATTGTAGTCGAAGGCGAAAGGCGCTACATCCTCTATATTGCAGTAGCACGAGTCACAAGAAAAGCACGTGCTCCAATGAAGCAAGACAACATATAGCAGAATTTAAGTCATAACAGCTCAATAAAGGTAGAATTTGAGAAGTCATAACAGCTCACTAAATAACATAATTTGAGAACTCACAGAAAATTGAGAAGTCAATAAGAACAGAATATGAGAAGTCATGTTAGTCGGCTCCAAATTTACTGCATCTTAATAGCCTAAAAGGCGGTGTTCCTAAGCTCTAGATGTGCACGCCTCACTGAAGGTGCCTCACCTTAAGGGATATGAGGCGATACACCTCATTTGTGCCTAGGCTGCTAGGCGCATGGCTTGAGAGCACTATATGGTGTTCATGCTTCAGAAGAATGATATAGCAGATTTGGTGAATTATAATTGTTGCTACAAACTATGAATGATGGGCTCTATCAAATGCCATAAAATTTTGGGTTATTTGCACTAACTACCCCTAAGTTTTGGGTTTAAAACACGGGGTACCCCTACTTTTAAACTAATTACACTGCCTACCTCTAGGGGTGCAACTCGGACGGGTTTGGTCGGGCTTGAGGTCAACTCGAGCCCAATCCAATGAATCATAAGCCTAACCCGAGCCCAAGCCCGACCCAACCCCGGGTTCAACATATAAAGCCCAAGACCAAGTCCGGAGGATCTGGTTTGGCTCGGGTTGAACTCGGGTTGGGTCGGGTCCATCGGGTTTATCGGACTCTAATATGATATTTGAAATAATTTTAGACAAAAGTAATCCTAAACACATAATCAAATAACAATCAAGTCTTGATCATTACAAAATACAAACTGAAATATTATTTAGGATAAAGGGTTGAAGAGTTTGGGTGAAGAAATTTAGGATTTAAACTTTTTATTAATAAGTATGAAACTATATATATATATATATATATATATATATATATATATAAGTCGGTTTTGGGTTCTTCGGGTAACCCGACACATGAATCCGAGCCCAGCCCGATTTTTGATCGGTTTCAAATATTTTAACCCAAACCCGAGTATCTTCAACTCTAACCCAACCCATTAACGGGTTTACTCGATCGGACTCAGGTTTAGCCTGCCCGAGTTGCACCCCTACCTACCTCTAGGGGTGAGCATTCGGTTAATTCGGTTCCAACCGAACTGAATAACCAAAAACCGAATTTGACCGAAAACCGAATAAGCAAAACCGAAACCGAACCGAATTTGTCCATAACCGAATTAAACCGAACCGAATTAAATCGGTTCGGTTTTTGGTTTATTCGGTTTATTTGCACCTTTTTTTTGTTAATATATATAGTAACTAAATATACCTAGATATATTTAGTGTGTGTGTGTATATATATATATAATTTTCTTATTCGGTTTTCGGTTTTGGACCGAAACCGAAATCCAAAACCGAAACCGAATAAGAAGATTTAATATTTTCAAAACCGAAACTGAATCGAATTTTTTTTAAACCGAACCGAATCTCTTATTCGGTTCGGTTTTCGGTCCAAAACCGAATACTGCTCACCCCTACCTACCCCTCCCTTTAGAAAAAATAAATAAATAGGGGGTAGTTAGTGTTATAACATTTTTTTTTTAATCTTAAAGTAGGGGTACCTCGTGTAATAAACATAAAACATGGGGGTGGTCAGTGTAATTAGTTTAAAAGTAGGGGTACCCCGTGTTATAAACCCAAAACTTAAGGGTAGTTAGTGTAAATAACGCTAAATTTTTTGTTTAATATGCAAGTAATAATTTTGGGGATACTCTAAAGTCTTCAATTCAATAGAAATATAGAATGGAAAGAGGCATAAAAGTTAATTAAACCGTTGTCTTATTTAGGTTATAAGTTTTCCTATACGATCTTAGCTTGAAATCATATAGAGCTGTATTAACTTGAGCTTGAGTGACATGGAAATGGTCAACTGCTCAACTGATCTATCTTCTGTTTGTTTATTATGCAACTTGTGTCTAGACTGTCCACTGGAACCCTATGCAGGAACGTGGGGCAGTTGATATGATGAATTTGTGAGGCTATATCTTCTGCCAAGTTAACAATGCTGTATAAAACTGCACGAGGACAAGGGAACTACAACCATTTTGGTGGAATAAAATTGATACTTGAGACTACTTTATTACATGTGATCTTTGTGAGTAATGAGATAAGTGGAGTAAATGGCTTTGGAAATAATTTTGGTTAGTCAGTTTCTTTTGTTTCGAATTATTTTCTTTTAAGCAGATTCTTAACATTTGCGACATGACCCTTTCTTCTCTCTCTTGTCACATTGTGGATACAATCTCCAATGTTCTACTTATTAATGCTCATCATGTAACGTGGCAACACACTTTCAAAGCAGAGTTCTATTGCACCTAGTATAGTTTATTCTTTGATGCGTGGATTGTGGGCTCTTACTCCCCTCTTGAAGATGCAATGTCATATTGCTTTCCATAAGTATTCAGTTACATTTAAAACATGCATGTGGAGACAAGTGTACTGAAGAATAAATCTTGTTTACTCATTTTCATTCTCAAGGACATGCGAAGATGGTAGCCAAGATAACAAAGTAGATCTAGCCCAAAGGTGCCTATTCTTAGGCCAGCCACTGGGGTTGAAGAAACTCCCTATTTCTATCACATGCAACTATAATGGATGATGTTTTTGTAAGAGAAGTAATACTTACTGACACAATATATTTTACTAGGTAAAATTCATATCTTCACTAAGAAAATACTTTATATGTTCAAAATCTACGACTTTCTAGAGATTCTAACAGTGAGTTTTTTTAAAATTATGTAACATTTTTAGTTTTTCTTCTTGAATTATGTTATGTGAAGCACCGGTATTTCTCTATTAAGGCCTCAAAAATCAAAATATATCAGTTTCTTTAGAGTGGAATTGTGAATCATCGAGTTGGATGTTAGGGATTGATGTAAAAACTGAAAGGATCGTCACATGAGGAGAAATTGTTGTAGGATGTACTTTGACGCTACGGCCTGTCTTGGAAGGGATATGAGTTTGTTGGCATAAATGACTATTCGGTGGGTAGCTTCTGCATTTGTCCCGGAGGCACATAATCCTTAATATTTTTTTTGATTATTCCTGGCTCCTGAAGGTGGTTAGGGGGTGAACGATGAGGATTTCAGATTTCAAAAGTGATGCGAGAAATTGGAAGTCATCCATGAGAGTCTTAATTTTTCTTGGCTTTCTTGATGATTCTATTATCCTTTCCTAGATAATCCATAATTCTTTTGATCAATCAATTTTCATTTTATGAGATAATTTATTGTAGTTGTTTGAGTTTGTGTTTTTAATTGTTTGTGATTATCTTTGCGCTTCTTGCTGCATTCCAATATTGATAGTCTAGCATATAATGTAGATATAGTTTTGAAATTTGGATAATATAATGGCTTGTAACAATCGAAAGTATACAAACAGCACTCAGTGATGTGCTATTCTATTCTTTGTGGCTTTGGTTCAATTGCCCATCATGAGTTAACTCTCTTCCTTGCAGTCTGACCTTAATCAGGCCATCTCGATGGTTTCATATTATGCTTCTTCATCTGAGCCTGCACAAGTTCGTGGCAAAACTGTCTATATTCAATACTCAAATCGGCAAGAAATCGTGAACAACAAGAGCACTGGAGATGTTGCTGGGAATGTTTTGCTCGTAACTATTGAAGGTGTTGAAGCTGGTGACGTCAGCATAGATGTTATTCATCTGGTAAGCCTGTTTTAATGATCACATACGTATCCTAAATCACTGCAAATAGAATAATATGACATAATTATGTAAGTCTAGTGCATTTGGTAAATTTTAAAGTTGAATATTGGCAATGAAATGCTTGTAACAATGCAATCTATGTAAATCATAGCTGATCTTAATCCTTTGACTTCTAGTAACATGCTCATGGATCAGCAGGTCCATGTTACAAGGAGAGATTCTCGTAATCAGACTTCTGCATTCGGAGAGATACCATGTGTTTTTTGCTCTCAAAGAATCTCATTCTTTGACTGTTCCATTTTGAGCGTTTGAACTTAACCTTTCACAATGGTACCTTCTAACCGTTGTTATCAATCTTGCTGAATTTAAGTTATAGGACAGTCTTGTGTATGGAAGCCATTTGTGAGGTTAAACTTCTAATCTATAGCTTCTCAGAAACTCTTCTGGTTGGATATATTATTTTTAGTGGCCCTCTGCTCTCTTTTGTGAGCTTAGAAGTTTTTTTTATGTTTCCCTAATTTTGTAGATTTGTTTTCCTGAAAGATCCACACTCTCATTTTGGTTGCTATTGTGCTCGATGGTAGGACCATAAAATACTTGATTTCTTTCTCTCATATAATTTGCTCTTTTGAAGGCAATGAGTAAATATGGTCTATGCATCATATTCATCTAGATAAGTATTTATTGCACAATATGTGATGCAACTGAAGTTTTGATTAATGACATGTTCTTACCTACAGGTGCCATCCTGCACTTCTAGAGTTTGGTTAATGGTTTTCCATAGGAATGATTGTAATGGTTGTACCCGTTGTTGCTTTACTTTCTCTTGTTTTCTGCTTGATTATTGTCTAATTGTTTTCAGGTGTTTTCCGCCTTTGGGTTCGTTCACAAAATTGCTACCTTTGAGAAGGCTGCTGGGTTTCAGGTTATTTTTATCTTATAGTTGTAGAAGTTGACTTTTATGCAGTTTTCAGTAAAGTAACTCGTTGAGATCTATGACTTATGTAGGCATTAATCCAGTTCACTGATTCTGAAACTGCCTCAGCAGCAAGAAATGCCTTGGACGGAAGAAGTATCCCAAGGTTTTGCAGTTTGTTTTTCTATTACGTTTTTTATCTTATTTTTCTTCAAAGATACTGATATAATGTTTTACTTCCAGGTACTTGCTTCCTGACCATGTAAACTCTTGTCATTTGCGAATTTCATATTCAGCTCATACTGATTTGAACATAAAGTTCCAGTCACACCGCAGCAGGTACATGTGTGCATGGAAATTTTGTATGAAAAATTTATATATTCTAGTCCCCCCTATACTTTGCCTTGATTAACCTACTAGAAATTTTATAAAGTTTGTTATTGTGTCTTTAGCTGATATTGTTTTATTCCAACTCTTATACAGCTGAGAGAGCTACCAAGGGTACAAATGCAGTAGGATTTTATTTATTCTATTTCATTATGTTTATATGGTTCAATTGACTATTTGAATGCATTATGCAAAACATGTAGAGGACCTCATTCTCAATGCTCGTCATATTGTTAGAAACATCCGAGCAAAGTTATCCATCTGACCTTTTTATTATAGTATTACAAATTAAAGTGATTAGATATAAACTGGGGCCTGGATGGCCGAGGTGACTTTTCAGAGTTTGTTTTGTTGGTGAGCACTATCCTTCTTCATCTTGTGTGTTAGAATTTCATATCACAATTGCAGTGTGATTTTCTACTACTAATACCTGTCTGTGGACTTGTATATAATTAAAACTCAAGATACTTGAGTATCTAGAATTATACTATTAACATGTCCATTGCTAGTTAGATAGAACTTTTTGGTCAATCTTCTAAGTCAACGAAATCATTGTAGGATGCACATCTCTCATATTTCAACCATTGTGTGCTTATTTTTTTTCTCCTACATACAACTCTCACATTCCCATTGTAGGCCTATAATAACTCAAGCAAGCCCGCCCTCTTGGACCACTGGTTAGTCTTCTAGGTTTCAAGGAATGCTACTACAAGGACACTAAGAAAGAACTATTTTAAAAACATTGGAAATTTATGTAAAAGAAAAGAAGGTTACCATGGGGGACAAACTTGTTAACTAAACAAAGATATTAGAATATTGTAAATAAAATGATTGTGCGACCTCCAAATTTCTAGTTTTCCTTTCATTGATCTATTCTACCTTTTGTTTGTCTCCTTATTTTGTCTCTCCTTGTTGCACTAGGAGCTATGCAACATAGATGACAGTATGATTATCTGGTACGACGATAGTGCAATTTCTAAAAATAAAAAACCACGGTACGAGTATGACTTGGGTATTAGTTGACAACCATCATGAAACATGTTCGATCTCTACATGAATTCTTACATAATACACGTTGGGACGTTCCTTATTAGTGACGTATTGCATCTTTCCTATTCCAGTGCAATGAAAAATGAGCAAGGGTGGATTGCTAGGTCGTACCCGTAAGTGACACGTTGAATCGTTACCATCCGATGTGATGTCAATTTTGCAACGATGGGCTAGGGTGTTCCCCATAAGCGACACGCCATGTTGCTATCTTAATGTGGTGGCAATTAGGAAGTATATATGAAGCAATGAGGTAAGGAGTTGCATAGGAGTAGGGTTAAATTAGCTACTTGAGACATAGGGACACTAACGGGAAAGAAAATGGAGTTAGCTGATACAAGGATTAGTATAAAAGATTAATATAGTTTAAGAAACTAAGTGGGTAGGTAAAAAATCGAGGAAAATTGATACTACTGAATTTAGAATATGGTATACATGGGGAAAAAAAGACAGAAATGGGATAGGAATACTTGTGGATAAATTTTTGAGGAATAGTGTTAGTTTAAATAGTATTAGGGGAGGATGCTATTAATGTTATTAAGTTTAATTGGTATTAGGGTGGATGTTATTAGTGCATATGCACCTTAATTAGGACTATAGGAAAATATTTAAAAAGTGAATTTGGGAAAATATTGATTGTCTGATTCAAGGAGTGCCTGGAGGAGAAAAGTTATATATCAGAGAAGATTAGATTAGATGATCATGTCGGAAATGAGAATGATGGTTATGATAGCGTGCTGGAGATTATATATATGGAGTCGGGAATAAAGGAGGTGGTAAGGCCCTTGATTTTGCAATGCTGTATGACCTTATAATCTCAAATAATTGCTTTACGAGAGGAAGAGAGGCATTTAATTACTTTTAAGAGCAGATCCTTGATACTTGCTTTAGGAAGAGAGAAACATTTAATTCAAATATTAGCCAAATATATTAGTTTCTTAGTAGGATGTTGATAGACTAGCATGTAAAGATTGCAAACTTATATCATGTGAGAACTTAACGACTCAACACTGAACATAGGTTAATGGTCTTAGATATTACTATTAGGAAATGAAAGAAAAAGACTAAACTAGACAAGAGACTGAGAACTAGATGGTGGAACTTGAAAGGAGGAAATTTAGTACTATTTAAGGATCAAGTAATAAAGGAAGATGTGAAGAAAATCAGAATCTATTTTCTGCCTTGTATTTAAGTAAAAAATCAATTTAATTTTGGTTTCAAGATGTAGTACAAATCAGAATCTGTTACTAAAGGTTTTGTTCCTTGTGCAGGGATTACACAAATCCTTATTTACCTGTGAACCCTTCTGCAATTGAGGGAACTTTACAGGTGAGCTCCTATATACCAAACCTATCTTCTTTAGTATTTCTTCAATATCTGAAAAGATTTTTCTTGTTTTCCAGCCGATAGTAGGTCCGGATGGAAAGAAGAAAGAGCCCGAGAGTAATGTGCTTCTGGCTTCTATAGAGAATATGCAATATGCTGTTACCGTTGACGTTATTCACACCGTAAGACTTCAGTCATTTGCTCTTGTTTTATACATCCAATTCCATCTTAATGATTTTTGTTGGTGCCAAATTGCAGGTGTTTTCAGCTTTTGGTACTGTTCAGAAAATTGCAATATTTGAGAAGAATGGTGGAATGCAGGCTCTAATTCAGTACCCTGGTAGGCAAAGAGTTCATTTCTGTGGTATAATAATTTTTAGTTCAACTTGAGGCCTGGTTCTAGTATTGTGTGCCTATTTTTGTGGTAACTTGGATGTTATGTTATCCTTGGATTTGCATTTTCAACTACTCACAGATGTTTTATCTTTGCTTTATTTTAGAATTTTATTGCAGTTATTATTAGTGAAAAATTATTTGTAGAGTGTCCATAATTATATGAAGGCTCAGCTTCTCCTTTTAAGCAAGCATCTATATTTTTATTCTGTGTTAATTCTATATTTGCAATATCAGGAGTTTCTCAACGTAAGCACATGCATACTGATATGAACCTGTTGTATTACTGATATTGAACGGTTTGATACAACATGATATAAACGCCAACACGGTGGCAGACATGGTACTGGTTTTGGTATCCAGGAACTTGTAGAGTTGATATTGTATTTTTGACTGTACATCTCTCTTTGAGTGTCACGACACCTTGGAGTGTCTGCCCTTCCCAGCTGATCAATCTGATAATATATGAAATACATCAGTTGGTGAGACCTTGATTTCTCTGATAGTATCAATATGTATCACTTACAAAACCAGGAAATATGTGTTGCTTATTCATTTATCTTTGATGGCCGTCTTACTCAACAGTTTTTACCAATTTCAATAAAGTAGGGCTCCTCGAAGTTTTCGAACAATTTGCTTTATCAATCTGATAATATATGCATTACATCAGTTGGTGAAACCTTGTTTCTCTGATAGTATAAAAGTTTTGACCAACTTCAGTAAAGTATAGGCTCCTTGAAGTTTATGATGAACAGTTTGCTTTGGAGTTTCTTTTATGTCTAGGTGACAAATTTATTACTTGGAGGATATTGTTCCATTCCCCTTGATGCTTCAATGGTGGTTATCTTTCTTCATTTTTGTGCCTTGGGTAGCACGTCAATCTTGATATTGTGATAATGAACATGCTCTTTGAAATAATTAATTTAAGTATTTGTTACTTCCAGATGTGACAACTGCTGCAGTTGCTAAAGAAGCTCTAGAGGGACATTGCATCTATGATGGTGGCTACTGTAAGCTTCATCTGTCATACTCTCGTCATACTGATCTCAATGTAAAGGTACAAAATATTAGTTTTAAGTAAATAAAACTGTAAAAACCTCTAACCGGAGCCATTTTCATTATCAAAAAAAAGAGAAAAAAAGAAAAAAGGGGAAAGAAAGTTGTGCCTATATTTCGGAAAAAGGTAAACAGTCGGTCCCCATGATACGTATCACATATCGTAACAGTTCCCAATGTATGTTTCTTGGCACTGTTTTATTTAAGTTTGCTTAGGTTCTGCTTGGCAGTTGTAAGGATAGCGGTTATGAGGTGTCTTTAGAGTACCGGTTATGAGCTGTTACGAGGGGTCCGGTTTTGGATTTTTTTTTAAGTAGCGGCTTTTAAATCAGTCCAATCCATGCTTGGTAATTCACTAACGAGCGGCTCTGAAAGTTTTTTACATAAATAAAATTAACTAGGGAAGGGTATTAGTAGTTACAATTATATATATTTTTTGGTGAGGATATAAATGAAATAAAACCGCTCAAAATCCACCGATTTGGGGTGTTTATAAAGCCACCCAAAATTGCATTACACCGGTTTTGGAGGGTTTTTGAGCCGATCAAAACCAGTGCCTCAAAAAAAAATGACAAGTAGGGTTTTCATAAACGGTCGGTTCAAAAACACCCCAGAACCGGTGAAAATACCGTTAACAAGCAGACCCTTAAGTGTTTTATCTGATAAATGCACCATATTTTTCTTCAGGCACACAGTGACAAGAGCAGGGATTACACCATACCTGACACTGGTCTCCCTGGTCTCCTAACGAATCCACAAGTTCCTGGTGCTCCGACTGCTGCGCCTGCTTGGCAGAGTAATCCGCAAGCTGCATCCATGTACCCTGGTAATGTTGGGCCTCAAACTCATCCTGATGGCCAAATGGGGTCGTGGGACCCCAGCATGCACGGTGGCAGGTCGAGCTTTCCTCCGGCTCCGGGGGCATACCCAGGCCAACCATATGCGCCGTCCTCCTCAATGCCTATGTATCCTCCTACATCAGGTGGTCCTCCCTCTGTTCCGTCTTATGCAGGAATGCAGTCAAATGCTCGACCTGCTGGTGCTCCACCAGTTGGCCAGCCTCCAATGTATTACCAGTAGCAATATGCTGCTCTTTTAGATCTCTTTTGGCACTCGGTAATGCTTTCAGAGTTTAGATAAATTACACCTTTAAGTCACTCCAAACCACCAATCTCTTTGTTAGATATTTCAGTGGACATGTATTTTCTTCTGTACTGGCTACCATAATAATAATAATTTTTATTTTTTTGATATCGGGCCTTTCTTCATGTATTGTGTATTTTATGAACTCATAAGCTAGATAAAATGTTTCCTTGCTAATACATTTATGGAACTATTATGATATTTAAAAAAATGATTTTTTTTTTTACTCCTTAAAAGTTTGAATTTAGGAGACCACGAGTGGGAGCGAGTATGTATTCCATCTGCTGTAGGTATTTTGTTGTGGCAGTGCTGCGGGTATTTATTGCGGCAAATAGGAACTTCTGGGGTAAGAGTATCTCCAACCCTATTGTCTTGTTATGTGTTGTAAGTCTTAGGTGGCATGAGACACAAGACAGTGTCTTTCTTAGATCATCTCCAACCCGTGAGTTTGGAAAAAATTTCTTAGAGCATCTCCGTGAGTTTGGAAAAAAATGGTTGCCACAGGAATCACCACTCCTTAGAGCATCTCCAACCCTAGTCTTGTTAAGTGTTGTGAGTCTTAGGTGGCTCCTATGTGCCATGAGCCACAAGACAATGTCTTGTTTATGTGGCAAAATTATATCTTAAAAGACGATGAGATAGAATCTAATATATTTTTATTCATAATTGATGACATGGAAGAGAAGACATTGTTAAGTGCATTGTCTAGAACAAGACAATCAACTTCACAATGTCTTCTTTAATTTTTGCCACATAAGCTTCACGACAATTGCATTGGAGAAGAACTTTTGAATAAAATTTTGTCATTCCTATGTGGCATTAACTTTTTTTCCAAAGTCACAATAGGGTTGGAGATGCTCTTATGTGGCAACCAACTTCACATTGTCCTTGTCATGACATTGCCATGTTAACTTTATAATTTATTCTACATTTGCATTGGAGAAGGATTTTTGAAATGAAAGCTTGTCATTCCTATGTGGCAACCATTTTTTTTTTTTTCTAAACTCACAATAGGGTTGGAGATGCTCTCACAATCTTTACTTCCACATCATCAATTACGAATAAAAATATTTATAAAAAAAAAAGAAAGAAGTGGAAAAGTTGTCTTGGAAGTTGGAAAAAATTTAATTTTATCGTCTTCTCAAACTTTTGCATTGGAGAACACTTTTTTATCTCATTGTCTTGTGTGAATATCATCTTGCCACATAGGAAAAATATTGTCTTGTGCCTCGTGCTACATAGGAATCACAACACAAAACAAGACAATAGGTAGGTGGCAAGTTTACATTCACAAAAGCCAATGACATAGAAAAGTCTTCTCCAATGCAAAAGTATTGAGAAGACATAAAAATTATTTTTTTCAACTTTCAAGACAACTCCTCCACTTCTACATTTTTTTACAAATATTTGTATTCATAATTGATGATGTGGAATAAAGTCATTTTGAAGTGCATTGTCTAGATCTAGACAACCAACTTCACATTGTCCTTGCCATGTCAACTTCATAATTTATTCTACATTTGCATTGGAGAAGAATTTTTGAAATGAAAGCTTGTCATTCCTATGTGACAACCATTTTTTAAGAGAAAATTTGAGTTGCACTCCAGTTTATTTACCAAAATTTAAGGTGCACCACAGTGCATTACACTAATGTAATTCACCTCCCACTTTTCACGGATTCTGTCCAACATGGACGGTCAACTGGGTTGACCCAATTTTTGGGACCAAAATACCCCCCGTATATCTACTTCTTTTTCGCGTCACCCGCATCCAGATTGTCGCCCCCCCTCCGGTCTCTCCCGCCGGAGATCTCGGCTGTCGCTGCAGTTGCTCCCCCACCTCGCCGCCCATGCTGTCGATGCCGCCGCTGGTTGCTGCTGTGTGGAATGCGCCGTGGGGCAGCGGGGGCAGGGGAGCGGGGGCGAGGGCGTGGGGGAGGGAGGGGGCTGCGGCGGGGGCGGCAGGACGCTGGGGTGGGGGAGGGAGTTGTTGGTGGTGGTGAAGGTGTCACGACCCGCACCCGCTAAAAGGGCACGTGACGCGACAACGCCCAGCCCTCACCGAAAAAATCGGCGTGGAACGCTGTAGATTTTTCTACTCTAAACAATTTATATATATAACAAAAACCTGTCGAGAATATGGTCAACTCCGAACGGAGGACAAGCAATGAATATATATATGAGTACTCAATCACGACTCTAAGATAACAAAGTAAAGACTGAAATGAAAAGACAACAAGACGATAAAATAATATATAACCTGTCAAGTCCAACACAAAGAATATATACTGTCCAAGTCTCTAATACAGTCCATAATAAAAACAGTCTCAAAAGTAGCTGGAGACAAAGTCCAATATAAAAGACCTACTCTAACTAAACAAGGGGTAAGGTCTCGCCAGGCGGAGCTAAGCCCTGCTGGACCAAAGTCTCCAGGTCTAGGTCCACTACGTCATCCGGACCGTAGTAGGTAGAATAGTCTCCCTCGTCTGCATCTGTAATATTTTCAACATATCCTGTCAGGATGGAACGAGCACAATCTACTAACAACAGTTCACAAGATATGACAAAAGCTATAAGACAGTAAATAGAGAGTATATACAAGAAAATTATGGAATGTACATGTGAGTATCATGGTAAGGTAAGCTGTAAAACTAGAGCTAGAACAAGGCAAGTAAACTGATCATGGCATGTACAAGAATCAAGAATCATATCTCTAGGTGTGTGAGTACTAGCTACAATATGTGGCCGGCTTGGGTCTGCACAAGGTTATGATCAGCCAATCCTGCGTGGAGTATAGGATTGGTAGCATTCAAGGTCTACAAGAATAAACAAGGTGGATAATGACCACACATCTACACTATACTCCCCGTCCCCGACTGGTAGAGTGGATCCAAGCAAGACACGTTACGACACGGGATTCTACGAGAAGGGAACAAGTCTCCTCGAAAATCGGTGTCCATATACTGCACAAGAACTACAAGGGGCTTGCACAAGATATACCAAGATAACGAGGAATAACATCTCATGTCGGGATCCATGAATACCAATCCGTGTGACCAATGTGTCGAGAACAAGCATATCCACACTAATTACATGAATCATAACAATCATTATAAATTGGAAAAGTGTCAGAGAATGTACTCGCTTGTAATATGATATGATATGTCAACCGGAGCAAATGCAGCGTCTCGAGGACCTATAGAGAACAAGACGTATCAATACTATGTTTTAGGAAGTAAAATCAAATCAATTTGAATCCTATTAAGTCATTCTAGGTCAAGATGCGTCAAACTAGACTGTATGAGGTTAACCTAAGTCATATTAGGTCTAGCTAGGTCATACTGGGTCAATGCAAGTCAAACAGAATTAATCTAGGTCAGTTTGAGTCAACGGTTGACTTACAGTTGACTTTTGGTCAACTGGTCAACTCTGGTCAACCCTGGTCAACCCTAGGTCAATCCTAGGTCAATGGTGACTAATAGTTGACTTTCGGTCAACTACACAAGTTTAAAGGAATTTGGGACTAAATTGGATAAAGTGTTGACCCATAGTTGACTTTTGGCCTAAAAAGTCAACCGTGGTCAACCGGGGTCAAGACTAGGTCTAGATGGCTAATCCTACTCATTACCAACCTATACAACCCATATCCAAGTCCATCTTGGACTTGGAAACTCAAATCTTGGCCATGGGCCAATTTTCTATTTTACCCTTTTTAAGGGTAAAATTCTACCCTCGGCGATTATCTAGATAGCCTACCTACGCTTGATATTTTGACCCGATCTCCCCAGGGTACTAGGGTACTATCCTATAGGTTCGTTATCTACCATAATACCTAGATAAAGTGGACGTCTAGTCCACCTTACGGCCCGTTGCAGATATCTTGAATATTTCAAGATACGCGCTGACACGGCGCGATACCGGCGCCCTATGACCCCGATTCCCACTCGGGAGCCTACCCGCAAAATCTAAATCACATATTCTTGCCCCACGCCAAGTTTCAACTCAATCCGATACTCCGAGCTCCGTTTCGCCCTCTAACTCGGTTTTCCTCTTTTTCTATTCTAGTTTTCTTCCTATTCTTCTAACTTCTTCTAATCTTTCCTTCTAACCTCTAATTCTTTTTTAACTTCTCATTCCATAATCTTCTTCTACTCTTCTCTACGATTCTAACCATATATTATACATATATATATATATATCTATATATATACATATATGTATAGGTGAAAAGGGGGGGGGGGGGGGTTAAATAGGCTTAAAGGCCAAAAATGGTGGGGGGGGGGGGGGGGGGGGGGGGGGAGGGGGGGGGGGGGGGGGTAGCTGCTGATTTCAGCAACTATGCAGCTGCTGCTGCTGCCCCTTGCTGCTATTGCTGCTGCTCTTATTCTTCTTCTTCTTCACCTCTACTTCCTATATATCTATATATATATATATATATATATATATATATATATATATATATATATATATATCTCTCTCTCTCTATATATATATCTATCTATATATCTATCTATTTATATATCTATCTACACATATACATAATCTAATATTCATCCATCTCCACAAACACACTCACTCCTCTATATATACATACACATACACATACACACACATCTCCATATACATATATATATACACACATATATATATATATCCTATATATATATATATATATATATATATATATATATATATATATATATATATATATATATATATATATATATATATATAAACACACACTCTCACACAAGCACAACCACACACACACACACTACCACTCTCTCACATAACACCACCACCACTCTCTACACCAATACCACTACCACCACTCTCTACACCAATACCACTACCACCACTCTCATCCTCTACACACACAAATACATATTAATACCTATAATTATATATACACAAATATATATATATATATATATATATATATATATATATATATATATATATATATATATATATATATATATATATATATATATATATATATATATATAAACACACACAATCTCACACAAGCACAACCACACACACAACCACACACCCTCACCACCACTCTCCATGACACAACACTACCACCACCATCATTCTCTCATCCTCACACTAATACACATATACATATAATTATATATACATATATATATATATATATATATATATATATATATATATATATATATATATATATATATATATATATATATATATATACCATTCAATATATTAAAAAAATCCCAAATTAATCCTTAACCTAGATTTTAGGGAACCCTACCAATCCTAGGGGCAAAGTGTAGAGAATTTACTTCTCAACATTTATTGTGAAGGCAATAGATGCAAAAGAGAAATAATTAAGGGATTATGAACATACCTAGAATAGGTTTTCTTGAAGGAAAGAAAGCTTGAAGAGAGGAAATGAAATTTGAGAGAGAGAGAGAGAGAGAGAGTGTTTGCTTAATGAGGAAGAAAGGGGAGGGCTCTCCTATATGGCCGACCAAGTGGGGAGGGAGGGTTTGTGGGTTTGGGTAGTGATCCAATAACACTCCAAACCCATTAGACTTAGGTTTAATTGGTTCGGGTTTGGTTCGGTCTAATTTAATCAACTAATTAAGCTCTAAAATGACTAATTAAGCCATGAAAATAGGGTTTATAATTTCTAACCTAATTATGATGGTATGTGGGCCAAGTCCAGCTAGTATGTGGGTTCCACTAGGGTCCAGGCTACCCGGGTCCCCAATTTGAGTCCGAATTGGATAAAATCCAAACCAAACCAAATAAATCCCAAAAAATCACATAAAATAAATAAACATTCCTAAAAAATTATAAAACTTGAAAAATGACAAAAATACCCCTAATTTGAAAACTGGGGGTGACAAATCTACCCTCCTTAAAAAATTTCGTCCTCGAAATTCAAACGGTCGTACTCTTCTCTAGGTCAAGCACCCAACAATCAAGGTCTACTAATTTTTTTTTTCCTAAGTTATATAACATGTAACCCAGGAAATCAGAACACATGCATGGTTTTAAATCTCTACAGTATCGTGTTATTGCAGTCTTCATTGGGATTTTCTATTTAATCTAGCATGATCATCACATATGCAACTAAAGGTACTAAGAAAGCAATCATCAATCAATGGACGGAGAGAACAGGTAAAAGAAAGAGCAAGACCCTACCTCCTAGTCCAATGCGTGCAGGATCCTCAACTACCATCGCAAAAACCCTGTCCTGGCGGGGTATATCCCGCTGCTGGTGGAGGGCGTGATGTGGTGCCATAGGTGGCCTACCCTGTGCTCCTTGAGCTGCACGGCGATGGTTCGTAGGACAATCTCTCAACTGATGTCCAGCCTCCCCGCAATAGAGGCACAAGCCCAGCCTCTTCCGGCAGACCTTCCAGATGTGACCGGGCTTCTTGCAGTAGCCGTAAGGAGCCCCATGCTGTGCCTGCCTCTGCTGAGTGTGCTGCACCTGCTGCTGGTGATGCTGGAATGACTGATGCTGAAGCTGAGGGCGCTTAGCAGGCCCTGCGCTGCTACTGGCCCCTGAAAACAAATCTCGATCCCTCTTCGGCTTCAAGCCCCACTCCCTCTCCACCTTCCGAGCCTCCGCGTAAACCTCTGCGTATGTCGCATAGAAGGAAGGGATCAGGATCTTGATATCCCATGTCAATCCCTCCCGGAAGCGCTCCGCTCGGATCACCGGGTCACTCACATGTACTCGGCGTATCGGCTCAGCCGACCGAACTCTGCCGCATACTCCTCTACGGTCATACTGCCCTGCTGCAGGTTCTGGAACTGCCGCACCAGGCCAATCTTGTCCGTGGGGGAAAAGAACTTCTCTCTGAACAGGGCCCGAAACTCAGCCCAAGTATGGCCCTCTCCTGCAAGAGCCGGCTCGTTCCGGAACCATGTCCGGGCAATATCTAACAACTGCAACCCAACCGCCTCGACCCTCAGGTCGGCTGCCAGACGGCAGGCCCTCATCTGGCGCTCGATATCCTCGAGCCAGTCATCAGCATAAATAATGCCCTCTGTCCCCTTAAAATCCCTCGGACCAAGCTTCTTGAAAGCCTGGATATCCCCGACCTTCGGCTGCTGCTGTTGCTGAACCTCCCTCTGTGGAGCCCCACGCTTCACTGCCGCCATAGCCAATCTGTGTGCATCCTCCATACCCTGGAGCATGGCCTCTGTCTGCCTCAACTGAGCCTCGTGCTGGGCCCGCTGGGACTCCAGCACCTGGTGAAAGAACGCTAGCATCTGCCCCATGTCTGTGGGCAGAGAAGGCAATGGAGGAATAGCTCCCATTATCACCGGAGGAGTCCCCTGCTGAGGAGGAAGAACGCCCCCGGCAGCTCCCGCTGTAGCCCCTGGCACTACGGAAAGAGCACCCGCAATGGCCCCAGGGACGGTCATCGAGGTAGCTGGAGGAGTACCTCCGAGAGCTCCAACAGAAGTCCCATCAGCCGGGGAAGTGACCGGAGCCTGCCCGCCAGAGGTGGCAGACCTCTCCGTCTCCCCGTGCTCCTCGCCAGGAGAGTGAGTCATAACTATCTTGGAGACAAATTGAAAAGAAGATATCAATATGGCACATGAAGGCAATATCAAAGGAGGACAGCTAGAATGCAGTAAATCAATATCAAAGACGGTAAGCAAGATAAGCAAGGAAAGATCCTACTGTGATTGAGTACTCTTAGCCTATAGCCTATCCTAGATACGTACCGCAGGCTCGTAATAGCACTCTAAGTCGAGCGCCACTACGACATCGCACTAATTGCGACTTCAGGACCTGCGTGGGCCACCACTAAAACGTGTCACGACCCGCACCCGCTAAAAGGGCACGTGACGCGACAACGCCCAACCCTCACCGAAAAAATTGGCGTGGAACACTGTAGATTTTTCTACTCTAAACAGTTTATATATATAACAAAAACCTGTCGAGAATATGGTCAACTCCGAACGGAGGACAAGCAATGAATATATATATGAGTACTCAATCACGACTCTAAGATAACAAAGTAAAGACTGAAATGAAAAGACAACAGGACGATAAAATAATATATAACCTGTCAAGTCCAACACAAAGAATATATACTGTCCAAGTCTCTAATACAGTCCATAATAAAAACAGTCTCAAAAGTAGCTGGAGACAAAGTCCAGTATAAAAGACCTACTCTAACTAAACAAGGGGTAAGGTCTCGCCAGGCGGAGCTAAGCCCTGCTGGACCAAAGTCTCCAGGTCTAGGCCCACTACGTCATCCGGACCGTAGTAGGTAGAATAGTCTCCCTCGTCTGCATCTGTAATATTTTTAACATATCCTGTCAGGATGGAACGAGCACAATCTACTAACAACAGTTCACAAGATATGACAAAAGCTATAAGACAGTAAATAGAGAGTATATACAAGAAAATCATGGAATGTACATGTGAGTATCATGGTAAGGTAAGCTGTAAAACTAGAGCTAGAACAAGGCAAGTAAACTGATCATGGCATGTACAAGAATCAAGAATCATATCTCTAGGTGTGTGAGTACTAGCTACAATATGTGGCCGGCTTGGGTCTGCAAAAGGTTATGATCAGCCAATCCTGCGTGGAGTGTAGGATTGGTAGCATTCAAGGTCTACAAGAATAAACAAGGTGGATAATGACCACACATCTACACTAGTACTCCCCGTCCCCGACTGGTAGAGTGGATCCAAGCAAGACACGTTACGACACGGGATTCTACGAGAAGGGAGCAAGTCTCCTCGAAAATCGGTGTCCATATACTGCACAAGAACTACAAGGGGGCTTGCACAAGATATACCAAGATAACGAGGAATAACATCTCATGTCGGGATCCATGAATACCAATCCGTGTGACCAATGTGTCGAGAACAAGCATATCCACACTAATTACATAAATCATAACAATCATTATAAATTGGAAAAGTGTCAGAGAATGTACTCGCCTGTAATATGATATGATATGTCAACCGGAGCAAATACAGCGTCTCGAGGACCTATAGAGAACAAGACGTATCAATACTATGTTTTAGGAAGTAAAATCAAATCAATTTGAATCCTATTAAGTCATTCTAGGTCAAGACGCGTCAAACTAGACTGTACGAGGTTAACCTAAGTCATATTAGGTCTAGCTA
>JANAVB010021197.1:893411-1120911 GCA_029216955.1 Iris pallida
CTAGTATGTGGGTTCCACTAGGGTCCAGGCTACCCGGATCCCCAATTTGAGTCCGAATTGGATAAAATCCAAACCAAACCAAATAAATCCCAAAAAATCACATAAAATAAATAAAAATTCCTAAAAAATTATAAAACTTGAAAAATGACAAAAATACCCCTAATTTAAAAACTGGGGGTGACAGAAGGTGATGGTGAAGGTGGTGGTGATGGTGAAGGTGGTGGAGATGATGGTGGTGATGGTGGTAGTGGTGATGGCAGAGGGCTGAGCGAGACGGGGGAGGGGGGGCCGAGCACGGCGGAAGGAGGTGGGTGGTTGCCTGCTTGAGAAGAAGATAGGAGTAATTTGGTCTAAAAAATTGGGTCAACCAAGTTGACCGTCCATATTGGTCGGAATCCGTCAAAAGTGGGGAGGGGGGGGGGGGGGGGAAGAGGGGGTGAATTACATTAATGTAAAGCACTTAAATTTGGATAAATAAAGTAGGGTGCAGCTCAATTTTTTTTTTAAAACTCACAATAGGGTTGGAGATGCTCTAAATGAGATGTGCTAATCTAGACGCGTACAAAATTTTCTATTTAGGCCATCGATGTTTTATGTTTAGGCCTTTTAAACAATCAAAAAGATGAGATGCATGTAATCCATAATCATGACTACTGTAGGTATAAATTACTGCAAATGCTGCGGGAATAAATTGAAATTCTAAAAATTCAAAACCGAAATTACCAAAAACCGAAACCGAGCCTGTTGGAATTTTTCTTTTGTTTATGGGTCGGGGTATTGAAATCATGGTTAAATTACATTCTAAATTATAATTTTATACGCACATTTATTGTATTTCAAAGTTCTGTTCAAAGTTGGACTAATTGTTAAATTATTAAAATTGAACATCGAACAAGAAGATGAAGCGCTATCTCACTTTGAGAGAAAATAAAGATTAAAATATACCAGACCTACAGAATATAATAAATACATGAAGAACCCTAACTTGTAAAATCATCCGTAGAGTAAGATCGCTACTAAAATAAATTTACAAGACTTACAAGATTGCTATAACTTAGACAACCCAAGTACAACATAAACTATACAAAAGGAACCCGAAAAGGTCAAAAAAAATTACATACAAAAAATTCGAAAAACTCAATTCCTCTCTTCTTCAACCTTCCTATTTTTTCAGTTGAAATGAGTGAAATTTCTCAGATGATTTTATTGATGGGCTCCTGCCACTACTTATAGAGAGTACACCTCCTCTTCACAATACAACTTCCGATGTGGGACTAAAGTCCCTTATTAGTTCTCAACACTTCCCCTCAAGATGGGCGATAGATATTAATCATTCCCATCTTGTTACATAGCTTTGACAGACTCAATGAACTAAGACCCTTAGTCAGACAGTCTGCAACTTGTTCTTCTGAGCGAACATGGTCAATCTTCAGTATCCCTTGTTCCAACTTCTCCTTGATGAAAAATCGATCGATCTTGATGTGCTTCGTTCTGTCGTGCTGAACTGGATTGTTAGCTATACTTATTGCAGCTTGACTATCGCTCAGAAGACGTAATGGTGCTCCCTTGTCCAGCTTCAACTATGTCAGCAGTGCTCTTACCCATAGCAACTCTGACACTCCCAGAGCTATTGTCCTGTATTCTGCTTCAGCTGTCGACCATGCTACCACTGGCTGTTTCTTGCTTCTCCATGAGACTAGGTTTCCTCCTACAAAAATATAATATCCCGTGGTAGACCTTATGTTGTCTATGCAGCTTGCCCAGTCTGCATCGCAGTATCCCTCAACTTCTATGTGTCCATTCTTCTTGAACCATAGTCCTTTTTCCGGCGTCCTTTTCAGATATCTCAAGATCTGAAACACTGCTTCCATATGACCCGTTCTTGGATCATGCATGTAGCAGCTCACTACACTCATCGCAAATGAGATATCCGGGCGAGTGTGTCCCAGATAAATCAATCTCCCTACAAGTCTTTGATACCTTTCACGATCAACAGGTTCTCCTGCTTCTGCTCCCAGCTTGCACTTCTGGTCAATTGGAGTTACTGCTGCTTTGCATCCCAGCATCCCTGTCTCATTTAGCAGATCTAGTGCATATTTTCTCTGTGAGAGAATAATTCACTGTTCGCCGTCACACACCTCGATACCCAGAAAATACCTCATCACTTCTAAATCTTTCACCTCAAACTCCTTCGCGAGTTTTGACTTCAGCTTAGTAATCTCGACTTCATCATCACCAGTGATTATTATATCATCCACATATACAGCAAGTATAGTAATGTGGCCTCTTGTATGCTGGAGAAAGGCCGTATGATCTGCATTTGTTTGATGGTACCCCATGTCTGTAACAATATTTCTGAATCTGTCAAACCAGGTTCGAGGAGATTTCTTGAGTCTGTATAGTGACTTCTTTAGTTTACACACTTTACCATGCGACGTCCCTCCGTCTGATTCTGTCGCATAGCACCCTGGCGGGGGTTCCATGTATACTTCTTCTTGCAGGTTCCCATGGAGAAAGGCATTTTTCACATCTAACTGGTATAGCTCCCACCCATATTTTGCTACAATGGAGACCAGAGTTCTTACCGTGCTCATTTTTGCTACTGGGACAAACGTCTCATCATAGTCAATGCCATATGATTGTGTGTATCCTTTTACAACTAACCTCGCCTTGTACCGCTCTACTTTTTCTTCTGGCGTCTTCTTTATTGTGTACACCCATTTGCATCCCACAGCTTTTTTTCCTTTGGATAATGGAACAAGCTTCCATGTCTTATTTTTCTCTAGTGTCCCAAGTTCTTCCATCTTTGCAGCTTTCCACCTTGGATTTTTCTTTGCTTTCTGCCAACACTTGGGCAAAGAAGTAGAGTCTAACGATACAATGAAGGCTCGATAATTTGGAGAAATATTAGAATACGATAAGAAGTTGGCAATGTCATGTTCATAATCATCATAACGACGAGGAGCCTTACCCGCATTGATGCGAGAAGATCTCCTTAAAGGAGCAATAAGTGGTGGAGAGGACATACCATCAGAGTCAGAGAGATCCGCATCGGAATCAGAGTGATTCAGTACGGGGGCAACATCTTCAAGAGCCGGGACATGAGTAGACGAGGGACTTGGTATGGTAGGCACTAGACTTGGTATAGTAGGCACTGACACTGGGCACGGCTTCTCCCCCTGCGTAACATATGTATCGTCTTCTTCATCGGAGTCACTGCTATCTCCCCATTTCGTCCAGTTCTCCACGACCGGGAATGGGACCGATCCGACTACCACATTTGGACTTATTCTCTCTCCCTCACGTCTAACACCCTCCGTGTTAGGTGTGTTACCAAACGCTGAACCTTCATCTGAACCATAGTATGGTTCCAGTTCTTGGAATGTAACGTCCATGCTTACAAACAGTTTTTGCTCAACCGGGCTCCAATATGCATATCCCTTCTGAGTCACCGTGTACCCGACAAAGACACATTTAACCGCTCTAGGATCCAGTTTACCAACTCCCGGCCTATTATCTTGGATAAAACACACACACCCAAATACTTTCGGTGGAACTGTGTAAGTGGTTACACCAGTAAGCATTTCCAACGGTGTCTTCCAGTCCAATACCTGAGATGGCATTCTGTTGATGAGATAAGAGGCCGTCAAGACAGCTTGTCCCCGTAAGTGTTTTGGGACATTCATAGCCAGCATCATCGTCCGTGCGACCTCCAGCAGGTGTCTGTTCTTCCGTTCGGCCACACCATTTTGTGCCGGTGTATAGGCACATGAAGTTTGGTGTAGTATTCCATGAGTAGATAAATACTCAGCAACCTTCTTATTATTATACTCCGTCCCATTGTCAGACCGTAAGTACTTAATTTTAGTACCATACTGTGTTCCTACCCGGCGATAAAAATCTCGAAATGCCTCAAAGACGTCAGTTTTATTCTTCATAAGGTAGACCCAAGTCACGCGAGTATAACAATCAATAAAAGTGACGAACCATCGAAAACCGTTAATACCGGTTGTAGGACAAGGGCCCCATACGTCCGAACGTATCATGTCAAATGCAGCTAAACTTCTATTCCCGGAGCTCACATACGAGCTTCTGGTATGTTTTTCCAACTCACAAGCATTACAAAATAATTTTTCTTTATTAGCCCTTTGGTATAAGGACGGATACATTCGACTAATAACTTTAAAGGAAGAATGTCCGACACGTTGGTGATGGAGGAGCAATTCGTCTTCTACACTGCTACGTGAAGCGTCCGGTTGTGCGTCTGCTACTAGAGATGCCAATACTTTGTCCAGTCCGGTCCTGTCCAAGTACCATAGCCCCTTATGCCATGTGCCAGTCCCTAGTCGCCGTCCTGTCCCCTTCTCCTAAAAAGTTACCTTAGGAATGTCAAAGAAAATAATACAGTTTAGATCAAGGATAATGGCACTAATAGATATAAGATTGACAGAAAAAGAAGGAGCATGTAAGACATTGTTGAGAGTAAGGGAAGGGGTGCATGCGACAGTGCCTTTACCCATTACAGGTCTGGAGGTACCATCAGCAGTCTGAATATTTTTCGACAACGGTAGGTGAATATAGTCCTAAAACTCACCACGGGACCCCGTAACATGGCGAGATGTCCCAGAGTCCATAATCCAGCCTGGCTGATGGATAGATGCAAGAGCACGTGCAGGTATACCTGTGCTGGGTTGGGCATAAGCAAGTGATGTGATCCTCCGAGGTAGATGACGCCCCAGGAGTGACATGACTGTCGGCCGAACCCAGCTTTGTGTCTCGCAACTTTGCAAGGAACTCCTGCTCAAGCGGGGTTATTTCTGTCAGTTGATTTTCTTCCCCTTCCTCCGCCAGATGTACTTTGTGTCCTCTAAAATAATCTTCCCTTCTACCAGCATATCCTCCTCTACCACCACGACGTCCTCCACGTCCTTGTCCGCGATCACTAGACTGACTTCGCAGGAGTTTTGGACAAAATCTGATATAATGTCCGAAGTCACCACAGTTGTGGCACACACCACTCACAGATGGAGGCTGAGTGAAGGCAGCAAGGGCAGACTTTTCAACCGCGGCTTGGTCCCCCTGGAAGGAGCCCTTGTTGGGCATCAACTTCAATCGAGTTTCTTCCTGTGTCATGACCGCTATAGCTTCCTCCAAGGCTGGAAGCATGGGTTGGGACAGGAGAATATTCCTTCCCTGCTCAAACACAGGGTTGAGCCCCTTCAGGAACTTCAACATTCGCTGTCGCGAAATATAAGCCAGGAACGTCTGAAAATACTTCGCAAATGCCGGTTCGACTTGTGTATCTTCCATCCCAAGAGGATCATAGTGATCCAGATCAGACCAGTACTTCTTCAACAGGGCCGCGTACTCAGAGATGGTACGGTCGTCTTGGGACACCCTATCAAGTTAATCCTGAAGTTGGAAGACCCGCATAGGGTTGCCCGAGCCTGAGTACATATCCTTCAAAGTCCGCCATATATCAGCGGCAGCCTCTATCGCCTCGACATTGCCCGACACCTGGTCGGTCAAGGAGGCTGTCAACCACCCAGCTACGACGTTGTTGACAATCTCCCAGATAACAAACTCCTTTGAGGAGGGATCGGATGGCGCCTTCGTTTGGCCATTGACATAGCCAACCAAGCCACGTCCCTTCAGCGTCCGCATCGCCTAGTAGTTGGACGTTCCTTCCAACTTTCTTCAGCTTTTCCAACTTTTCCATTTTGTAGGATGACGGATCCACATCAGTATGGGTCATCCGTGGGGTTGCCTCGGTTAATCTCTTTGATAAGATCTCATCAACGAGGGCCTTCATCTCTTTTGTCGTCAGTTTACCACTGATAGAATCCATGGCGTCTTCAACTGTGAGTAAGGAGGTCTTGTTGTATCCCTAATCGTCGTCCTCGTCGTCATCTGCTAACTGCTGGGTATCCTGATCTTGGGTGTCTATGTCATCAACTATAGAGACCAGGGGGGGAACAAAAAGTGGCCTCCTCACAAAAATTCTTCAGGCATACGAGCAATTAGAACCGCGTCATGATGACAAGGGTAGATAGTGCAAGCATAACCAATTGGACCGTGACTTCGTGCATGGTCGATATTTTCAGAACTCCAAGTAGGAGCTGTGCGAAAATAACGAACTTTTGCAAGCACTTCCCAAAGAAGGTGCAAAAAATAAAAAACCGGGACGCTGCACAGCAGTTCCGGGGGACGGGTAGGTCCGGGGGGGGGGGGGTAGGTCCGGGGCGCTGCACAGCAGGTCCGAGGGGGGCAGGTGGGGGGGGGGGGGCGCTGGAATAGTAGATCGGAGGGGTGGGGGGGCTGGCGTCAGGGAGGGAGGGGTGGTCCGGGGCGGTGCACCGCAGGTCCCGCGCGGGGGGGGGGGGGGGGAGGAGCTGGAATAGTGGATCGGGGGGTGGGGGGGCTGGCGTCAGGGAGGGAGGTCAGGTCAGGGGCGTTGCACCGCAGGTCCGGGGGGGGGGGGAGGAGCTGGAATAGTAGATGGGGGGGGTTTGGGGGGGGGGGGGGGGCTGGCGTCAGGGAGGGTGGAATTTTTTTTTTTTTTTTTTTGGGAACCTGGCTCTGATACCAAGTTGAAATGAGTGAAATTTCTCAGATGATTTTATTGATGGGCTCATGCCACTACTTATAGAGAGTACACCTCCTCTTCACAATACAACTTCCGATGTGGGACTAAAGTCCCTTATTAGTTCTTAACAATTTTCTCTTTCTTTCTGTTAACCTATTTGTGCTAGCACAATGAGTTATAACACAAAGGAACACTTGTTTTTTTTTAATATGGAAAATGCTAAGTCTACAACCAAATATTTACAACCTCTCTCTTCTATTCCTTATACATGGATCCTACCGGATCCCACCTTTCCTCTCGTCTTCCTGTTACATCGGCTCCACCTGACCCCATCACTTTTTCTTCTTCTCCAATCGAAATCCGACACGTGACGGATACTTGCCGGTTGTAAGAAAAATGTAAGCATTTAGTTGTAGGCATAGCAAAGCTGTTTTTTTATTACATAGGTGTGATGGCTTTATAGAAGTTGGTGGTAGTCATGAAAATAAAAAATTATGCTGATGTGGGCATATGACAAAGTTGAAGCTATTTTAATGAAAGTTACTGTAAATTTAGAAAGAGAACTATTCTTTTGATCGTATATTTGGACTAGTACACCTATAATACTAACGTTATATTATTAAAGTAATCCAAATGGAAAAGTCTGCAGAACGAAAGTAAGCTATTTTGCAGTATAATCTGATTTTATTGCACAAGAACAAGGTTCTTCCAGCAACAAACTACTTAAAACTTCCAACCTTTCTTGTTTCAGGAAACTGAGAAAGCTTTGGTTACTAATAAGCATTTTATTTATTATTCTTCCACTCCTTTGAATAAGATTCCTCTTCACGAAAACTTTAAGATTTAAAGCTTTTCAGGTGAAATTTAATAGTCAAACAGAAGCCCACCCCCCCAGTTGTTAGCTAGAAACACAAATCACAGGTAGTTTGCTTGGAAAGTTATGCCAAGGAGACCCACCAAATCAAATCAAAAGTGATAAATGTGGCAGCAATCTTCTTATTGAGTACTTTAAACAATTCTTTTTTTTTTTTTTTGGGGTCATGTCTTGATTCTTCTTGTCTGAAATTTATTTCCTGCAGAACATCATTCGAAAGTCTTTCTATGGTTTGTTGATCACTGTCTTGGTCTCGGTCTTATTTTGGGCCTTTGTTGTTTAATTCCTAACTCAGGATATAGTGACACTGTATGGTAGATGGCATTATAGGTAGATCCTGGAGCTAATTTTGGTTGCCCCTTGACTCTTATTGTCAACTGGTCCTGGTGGTCATCCGTGACCCTGACCTTAGGTGGGATCATGTTGAGCCTGGGAGGTTGTCCTAGCAGAAGGGGGTTGCCCAAGCCCCAAGTCTTGTCCGACTTATCCCAGGGCCGACCCTGATCATAGGCCACACCAAAATTAGTGTTATGGCTGTGTGATCATGTCCACAGGGTTAGTGAGTACTCAAGTCCATGCGCATAATTACATAGTTTGGAGTATCGACTGATATCGATCCGATACGGATACGGTTGATATCGATCCGATACGGCTAATATCGAATACAGTTTGGCATGTTCCGATACCGATACCGACCAATACCGACATTGGAGGTTTCTTTTTTCCAGTAAAAAAAAAAGAAAAAAGAAAACGGCCAATCAACAAGGATATAAATAAAAGCATAATATAGTAAGGTTGTAAAAAGATGTAAAAGTAGAAAACTTATCTATCACAGCAAACCAATTGGCAATGCTGATTGCTATTTTATTTAATTTCAAAATTACTAAGAAACAACACATGAAATACTTAAATTATGTCTAAATATATAAATATATATTTTTTTCTAGAATTTTAATAATTTAATAATAATATTATTACTTATTGTTGGTGTTTTTGCCTTTGGACTAGAAAAGATAGTCCCACATCGGCTACACCAAATGGTGAGTATCTCAATATAATGCATTGCTTGTGTTGAGGTGTGCACATGAGGTGTAGTGGGGCACAAGTTTGTGCCATGTGGAAGTATTTTCCTAGAAGGAAAAAGGATTAAATCCAACAAGGATGCAAGTTAATTTTTGTTGTGCGGACTCGGACTCGGACGCGGACTCCAAGATGTCTCGTGCATGCACGGGAGGGTTCGGGGGGTAGGCGTGGACTGGCACACTTCTATGCTGATTGTGGGATGATCTAAAATATCAAACTCTATTTTTGAGTATTGGTATTTTAGTCCCACATCGGATAGGAGAAGAGGTGAAGTCTCAACTCCACTCTATAAATAGAGCCCCTTGGCCTCCTTTGAAAGATGCACCAAGAAGAGAGTTGAGGGAGTCTGTTAAGTCCAGGAAGCCCGTTCAAGTCTCAAATATTGACTTACGAGCGTTCCAGAAGTTCTCCTGAACTTGCTGGTTCCTGGGAGCTTATCCATACTGCGGGTATAGCTTTGAGCGCCGGTGTTCAACACCCCAGCGAGATCCGCTCTTCTTCTTCCTTCCTCTTTCTGTTGCCTTCGAGAATCTGAGACTCAACTGTTGTTGATCATCTCTTGTTGCCTTCGAGAAACCGCTATTGCAAACGCGATTCGATTTTTTTTAATCGTTTAGGCTACGCAATCAGCATTTTTTGCATCTCTTTTTTAGGGATTGCAACTGCATTATTTGCATCTCTTTTTTAGGGATTGCAACTGCATTCTTTGCATCTCTTCTTAGGGATTGCAACTGAGTTTTTCCATCGATTGTTTGCAAATAGACTAACAATCTCAAAGCTATACGATTCGATGGAAAACACTCGTGCTTCGCTTGTCGATACCGGCTTTAACAAGTTGGAGAAATTCGACGGCGAACACTTCCAGATCTGGAAGCGAAAGGTGACTCTGAACCTTCAACTCGTGGATGTTGATCACGTGTTGGATGAGGAAGAACCAATCGTTCCAACAACAGGATCTGCTGCTGTTCTGGCCGCTGCTACGAGCAAGCAGACGAAGTGGAAAAAGGATAACAGCATATGCAGGCTGCTGATCCTGAATTCCATGGAAGACTCTCTGGCCGAGTCCTACACAAAGAGGACTTCTGCCAAAGAGATCTGGGAGTCCGTGGGGAAGCTGTATGACGACGACGAGGCCCGGTCGAAGATGTTCATGGTTGAAAAATACCACAAATGGGTCTTTGAAGACGAGAAGACCATGCTGCCCCAAGTGAAAGAGTTCCTGAAGCTGCGCCAGAAACTGGAGGACGATAGCATGCCCCTCGTCGACAAGTTCGTCGTTGGAGGGATCGTGGCAAAACTTCCTCCAGGATGGAGCAACATCTATGCAAGGATGCATAGGAAGAAGATGGAGATTAGCCTGGATAATCTCCTCAGCGAGATTCATGTTGAGGACGAGATGCGCTCTCAACAGAAGTTGGACACCCTGTCCAAGCAACTAGCAACGGCGAATCTGGTTCAAGCCACCAGAGAGAACAAAGGGAAGCAGGCGGCTTCTCACCACAAGAAGAAGGACTTCTCGAATCTGAAAGTGAAGGGTCCAGGATTCAAGCAACAGAAGTCCAAGTCCCATGTGACTTGCTTCAACTGTGGCAAGAAGGGTCACTATAAAAGTGAATGCAAGTCCAAGCCCAAAGAGCAAGGTGAGCCTAACAAGGTTTCTTTGGTTACTAATCAGGTTGCCATGATAGCACAGGTTGCAACTGTGGGGGCAGACTTGGACTGGTGGATAGACACTGGCGCGACATGTCATGTCTGTTCAGACAAGGACTGGTTCGTCTCCTATGAGCCTACTTCCGAGAAAGTCATGATGGCGAACCAGGCACAAGCTGAAGTACTGGGGATCGGGACGGTGGAGCTGAAGCTTACATCGGGGAACATTCTGACGCTTCAAGGTGTGAAGCATGTTCCTGCAATCGCAAAGAACCTGATCTCTGGGAGCCTGCTCTGCAACGCAGGCTTGAGGATGGACATCAATGCTGGCCAAATGGTGATGTCCAAGAAGGGTACTTTCTTCGGGAAAGCTTTTCAGACTGAAGGAATGTACAAAATTCAGCTTGTTGTAACCCAGCATAATAATGTCAATGCTATCACTAGTTTGAATTACTCTCTTGAGTTGTGGCATAATAGACTAGGACATGTTCATTGTAAGCGAATAAACAAAATGTCTAGTCTAGGACTTATCTCCAAGTGTGGGGGTAAGGTAGAGAAATGTGAGATATGTGCTCAGACGAAGATCACTAGGAAACCCTTCCACAGGGTCCATCGAAGCACAGATCTTCTGGAGTTGGTTCACTCAGATATCTGTGACTTCAAACAATTCTCTACAAAGGCCGGGATGAAGTATTTCATTACTTTCATCGATGACTTCTCCAAGTATGCCTTCGTCTATTTACTCAAATCTAAAGACGAAGCATTCGAGAAGTTCAAGGAGTTCAGGGCCGAGGCTGAACGGCAAACTGGACAACAACTCAAGAGGCTGAGGAGTGATCGAGGTGGGGAATATAGGTCTCATGAATTCTCATCATTCTGCAAAGAACATGGAATCATCAACGAGACGACGGCTCCGTATTCTCCACAATCCAACGGAGTAGCAGAAAGGAAGAACAGAACGTTGACAGAGATGATGAATTCTATGCTGTTGACTGCGGGTCTCCCAAAGTGCTATTGGGGAGAAGCTGTATTAACGGCCACTTTCATTCTGAACAGAGTGCCGTATGCAACTTCCGACATAACTCCTCATGAACTCTGGTTCAAAGTCAGACCCAACCTGAATGTCATTCGAGTGTGGGGGTGCCTGGCTTATATGAAGCTCCCGGATCTAAAGATTCAGAAGCTGGGGACAAGGACTACTAAGACGATCTTCCTGGGGTATGCCGAGAAGAGTGATGCTCGGAGATTCCTTGATATCGAGTCAAATCATATCATCGAATCTCGCGATGCTGAATATTTTGAAGAAAAGTTTGCAAGGCACAAGAACATTGTTCTCGCGGACATTCCGGAGAATAATGAGGGTGCGGAGCAGACAGAGATCTTTATCGAACCAGTAGTCCAAGATGGAGTTGTTGTCGAGGAGACACCAGCTGAACCAGAACTCGCTGAGCCGTCAACTAAGCGAGCGAGGAGGCCGAAAGACTTCGGAGATAACTTCGTCACCTATCATGTGGAAGCAGATCCGCTTACCTATAATGAGGCGATGAAGACCAGAGATGCTATATTCTGGAAGGAGGCGATTGACAACGAGATTGACTCAATCACCTCCAATAACACATGGGTATTGGTCGACCTACCAGAAGGAGCAAGACCCATCGGATGCAAATGGATCTTCAAGAAGAAGATGAAAGCAGATGGAACCATTGACAAGTTCAAGGCCAGGCTAGTGGCCAAGGGGTTTGCTCAGAAGCAGGGGATCGACTACTTTGACACTTATGCTCCAGTAGCTCGGATGACAACTATCAGATTGTTAATTGCTTTAGCAGCAATACACAAGCTGGTGATACATCAGATGGATGTGAAAACAACATTCCTTAATGGCGAGCTGACCGAAGAGATCTACATGCAACAACCAGAAGGTTTTGTCGTCAGAGGTCTGGAAGACAAAGTCTGCAAGTTGATGAAGTCTCTGTATGGTTTGAAGCAAGCTTCCAAAATGTGGCATGAGAAGTTTGACAAGGTGATAAGGTCAAATGGCTACAGGGTCAGTGAAACAGACAAGTGTGTCTATACGAAGTTTGCTGACGGAAGAGGAGTAATCGTTTGTCTATACGTGGACGACATGCTAATCCTAGGTACGGATTTAAGCTGCGTCACAGAGACAAAGAAATTCCTCTCGACCAAGTTCAGTATGAAGGACTTGGGGGATGCCGACGTAATCTTGGGGCTCAAGATCATCCGGACAGGCACTGGAATAGCGCTGTCACAGTCTCATTACATTGAGAAGATGCTCTCTCGCTACGGGTATCAAGATCTTCCTATTATTGATACACCGTACAGGAGTGATCTGAAACTGGAGCCAAATTCGAAGGAGAGCGTCAGGCAGTTGGAGTACGCTAGCGTCATCGGAAGTTTGATGTACGCTACTACTGCCACAAGGCCTGACATAGCCTTTGCAGTGGGAATGTTGAGTCGATTTACGAGCAATCCAGGCGTAAAGCATTGGAAAGCTGTGAAGCGTGTTATGAGATATCTCAAGAAGACTCAGACATATGCACTATACTACAGCGGAGATCCGTCAGTAGTGGAAGGCTTCAGTGATGCTAGCTGGTGTTCAGAGGTGGAGAGCGAATATTCCACAGGTGGATATGTGTTCGCCATGGGTGGAGCTGCTATATCGTGGAAGTCGAAGAAGCAGACTATGTTATCTCGCTCCTCCATGGAATCTGAATTCTTTGCATTGGACGCTGCAGCAGATGAAGCAGAGTGGCTTCGGGAGCTCATGTATGACCTTCCAATGGTTGGGGCTCAGATACCGGCGATTCCGATATACTGTGACAACCAGGCGGCAGCAGCAGTGGCATCAAATGAACTCTTCAACGGGAAGAAGAGGACTATGCGGTTGAAGCACAGAGCAGTGAACGATCTCATAAAAAGGGGCGTCATTGCAGTGATCGATGTTCGGAGTCAGGAAAACCTGGCGGATCCGTTCACGAAGGGTCTCAAGCGTCAGCTGGTCGAGGACACAGCAAGGAAGATGGGCTTGAAGGCATTCTAATATTGTGTCATTATAATCCTATCAATAAATTTTATGTTATTGGTTCAAAGAAAAATCTACCAGATATCTAATTTTTTGATTCAAGGGAGGACTATTGACTGGAAAAATATTAGTTAACAGTGGGCACTTGTTCTGCGGAACATGTAAGGGTTTCGGACCCAGAACCACTGTTGTCTACTATGAATTTTCTACGGAAAATTGATCCTGTGAGAAGGATGGCATAATGCCTTAATGAGTTCTCAGACTGAGTGAAGGTCTGTTATGCTTTACAGGAAGCATGGTGGCGCAACAACCACAAAGGAGTGTTACAACTCCATGCTACAGCGGGGTGACTCCACCATGAGGTTCCCAGGTAGGGGTAATGCCTCGGCTTTGTTAGCCAAGTTACAGGCGGCGTAGCACCGCATATAGGCAGGTAGCCTAATGTTGCATAATCGTAATAAAGAGATGTAGGCAGCACTACAAAGAGGCCGGTGTCCTCATGTTACAGTGGCATGACACCACGATGAGGTACCCAGGTAGGGGTAAAGCCTCGGCTTTGCAAGCCATGTCATAGTGGCGTAACACCACAAGGGAGCGCAAGGCTTCATGCTGGGTAGTTTGGCACTACAAAGAGGCTTGAGACCTCATGCTACAGTAGTATGACACTACGATGAGGTTCCCAGGTAGGGGTAATGCCTTGGCTTTGTCAGCCATGTCATAGCGGCGTAGCACCGTAAAGAAGCGCAATGCTTCATGCCAATGACTCTTTATATAGAACTCACCTATAGTGTATGGACAGAGATATCAGGCCGTCTCTTGAGGGTAAACTTGTAGACGCCCAAAAATTATACACTGAAACCAGGCTGGCACAAGGCCTTCAATGTGCAGCCAGAAGCACAGTTGATGTCACTATGTGAGTAGGAAGAATTGCAGTTATGGTGCAGAATTCAAGGCTTAGTCCATTCTTATATCATGCTGTTATTTAACCTATGCGGGAAGATTCAAGTCGTAGCGACATCTCTCCTAATGCATGATGGACAATCACTGTGGGGAACGCTCAACCCATATATTGAGATATGTGGGGGATTGTTGGTGTTTTTGCCTTTGGACTAGAAAAGATAGTCCCACATCGGCTACACCAAATGGTGAGTATCTCAATATAATGCATTGCTTGTGTTGAGGTGTGCACATGAGGTGTAGTGGGGCACAAGTTTGTGCCATGTGGAAGTATTTTCCTAGAAGGAAAAAGGATTAAATCCAACAAGGATGCAAGTTAATTTTTGTTGTGCGGACTCGGACTCGGACGCGGACTCCAAGATGTCTCGTGCATGCACGGGAGGGTTCGGGGGGTAGGCGTGGACTGGCACACTTCTATGCTGATTGTGGGATGATCTAAAATATCAAACTCTATTTTTGAGTATTGGTATTTTAGTCCCACATCGGATAGGAGAAGAGGTGAAGTCTCAACTCCACTCTATAAATAGAGCCCCTTGGCCTCCTTTGAAAGATGCACCAAGAAGAGAGTTGAGGGAGTCTGTTAAGTCCAGGAAGCCCGTTCAAGTCTCAAATATTGACTTACGAGCGTTCCAGAAGTTCTCCTGAACTTGCTGGTTCCTGGGAGCTTATCCATACTGCGGGTATAGCTTTGAGCGCCGGTGTTCAACACCCCAGCGAGATCCGCTCTTCTTCTTCCTTCCTCTTTCTGTTGCCTTCGAGAATCTGAGACTCAACTGTTATTGATCATCTCTTGTTGCCTTCGAGAAACCGCTATTGCAAACGCGATTCGATTTTTTTTAATCGTTTAGGCTACGCAATCAGCATTTTTTGCATCTCTTTTTTAGGGATTGCAACTGCATTATTTGCATCTCTTTTTTAGGGATTGCAACTGCATTCTTTGCATCTCTTCTTAGGGATTGCAACTGAGTTTTTCCATCGATTGTTTGCAAATAGACTAACACTTTTCAATGCCAAAAAATTCGATACTCCGATCCAAAACCACCAATACTGTCGATACGATGATCCTAATACTCATAGAAAGAGTCCGATACCGATACTGCGAACCTTACTATAATGTTCATCCATATGGATGTTGTGCTTTATCTTTTATGCTTTTCTACCCATGAGGCGGAGGCAAGAACGGACCAGAAATTTGAACTAGGATGGGCTGGAGCGGACTAGGGTAGAGTAGGTGTGGGGTAACTCATATGACAAAAAAAATATATTTTGGGATGGGTGCAGCCCACCTCAGCCCCTACATGGTTGCGCCTATGAATGGAGGGGAGTGAATGAGTAATGTTCATCGGTATGGATGTTGTGCTCTTTATTAGGGGTGAGCATTATTCAGTTTTGGACCGAAAATCAAACCGAACCGAACCGAATAATGAATTCGGTTCGGTTTTAAAAAAATTCGGTTCGGTTTCGGTTTTGAAAATACTAATTTTTTTATTCGGTTTCGGTTTCGGTCCAAAACCGAAAACCGAATAAAAAAATTTAGTTTATATATATATATATATATATATATATATATATATATATATATATATATATATATATATATATATATTATGTGTGTGTGTGTGTTAATTATAGGCATATACTAAATTTATATAGATATATGTTATAGGTATATACTGAATATATCTAGGTATATTTAGTTATTATATATATTAACAAAAAAAATAAAAAAAATCCAAAAATCGAATAAATCGAAAATTGAACCGATTTAATTCGGTTCGGTTCGGTTATTGACCAATTCGATTCGATTTCGGTTTTACTTATTCGGTTTCGGTCCAATTCGATTTTACCGAACCGAATAAACCGAATGCTCACCCCCTCCTCTTTATGCTTCTCTACCCATGAGGTGGAGGGGAGTGAATACTGAGACGTAGGAGTAGCAAGTTAATAGTAAAGACAAGTTCATGCTTTGTAGTTGTTAATTATAACAATTTTGAGCAGCAAACTTATCTGTCATTATAGTTTTAGGATGTTAACTTGTAAATTGGGGAAGTTCGGATTGTTTGGTTGCAAATCATTGTGAAACATATTAATTAACAAGAAAGTGTAGTGTGTGATGCAAGCAACTATTTTTTGAGCCTAAAAGTCATGCATGAAACCCAATCTCATCTAATAGAAATTTTATTTTTCGGGTGTCCGGCATAACGTTTGAGACTTTTATACCAAAGGGTCCACTATCCCCAACTTCTACTATAAATAGAAAGAATAATACGCAAAACTTTTATACCTCTTTCCGTTGACTATGAGAGTCACTCAGATTTGACTAGAGATCCTTAATACATAATAATAAATCATTGGACGCTGCTACGTGGACTGCGCTTTTGGTCCGCAGTCCACGTGACAGCCTCCCATTGACAGGTTTACCGGTTGTGCATGGTTCCCACACAAATAAGATGGATTCGACCATGCACGCCTTTAGACAGAAACTGCGGGCTATTTATTATTTCCGTAAATCATTACACTTACGAATTAAATGCACAAACTGCATTGTTTCTTTCAAACAGAAGTACGTGCGAGTGGTGTAAATTAACCCCACCCACATGGTGAGCCACTAGAGAGAAAAGAACATGGTAACAAATATAGTATAATTCACATCATAACCCTGATTTCTTTTTTGCGGTGAGTTCCACTTTTTAACAATTATTCGAACTTATCATAAGGTTTAACAATTACGAATACCGTACGTTGAGATAGTTCAAGCATATATTCTCTTTTGTGCAAAATAAGGAGCCATTATTCCTCTTCTTGAGGAATTCTTGAACTTGAGTCGGAAGCTAACAATTTAGACTTCAATTATACAATTATATCTTCTTCTTCTTGAATTCAAATTAGGGGTGAGCATTCGGTTTATTCGGTTCCAACCGAACCGAAAAAGCAAATATCGAATTGGACCGAAACCGAATAAGCAAAACCGAAACCGAACCAAATTGGTCAATAACCGAACCGAACCGAACCGAATTAAATCGGTTCGGTTTTCGGTTTATTCGATTTTTGGGTTTATTATTATTTTTTTTGTTAATATATATAATAACTAAATATACCTAGATATATTCAGTATATACCTATAACATATACCTATATATATATATTTAGTATATACCTATAATTAACACACACACACACACACACACACACACACATATATATATATATATATATATATATATATATATATATATATATATATATATATATATATATATATATAAACTAAATTTTCTTATTCGGTTTTCGGTTTTGGACCGAAACCGAATCCCAAAACCGAAACCGAACCGATTTTTTTTAAAACCGAACCGAATTCCTTATTCGGTTCGGTTCGGTTCGGTTTTCGGTCCAAAATCGAATAATGCTCACCCCTAATTCAAATTGCTTAATTCTACGGAAAACAAGAAATTTCTACACATGCACCGCGCTTATATCGCATCTGCAACCGACCTGCATTCTGGTTGCTCTGACAATAATTCCTCCACAGAAAATTAAATATGCTTCCTCCGTTGCTCGAACCTGCAACCTCTAGAGAAATATGTCTCACTCTAACCACTTAAGCTGAGATCCTCGGTATATATTCAAGATTACGTATGTTATTATTATTTTTTTGATTTTTTGTAAACAAAATAACAAAATGTTAAAGTTTCCGGTGAAGACGTGTTTGAGGTCTATGTACAGACTTGTTCTCGAATCTTCCTAGAGGTAAAATTTTCGTACTATCGGTTTTTCGTCACTGCACACAGCTTCGAGAGAGTGACCCGGATTTAGCCTTCGTCTAGAAGAAGAGTAGAACGCAACAAAACCACCAGCAACCTAATAAGAAAGGAGTTTGATGGAGGCTTGTATAGTTGTTTTCAATAGTTGCCTTCGTGATGGGTTGGATGGAGGAGTATATATAATGAAGAAATGGAGTGATTAGTTGACTAATCTGTGGCACAAGAATAGTTGTAGTAATTGTTGATTTAAAATGGTCATTTTTCCCACAAAATGAAGAAAAATACAGTGGGCAAAGCATGGTACCTAATTAGAAGAACATACATATGATACAACCATGGGCAATCTTTTTTGAAATCCCACTCACACACGCAATTGGGGGGCTCGAACCTTGCCGGCCCCTCCGGGTGTCCGCTCTAATACCACTAGGCTAGAGAGCTCGGACCATCCATGGGCAATCTTTAATGCATGTCTTGGAATTTTTTTTGTTGTGACAGAAACATTAAGATGATACTAGAGTAAGTGGGAGCAGATCTACTGTCCCATTTAATCATATCCATTTCTGTTCCCTTCCTATTACATGTGGATCATAGAAGTAGATATATAGATAGTGTCCCACATATAATAGGAAGAGGGACAGAATTGGACGGAATTAAATGGAGCAACATATCTACTCACAGAGAGTAAGTACTCGAATTTGTCTGTCATGTCATTTTCAGCCGATCAAAAGAGTTAGCATCCATCCCAACTCCTATGCAGGTCAAGATGCCAACCCACAAAATGACCATTTGACCTGATGCTGAAATATAATTTCTTGAAATGTATATTCTTTGACAAAGTGCTATAATGCACGATTTTGAACCGTCAAATGAAGATCATAATTTTCTTTTCCGTACGCTCACTTTCTGACTGATTTGTCATTAGTAAGGGGAGGATCAATGACCAGTCCCTTTAGTGATCGATCTCTGACTCTATTTATCGTCTTGCTCTCAAAATATCCAAAAAAATTAGTCAGAAAAATAAAAAATTTCTTCTCAATAAACTAAGATTGTGTTTGATTTCCATAGAAAATATTTCCATCACAAAATTTCTTCCAATACTTTCGAATCGATTTGGCGCAAACGACGTCATACCGACATCATTAGTGAAGTGGAGAATTGAGTATCTTCCAATTAATGGGCCAACACCAGATGAGTAACAATTAAGTTAAGCAAAGATATTAGGACAAAAGTAACAAAAAGAAAATTAAGGATATGGTTGTTAGAGGGGATCAAGTAGGTATTTGACCGTTAGAGGATTATAAAGGTCTTGGCCACCTTTTCTCTTTCTGAAATATTGAAAGATCAACACTTGTACTGAGCATTTCGCCCAATATTATACTCAAGGGACCTCCATCTTCCGCAGGAATAAATGATCGCATAGTTAAATGGAGATATCGTTTTTTTTTCTTTTCTTTTTGAGTCTTTTACATCTTTCAGTAATAATGGCACAAGTCAACTAGAATATGATAAATATATGTTCATGAAAATATTTTAATTGGGCGCTGCTAACCTGACCGTAGGCAGGCCAGCCCGTAGCCACGTGACGGCCATCCATTGACAGGTCAACCGACTGGAACCTATGCAACAGACGGGCCAGCCCGCCCACAGCCAAGTTAGTATTTTCCATTTTAATTTACAGATGAGTTAACATACATTTAGTTGCCGATAAGAGAGATGATTGAGTGAAGTATCTTGTACCCCGACTAAATCATCTCCCATGATGCTCTCTATTTTATAATTTAAATTTTTGCTAAAAAACCTAAAAAAAACTATTTAGAGGGCTCTTTATATGATTTTTTTACTCCAATAATGCTCACTAATTTAGAGAGTAATAAATTTTTTTTCCCTCTTGGATGAACTTCTCTGGGAGCAATCATGTATGTGTAATCATTTTAAATAAAATTTTATGAGCTTCTAGGAGGCCCTTTTTCTCTCCATAGATTTAGGGAGCTCCTTACAATTTTGCTATCCTACGAGCTAGATAGGGAGTATAACTCGAGAACAAAATTTATATTTTCTTCTTGAATTTTGGCTTGGGCATTTGTTGGAGTTTGTCATTATATTCGGTCCCACTATTCAATTTTAGGTCAACATTCTAAGTGTTTGTAATTAGATATTTGAGCTATTATTTATTGACTTCTATAGATTAGGTATGTTAGTTCAAGTGGTTAGTATCGTGGGAGATTTATTTTTGGTGGGTAAGTTTGAATTCCATACCAATCATTTATTTTTCACAATATCTTGAATTTTTTTCCTTGAAGCTAAGGGTACATCTCAGAAACTGACGTAGGCGTGGGTGAAGTGCACAAAATGACACTTTGATGGCGTACTTCGCACATTCACGTTGGAACATCGGAACTGTGGTGTCTCGGGGATGCGAAGCTGTGGAGCAGCTGGACTACTGTGTTGTGGTGAAGTTAAAATTTTTCTTGGATTATTTAATTTTTGAAGATTATTCATCAGAAATTTTTTATATGAGAATAGACTTTCATTTATTTTTTGTATCAGACCTAGTCGTCCTTGATGAATCTTAGCTCCGAAATTGCATTAAGTATATACTGTATAAATATATATAAATAGTATCTAACTTGATCAAACTCGTCACCGGGCCTATTATGGGTCCGTCTTTGCATGTAGGAACAGAACCATGATTTAAGACAATTTCCTCTAACGAAAAAAAAAATTTAATATAATTAGTCAAAACCAAACTACATTGGAGAAATTAGAAGGGGGGACACATTCCGCCAATTGAGTTTGTGGCAAAATGAGAATCAAGATTCTGCCAACTAAGTTGGCGGAATTTCGGCATTGCCAAATTTCCGAATCTTGGCTTCTTCGGTTCGATTCCCAACGGCAGCGGTTGGTTCGCAGGCAGCGATAGTAGCGGTTGAGTTGGTAGCGTTGCTGATTTAATTTCCGGACAGAGGAGCGGTAGTAGCGGTTGGAGGAAGGAGAAAAAGAAGGAAAGAAGAAGATGGTGGGTGGTGATCTTTGTTGATGGGCACCAGAGATGGTGGTGGTGGTTCTGGCTAGGAAAACCCCTTGTTTATGAGCACAAGGAAAAGGAAGCACATGAGGGAGAGCCCGGGGAGGTGATGATAATGGTGGTGAATTTTTTCAACCGGAGCAACCATGGTGGTGGTGGTGGTGACTTTCTTCCCGTGCAAAGACATCAATGGAAGAATATGATTTGAGAAGGAAAGAAATGATGTGTGATGGTGAGCATTGAGGGGTGAAATGTGTTGCAAAGAGCTGAGGCGATCCTTTACAATATTAACTTTAGAATATTAACAAGTATAATATAAAAAAAGGCTAGTTATAAAGGCACTGCATATTTTTAGCAGGACTAGCCCATTTGTAACTTTGTATTATTTACAAGTTTGCCATTGAAAAAATTGATTAGGGCTATCCCACTCTTTGGTATAAAAGTCACTTTTTTTTTCTTTCTATTTTTTCCCTCTTCTTCTTCCTCAACCCATCCAAGAAGAAGAAGAAGAAGAAGAAGAAGAAGAAAAGGAACAACAACAACAACAACAAAAATGTTAAATCCTAATATTGTGGAAACTCTAATATTGTTATCCCTAATTTTTTCCTCATTTTTAATTTCGATGGCACCCAAAGGCTCCTCATAATATACAAACCATAATATGGGAGGAAACCCAATATTGTTGTTCAACTAGTGCAAACAAGGACTGCCCAATTTTCTGGCAGTCCAACAAACTGAATGGACTGCCAGAAAACTGGGCAGTCCTAAGTCACAGCATGTGAAACAAAGGAATGCCCATTTTTCTGGCAGTCCTTACTGTATGTAGGACTGTCCAATTTTCTGGCAGTCCTGAATACAGTAAGGACTGCCAGAAAAATGGGCAGTCCTTTGTTTCACATGTTGTGACTTAGGACTGCCCAATTTTCTGGCAGTCCTGAATACAGTAAGGACTGCCAGAAAAATGGGCAGTCCTTTGTTTCACATGTTGTGACTTAGGACTGCCCAGTTTTCTGGCAGTCCATTCAGTTTGTAGGACTGCCAGAAAATTGGACAGTCCTGGTCGACGCACAGTTTTCTCGTTCGTGCATACTTGTGTTTAATTTAAATGGGTAATTTTTCACTCCGAATGTAGTTTAATTCAAATGGGCTGCAGAAAATTGAAATAAACAATATAATGGATGCTTGAATTTTTCAATTTAATTTCTAGGGTTTTGAAAACAAATAGAGAAAGAATTTGGGTGCCATCGATCTTCTTGAGAAGGAAATTTGGAAGAGAAGAGGAAGAAGAAGAGAAAATTTCTAGGGTGGAAGAAATTTCTAGGAATTTTCAAATTAACTTCTTGCTTGGGGATGGAGAAATGGTGGAGGAGAAGAGGAAGAAGAAGAAGAGAGGAGTTAGGGTTTAGGAAGAGAGAGAAAAAATTTTGCAAATGAGAGAAAAATTTTGGGTTTAGGAGAATTTTACTTTGGGACATCCCAAAATCAAAAAAATGGGCTGTCCTGAGTAAAACAAAAAAAAATCTGGGCTAGCCCCAATCCGGGCTAGTCCTGATCAAAAAGGGCAGTGCCTTTATAATTAGCCTAAAAAATAGGCTTTTTCTAATGGCACTATCAATTTTATTTCGGAAATTTTCATCTAAAGCATAAATATTATTATATATTGTATAGAAAGCACACATTTTCACAAAATTTCATGGGAAGCATCAAAACGCCCATTTGCTTTTTTTTTTTTTCGCTGCTTCTACTGACGGCAGCTAAACGGAGAAGTCCACGTCAGATGAAAACGCCCCTAGGAAGGGCGTTTTTGCGTGGACTTTTGTTTTTTTCAAACGACGCTACCATGGCCTTTTGGGCTGCAGACAACTCCCATGATAATCGCCTCTCACCATGCTCACGTAATTTAACTTCAGGATAATCATAGCGCTATAATATATATATATATATATATATATATATATATATATATATATATATATATATATTACAATTTAATAAAATTAACAACCAGAAAATTAATTACCTAAAATTTAGTTTACCTTTCCCGTAAATACAAGTTTAGAAACGTGCGATTCTCGTTCATGTAAAATGAATGGAGTTGTCGGACCACCGGATATTTTTCATCATTTTGAGTAGCCATCTGTAATAATCGTTACAATTTTTTTAGTGCCACGTGCGATTCTTCGTTAAGCGTGCCACGTGCAAACAATGCAAAGCAAAGCTGTAAAGCGTTCACGCTCACCTATGCAGCTAAAGCTGCTGCATGCAGCATTGTAAAGCACGACAGCGCACGTGGCAGCGCGGCAGAGCGCGTGGCAGCGTGAAACAGCGCGGCAGCCGAGACGAATCGAGGGGAGCTGCGAATCGGGGGGTGCCAGGTAAGCATGGAAACGCCCTTCGGATGGGCGTTTCCCTCAGGGAAAACGCCCTTCGAATGGACGTTTTCTATATATATATATATATATATATATATATATATATATATTCGTTATCTCGCTAACGTCTTCTTTACCTCTCCACAGGATTCAATTCATATTTTAATGAGAACGCCCTTCGGATGGGCGTTCTTATGCTTCATTTATAATTATTGAAAACATTGTGCTGTACGTGTAATTTTATAAATTTATTATGCTTTCAGTGAAAATTTTCGATTTTATTTGGGACTAGTCCAAAAATATTTCAAAATATTACAAGTTTGCCATCAATTTTTTTTTTACTTGGGGGCTAGTCCAAGCAAAGGTATAAATAACAACTTTGTTTTCTCTCTCCCTCTACTCTTTTCTTCTCTCCCTCTACTCTTTTCTTCTCTTCCTCAACATTTCTAAGTCATAGAATTAAACCCTAGCCCAAATTTTCTTCCAACCTACATTTTGTGAAGATTGTTGGTGAAATTTCTACTAATAGTGTCATTGTGTCACGCCCCAGAATCGGAATACCGGAGAGCGGGGGCAGACATAGCCAGCTACGTAATCCCAAAGTACGTTAATACTCTGAAATCACGTATAAGCTGTCAAGACATGGGGGTTACTCTACAAGCCATCAGTCAATCCTATGGTTTAACAATCCTAGGTATCTCAATCACAGGCAATTATACAAGAGCAAAGAGTACGATCATCATACATACAATAGTAAGGCGTCCCGAACCATATATACATGACTGATCATGAAGCCAGTACCACAGAACTGAGGACTAGCTAGAGTATTAGTCGTACATGATAAGGACTAGCTATAGTCTAGAATACACATATCATGTTTATGCCCGTAGGCTACAATATCAAGAAAAATACCAAAACACGAGCTAAACACGTGCTCGGGGCTAAAACGTTACAAGAGGAGAATTTACATATCAGTGGAAGAATGAAGAAGAAACCCACTGAGGCACTCTGGTGCTCCGGCTGGTCACCGTCGAGTAGATGGTGTGGTAGATCCTTCGGGCTCTTCTATTAGAACCTGGCCATGCAAAACCAGTGGGGTCAGACCCCAAATAGCAAGTACCACAAAGGAGGCCGAACTATGAACTTAAAACCAGCAATCATTAGCATTCAACAAGGAGAGAAAGCAATAAGTAAAGGAGGATCGAGATTCGTGCAGTACCAATGCACTTATCCCGAACATAGAAAGACAGTAAGTAAATCATCATTTAACATAAAATAAACTGGAGAACATGTTAAATAAATAGAGTCAGGCAATATACGAAGAGAGGACGAAGGCACTGTTCCGGAAACCAGGTTACAACCCTTAAACCAAACAAGGACCGGGATTGTAACCCTTCGCCTGAACAGAACTTGGTCTCTGATCATTTATTCCTAGAGGTGACAATCATTAAGTGACAATCAGAGAGTGACAATACAGAGTACAAACATTATAGTAACAATCTGGAGTGACAATCAGTCAATCATTCTGGTACAATCTTTCAATCAATCACTTCTAGACAATACTATACTGGACTAGACTCCATCCAAGCAATCACGGCCAATCATTGCCTACGACTTTCTACATTAACTAACTAGGGTTATCACAATCCTAGTTACTAGCAAGATGTAATGAGATGCTCCAAGTAGTCACAGGCCCTGCAGCTATCCAGGTTATCCAGGCAATTATTATAGTGACAATTTAGAGAGTTCAATCATTAGAGTGACAATAGAGAGTGCCCCACATAACAGTGGGCTGGAAATGTGCCCTACTCGTCGGCAGGCTACAAGTCCAAATATTTGCGGCCGGGATAACGGGATCGCCTGTAACTGGGGAACATCTCTTCATGTCTAGTGAATTATTCTAGTCATTAACCTTAGTCCATTTCAGTAGGTACTCCTGACCGTGGTACTCAGGAGTCCCCTCCTAGACATGATGCAAGACAGGACTGGTTCATTTGTACAAGCACAATCGTCCACGGTGTCCAGGTCATTCATTCTTGTCGTGTCATGTTAGCCGTCGCAACAGCATTTCAAGGAGTATCATGTCAGGTTTATCATGTCAAGAGTGCGCCACGGCGGGCCACTATCGTGTCATTATCATGTCAAGTTTATTGGTCAAGAGTGCGCCACGACGGGCCACCATCAGGTCATTATCAGGTCATTAATCAGGAGTGCACCACTACGGGTCACTATCGTGTTTAGGGTACATGTGCCGGACAGTATAGTACAAGTATTCAATCAGGAGACTCAAGTTATGCTGAGGTTACAAGACACAAGTCATCAGTAAAGATCAAATAACAATAGAGAAATAATAATAACGATAATTAAATAGCTGGACAAGGCACATGAAGGAGTCCTGCGGCTCAGGATCACTATCAAGTCATGCTAGTTCCTTGTCACACCATGCCAGGTACAATTGTCATTTCAATCATGTCAATCAAATCGTGATTTATCAAGTTCAGGAAAAAGGCGTAAGGATATAAAATGGGCATAAAAATATACAATAGGGATAAGTGTGTACTCCGTAGGAACTCAAGTTACAAAAAGAGCCACAAGACTTGGATATACAAAAATAAACAAAATATAAAATACAGGACATGACAGAGCCATGCGGCTCGGGTAAGGCTGGCTCATGCGGCAGGATTAATCAGATGCATGCGGCTGAATTTATGGGGTTCATGCGGCTCATGAAATCTGAGTCCATGCGGCTCAGGGAATTAGCAGGGTCCTATGCGGTTCAGGGAGTCCCAGCCTTATACGGCTGAAAGGGGAATCGGGCTTATGCGGCTGAGACAGCACATCCCATGCGGCTCAGGGAGACGGGTCTCATGCGGCTCAGAGAACGAGCCTCATACGGCTGGGTCAATCAGGGTCATGCGGCTCAGGACGGGTCGGGGTACATGCGGCCCGAGATGATACGGGTTCATGCGGCTCAGGAATGTGGCGCATATGTGGCCAGCGGGAGATGGGTCATATGCGGCTGGGAGAGACTAGTCCTCATGCGGTTGGGAACGAGTCTGCCTTATGCGGCTCAGAACGAGTAGTTCCATGCGGCTGGGACAGAACTCCTTATGCGGTTGAGCTCAAGCGAGTCTCATACGGCTGGGAAGGCCATGCGGCCAGAGGCTTGCCGCATGAGGATTCATGCGGTCAAGTACTGCCTATGCGGCTGAACTGTGCTTCTTCTCCAAATTTTCGAGAAGAAGTACACTAAGAAGCCATGGCTGCCAGGATGCATAAAACCTCCATCCGGAGTCCAAATCCGGACTTCCATAGGTCAAAATGGGGTAGAACGAGCTACTCTACAACATGGAACCATCAAAACTTGAAAAAAAACAAAGTTTAATAGATCAAAATCCATGAAAACCGAAATTGCTTCAAGTTAGATCTACAACAATCTAGCCATCAAAATAGAAAACTCCAAGTTCTAAACATGCTTAGAATGTGACAATAAAGAGAATGGAACAAACAAAATAGAAATCGTCCAACATTCAGCAAGGTGTACTTGCCTCTCTCTAATGGCTAGGGTTTCGGTAGAAAGAAATGAATGAGGGTGAATGAGGAGGGAGAGAGAAAAGTGGCATATATAACAAGCCCAAGCAATCTCCACCATTCATTTCTCTCCACTCAATCTAAACCATACACCTCTCTCATAAAGAACCAAACTAAACCAAACCAAGTCCAAGTCAAAGTTAAACCAAACCATGGTAAACCAAAACCCATTAAACTAAGTCAAATGCCCAGCCAAGTTAAACCAAACCCAATAAAACCAAATCCAAGTTAAATCAAGCCACGAAAACCCTGTACTTTGGAAAATTTTAAAATATCACGCAAATCGTGAAATACGAAATAAGGCTCAAATAAACACGTATCCGTATAAAATACCGATACAGTGAGACGGGTCTCACAACTCTCCACACCTTAGAAAAATTCCGTCCTCGGAATTTCCTGAGGCTAGTCGAGCAAGATAACAAAACAAAAGCTCCAGGATACTCAACAATCTCAAATAAAATAAGCATGGCAAGTAAGTAAGGTAAAGCAATCAGGAATGTAAATAAATACGTAAGCAGTAAGTAAATGCACAAGAAATAACACAATCAAGATCAAGAATGGCTGGAGGCATATGGATCAATATGTCTCCTGAGACAGTTGTATAGAAACCAACGTCCTCGCTGGCCTAATCTGACTTCCAAAAATGGATAAAGTCAAGCCTCAAGGTAAGTCGGTACCAATGACTTAGTTCAAGACATGACTCTACCCAGGACGTGTCATCGTAGTTGAAACGGGCGCATGAACTTTATCACCTGTCTCAAGATACGAAGACAAAAGCGACTGGCTGATCGGGATGGACTGACATCTCTGCCTGCATGCTGAGACTGATCCTCCATAACTGGCCTGGCTGAAGAATGCTGAGCTGCCCTCGGCAAAACACGAACAAGATATCAAAAAGGATCAAGAACAGTGTCCTTGAAGGTTGAAGGACACAAGATCAAATCATGGGAACAGGAACGATCAATGATCAAAACAGATATCAAGTCAAGTATCAGAGATAGAGAATAATCCGAAGGAGATCAATAAGGATAATTGTGATTGAGATATCTAAACATGGTAACCCCCACAAATCTGAAAATCGAGACCTGCATGGGCCACCACTAAAACCATGTCACGCCCCAGAACCGGAATACCGGAGAGCGGGGGCAGACAAAGCCAGCTACGTAATCCCAAAGTACGTTAATACTCTGAAATCACGTATAAGCTGTCAAGATATGGGGGTTACTCTACAAGCCATCAGTCAATCCTATGGTTTAACAATCCTAGGTATCTCAATCACAGATAATTATACAAGAGCAAAGAGTACGATCATCATACATACAATAGTAAGGCGTCCTGAACCATATATACATGACTGATCATGAAGCCAGTACCACAGAACTGAGGACTAGCTAGAGTATTAGTCATACATGATAAGGACTAGCTATAGTCTAGAATACACATATCATGTTTATGCCCGTAGGCTATAATATCAAGAAAAATACCAAAACACGAGCTAAACACGTGCTCGGGGCTAAAACGTTACAAGAGGAGAATTTACATATCAGTGGGAGAATGAAGAAGAAACCCACTGAGGCACTCTGGTGCTCCGGCTGGTCACCGTCGAGTAGATGGTGCGGTAGATCCTTTGGGCTCTTCTATTAGAACCTGGCCATGCAAAACCAGTGGGGTCAGACCCCAAATAGCAAGTACCACAAAGGAGGCCGAACTATGAACTTAAAACCAGCAATTATTAGCATTCAACAAGGAGAGAAAGCAATAAGTAAAGGAGGATCGAGATTCGTGCAGTACCAATACACTTATCCCGAACATAGGAAGACAGTAAGTAAATCATCATTTAACATAAAATAAACTGGAGAACATGTTAAATAAATAGAGCCATGCAATATACGAAGAGAGGACGAAGGCACTATTCCGGAAACCAGGTTACAACCCTTAAACCAAATAAGGACCGAGATTGTAACCCTTCGCCTGAACAGAACTTGGTCTCTGATCATTTATTCCTAGAGGTGACAATCATTAAGTGACAATCAGAGAGTGACAATACAGAGTACAAACATTATAGTAACAATCTGGAGTGACAATCAGTCAATCATTCTGGTACAATCTTTCAATCAATCACTTCTAGACAATACTATACTGGACTAGACTCCATCCAAGCAATCACGGCCAATCATTGCCTATGGCTTTCTACATTAACTAACTAGGGTTATCACAATCCTAGTTACTAGCAAGATGCAATGAGATACTCCAAGTAGTCACAGGCCCTGCAGCTATCCAGGTTATCCAAGCAATTATTATAGTGACAATTTAGAGAGTTCAATCATTAGAGTGACAATAGAGAGTGCCCCACATAACAGTGGGTTGGAAATGTGCCCTACTCGTCGGCATGCTACAAGTCCAAACATTTGCGGCCGGGATAACGGGATCGCCTGTAACTGGGGAACATGATCTTCATGTCTAGTGAATTATTCTAGTCATTAACCTTAGTCCATTTCAGTAGGTACTCCTGACCGTGGTACTCAGGAGTCCCCTCCTAGACATGATACAAGACAGGACTAGTTCATTTGTACAAGAACAATCGTCCACGGTGTACAGGTCATTCATTCTTGTCGTGTCATGTTAGCCGTCGTAACAGCATTTCAAGGAGTATCATGTCAGGTTTATCATGTCAAGAGTGCGCCACGGCGGGCCACTATCGTGTCATTATCATGTCAAGTTTATTGGTCAAGAGTGCGCCACGACGGACCACCATCAGGTCATTAATCAGGAGTGCACCACTATGGGTCACTATCGTGTTTAGGGTACATGTGCCGGACAGTATAGTACAAGTATTCAATCAGGAGACTCAAGTTATGCTGAGGTTACAAGACACAAGTTATCATTAAAGATCAAATAACAATAGAGAAATAATAATAACAATAATTAAATAGCTGGACAAGGCACAAGAAGGAGTCCTGCGGCTCAGGGTTGTAATGCCCCGCTCCGCACGGTGCATTATGCTGAGTCGTTGACTCGAAGAGTAGCGTTGACCCGATTGCGTATCGATGCGAATCGATACGAAAGTGTTAAGTTGTCCCGAGCAACGCGTCGAACTAAGTCGATGCGAAGAGTTGCCTTGTCCCGAAGAATGCATCGAGTGAATCGATGCGAAGCGCCGCGTTGTCCCGAAGGATGAGTGCGTTGAATCGGCTCGAAGATTCTAAGAAATCGAATCGACCAAGGCGCAAGTCCGAATCGATGAAAGTATTGATTTTAGTTGGTTTCGTGTGCAGGCTATACGTTGACGCAAAAATATTAGAGGTCGATCTTCGGCAATATTTAGTAAGGGGTCCGCGGAACCAAATCGACGCCTTGCGACGGGCTGAGACTTGGACACGCTAAGGCAAATCGGATATATGATTCAAAGAAGCATGAAGTGCTCGAATGGCTAAGTCAGGAGAGTGGCCGTGCAACAAAGTTAGGGAATCGAGCCGTATCGGCTCGGCGAAACGACGAAGGCAAATCGATTCAAGGTGGGAGGATTGACTTCTTTTTACTCCTTCATTCGATAAGTCAAATATATCATTGTATGCTAAGTTAACCTATCGACGCCACGGGCGTGGTCCGATCGGAGATAATCATAGTGTGTGTCGAACACTAAGTTAGTACAATTGAAATGAAACGTGCATCAAATGCACAAGTCGCTATGAAACATTGGATATCGCTAAGGCGAGCGCCTCGGTACGCAAGCCGCAATAACATACGATAACTGTACTCGGCGAGTGCCTTAGTGCACGAACCATACCGTGCCTTCGCGTACGAGTTAGAACGGCTAGAACATTTAAAGACAATAGGCGAGCGCCCTAGCGCACGAGCCACGGACATTGAATGCTAAGTCATAGAACATCGAAAATACGATCGAAATGTGCCTGCATGCACGAGATAATAAAAAGATGGCTTCGTTGCGAAGGAATACAGTTGTGGCATGAATGTGGCGGAACTGTCGGATATGACATAATGTCTCGAAAGGTGTTCGGGACCTTCGGGTCGTTCGGTTGGCGAACATTGAGTTGAGGCATAATGCCATTGAACATTGAAACGAAGTACGAAACGTAAGTTAACGAAGGAAATACGAGATGGATAATGCGGCATGGTGCCCTTCGAAATGTTCGCGGCCTTCGGGCGTTCGTCGAGAACATTCGGGCGTTGTGCCAATTGAAATAGTGATAAGCGAACTTGCTTGGTTGTATGAAAGATAAGATGCGTTGCATGGTCATGGACAGCTTGTGCACAAGCTCGTTTTCCTCGAAACGGTATCCGGGGCATCGGAACCGATTCGTCCTAGGGGGAAAAATTCATCGTGCTTCGGCGCGAGGCATGCGGGACCTTCAGTAAGGCTTGCAACCTAGGTTGAAAGGGTAGCGTCGCATGCCAACTTCGATTAAGTCCCTAGTGGTGCGTAGCACCAGTGACCGTATGTAGATCCTGCCTAGAGATGCACATATAACATGACAGGGAAGGAATGTGGCGTATTCACCTTGCGTCAGTGCAAGGGACGCAAGGGCGAGTGCATCGACTTGGTAAGCCACGAATCAAATACGAGAATGCTTGCTTGCCTATTCAATTCGATAACATGCTTGCTATGATAACATGCTTTACGCTTTCAAAGATGCCATAAAATTGACCCTAAGGAGAACATAGCAAGATCATAAGCTAAGTTGCATGATTCAACATAAATATTAAAATGACAGTTTGGAAAGATGATCTTTGCTTCAGTACATGCGAGGACGAACGTACTGATCCCCCACCAGCTTCATGCAGGGTGCAGGGAATGGATTGCTTGCGGCGAAGCGTTGCTTGAACGCGTTAAGGCTTGGAATGCCGAAGCGCATTGAAGCGTGCAATCGCATTGATGCTCGGACTACGCAGCTGGATTGATGCGACCGAGATATAGAAGGCATGATGTATGGAACGGTGAAATCCTTTGTGGGCAAGAGAGAACCTGAGTGTTGTAGCCAATCTGGCATATATTGTTAGGCTATCGAAAGCCTTTGTAATCTCAGTTTCGAATATCAATAAAGAGAATTGTTTCGTATACTCTGTTTTCCTATCGTTGTAAATATCGAATCAAAAGATAACCATTTGAGAACTTGTCATCTTGCCTTGCACGAGCGTAACTCCAGGCTCGTGCGGCATCATGCCCCCTGCGAGGACGATGATTCGGGTGATTCCGGGTCGGGGTGTGACAAATTGGTATCAGAGCTCTAGGCTCAATTTCCTATGGACGCTCGCTTCATTTCAATTCGAAAAGTTGCCCACCACCACTTGATATCACTCTTGACTCTACTCGATGCCGTACTGGATGTTCCATACAATAAGTCTAATATAAACCATGAAATTTTGCCGCGTGTTGTTTGGAAATTTCATGGTGTTTATTGGAAAAGTCGGGAAAGGTTTGTTGCTGGAAGTGCAACGAGTTACGAGATGTGAATTCAAGGATTTGTTGCCGCGGATACAATACGTCGTGAATTGTACTTTGAGATATTCGTTGGTTGCAACGAACGATACGAGAAATGTTGGTTGCATCGATACAATGAAGATCGTGGAATGTTGCTGCAGCAATTGCCACGCGTTGATTGTAAATGATGCATTAGAAAGAAAATGAAAGTCAATATCGAATGTGTTGAACGGATTTGAGCATTGACTTTGAATGTCGGAAATAAAATGTTGCACGAGGTGCAATGCGTATCGGAAATAAAATGTTGCACGAGGTGCAATGCGTATCGAAAATGAAATCGTTGCACGAGGTGTAATGCGTACCGGAAGTAAGAAATGATTGCACGTGGTGCAATGCGTATCAAAATAATCGCTGCACGAAGTGCAACGGATATCGAGAATGAATTTTTGCACAAGATGCAACGGAAGAAAAATGAAAGTTATAAATCGAGAAACGGAATCGGTTCGGTTGCGCACCGTGCTTGTGTTGGCAAATGAATGCATTGGCCGAGTTGCGTCAGATTCTGACTAATCAGAGTTACGGTTGTGATCAAGCACGATCACTGCGGAAATCGTGAGTCGGAAGAGATCGTTGGTTTGTAAAGAGTACGCTGCGACGGAAGTAACTTGATTTTCGAGTGGTATATGGAATACCACCGATGCAATAAATGGCTCGATTCCGAGTGGTATATGCAATACCACTTGTACGATAAATTGCATCGACATTTTATGAGAATTACGAAAGGTTTGTCCGCAACGGACGGGATAGCACCGAGACTCGATTGAGAATTTGTACGACGGCATGTTGATGCAAGTGTTCTTCGATGATCGATTAGAACGGTAAGGCGGGACTTATATCATTGAATGATACGTCGATTGAAAATTTATGTGTCGGTCGAATGACGGGAACTAGCGAAACGATTATGCCTTGAGGCAACAATCGGATCGACAGGATAGAAAATTAGAAACGTTGAAATCGAACCGCACGACTTGCGAGCTCGATAAAAATGTTGGGCGAGGCGAATCGAATCGCACGACTTGCGATCTCGATAAGAATGTTCGGCTAGGCGAATCGAATCGCACGATTTGCGATTTTGATAGAAATGTGGGGCGATGCGAATTGTAATCGAATTGTACGATATGCGACTTCGGTGAAGAGTTGGTTGACGGGAGTAATCGTGCCTAAGAAATAGTTGGTTACGTTACGACGAAACTCATTTGAGTACGACTGAAAACACGCAAAACTTAGAGGGCGAGATCGTATGACTTGAGGGTTCGATGTTGGATAATCAGTAACTCAGTTACGCGATGGAAGTATAGCGGAATGCGGCAAATCGGAGAACGAGTCGATGCGTATGGAAAAGTTTGTTGCGAACTTGGATGTATGCGATGAGCTAAGTTGACGTTGAAACGGATTCAAGTTGACCCTTACGTTATCAAAATGGATACGGCGTATCGAGATCGATACGTAAGGAAACGTAAACGATGTGAGAATACAAAATAGAGTGTGTCTCGCACTATAAAATTTTGTAAGTGACGATACGAGAATGAACGAACTTGGTTGATCATAAATTTTGTGATTGATCAGGGCAAGACTATAAGTCATCGACGATTTCTCAATGCGTATAGCATCTCGTGTGTCGACCACGAAATAAGATAGACTCGAAATCCATGCGAGTAGACGCGTCGTGAATAGCAGAATCATCGACGGTAGTGCATGAATTTACTCGGAGGATGGTTGCGCTAAGATTGCGCCGATAGAAATGGTTTTGTTCGAAAATTTGGATAGTCGCATAGAATCGTCGGAATGTGATTTGGCTCCGAAATAAGATATAACATGGTTCGTAGTACACTGTCCTTCGGTAATGATCCACAATTATCGAGCGTAGCTTCGGGGCAGCTGACCCTAGAAGACTTGACCGCCAAATCAAATTGAATGCTGCAGACCGTAAGACGACCCAAGCGATATCGCATATGAGATTGCACCGATAACAAATATAACACGGTGCACGTGGACGATAAGTCTAGGCGATCGAGAATTGTTGGAACAACTTTCGATTGAGAATGATATAGTTAGATTTGAGTATTCGTCGGATGAATACTTGAATGCTTATGTTGGTCGACGATAGAACTTGAAATTCACTAACGAACTTGGTGATTCGGATAGGCGATTGCGAGAAACATGCTATGCACGAGAGAGAACGATAAGGGAATGACTTATGAGTCATGTCGTTAGATTCGGATTCACCTTGCAATTGAGCTTGCGTGAATCAAAATTATGTTCAAAGTTGCGAGACGGATAAATTGGGAATTTGGCTAGTGAATTCCTACTCGTTAGGAAATCGAACGTAAGGCGCATCGTAAAGACCTTCGTGTCAAGGCGATCGTTGTCTTGAGCACCGTTTCCTTGATGTAAACTTTTGAGTCGAATAGATTGTGGCCTTTGTGCAATGTCAATATAAACTTGCGTCGGAAGAAGCTGAGCACGGTGTCTAGGTAAGTCACCTAGCGGACGTAGTCCTGAACGTTGATGCTTTTGCAAGTCAACAAAAGAGAACCATGTCGAGATAGGATACGAAGTGAAACATCAGAAATCGTTGGATAGTGACGCCGAACGCAAGGCGTTGTGGAGACTCGTGATCGGATGCGCGACGGCTTGACGCGACGCGTAGAATTGACAGTCCCGATGAAACATACAAAATGAGAAATGCGATTCTTAAATCGCATCGTGTGCCTCGACTTATGTTGGACGATCGCGTATGTATCAATATGCATGTGCGCTAGAATTACGAGAACAAGTAATAGAGCCAAGTCCGATCGAGAATACGAGATGGCGAGTAATTAAAAATAAGAAGTTACATGTTTGCGTTGTTCCGATATCTTACAACTAAGCTTGGCTGAAATGCGTATATTGGTGGGACGCCTAAAATATGTGTATGATTCCAAACTAAGTTGTACGATCCAAACGACGGTGAGACGAGATCGTGGAACGATCTAATGAAACCCTTGGAAATTTAGTATTGGTTTCGGTTCGGGACGAACCTTGTTTTGAGTGGTATATTCTGTAATGCCCCGCTCCGCACGGTGCATTATGCTGAGTCGTTGACTCGAAGAGTAGCGTTGACCCGATTGCGTATCGATGCGAATCGATACGAAAGTGTTAAGTTGTCCCGAGCAACGCATCGAACTAAGTCGATGCGAAGAGTTGCCTTGTCCCGAAGAATGCATCGAGTGAATCGATGCGAAGCGCCGCGTTGCCCCGAAGGATGAGTGCGTTGAATCGGCTCGAAGATTCTAAGAAATTGAATCGACCAAGGCGCAAGTCCGAATCGATGAAAGTATTGATTTTAGTTGGTTTCGTGTGCAGGCTATACGTTGACGCGAAAATATTAGAGGTCGATCTTCGGCAATATTTAGTAAGGGGTCCGCGGAACCAAATCGACGCCTTGCGACGGGCTGAGACTTGGGCACGCTAAGGCAAATCGGACGTATGATTCAAAGAAGCACGAAGTGCTCGAATGGCTAAGTCAGGAGAGTGGCCGTGCAACAAAGTTAGGGAATCGAGCCGCATCGGCTCGGCGAAACGACGAAGGCAAATCGATTCAAGGTGGGAGGATTGACTTCTTTTTACTCCTTCATTCGATAAGTCAAATATATCATTGTATGCTAAGTTAACCTATCGACGCCACGGGCGTGGTCCGATCGGAGATAATCATAGTGTGTGTCGAACACTAAGTTAGTACAATTGAAATGAAACGTGCATCAAATGCACAAGTCGCTACGGAACATTGGATATCGCTAAGGCGAGTGCCTCGGTGCGCAAGCCGCAATAACATAGGATAACTGTACTCGGCGAGTGCCTTAGTGCACGAACCATACCGTGCCTTCGCGTACGAGTTAGAACGGCTAGAACATTGAAAGACAATAGGCGAGCGCCCTAGCGCACGAGCCACGGACATTGAATGCTAAGTCATAGAACATCGAAAATACGATCAAAACGTGCCTGCATGCACGAGATAATAAAAAGATGGCTTCGTTGCGAAGGAATACAGTTGTGGCATGAATGTGGCGGAACTGTCGGATATGACATAATGTCTCGAAAGGTGTTCGGGACCTTCGGGTCGTTCGGTTGGCGAACATTGAGTTGAGGCATAATGCCATTGAACATTGAAATGAAGTACGAAACGTAAGTTAACGAAGGAAATACGAGATGGATAATACGGCATGGTGCCCTTCGAAATGTTCGCGGCCTTCGGGCGTTCGTCGATAACATTCGGGCGTTGTGCCAATTGAAATAGTGATAAGCGAACTTGCTTGGTTGTATGAAAGATAAGATGCGTTGCATGGTCATGGACAGCTTGTGCACAAGCTCGTTTTCCTCGAAACGGTATCCGGGGCATCGGAACCGATTCGTCCTAGGGGAAAAAATTCATCGTGCTTCGGCGCGAGGCATGCGGGACCTTCAGTAAGGCTTACAACCTAGGCTGAAAGGGTAGCGTCGCATGCCAACTTCGATTAAGTCCCTAGTGGTGCGTAGCACCAGTGACCGCATATAGATCCTGCCTAGAGATGCACATATAACATGACAGGTAAGAAATGGGGCGTATTCACCTTGCGTCAGTGCAAGGGACGCAAGGGCGAGTGCGTCGACTTGGTAAGCCACGAATCAAACACGAGAATGCTTGCTTGCCTATTCAATTCGATAACATGCTTGCTATGATAACATGCTTTACGCTTTCAAAGATGCCATGAAATTGACCCTAAGGAGAACATAGCAAGATCATAAGCTAAGTTGCATGATTCAACATAAATATTAAAATGTCAGTTTGGAAAGATGATCTTTGCTTCAGTACATGCGAGGACGAACGTAATGATCTCCCACCAGCTTCATGTAGGGTGCAGGGAATGGATTGCTCGCAGCGAAGCATTGCTTGAACGCGTTAAGGCTTGGAATGCCGAAGCGCATTGAAGCGTGCGATCGCATTGACGCTCGGACTACGCAGCTGGATTGATGCGGCCGAGATATAGAAGGCATGATGTATGGAATGATGAAATCCTTTGTGGGCAAGAGAGAACCTGAGTGTTATAGCCAATCTGGCATATATTGTTAGGCTATCGAAAGCCTTTGTAATCTCAGTTTCGAATATCAATAAAGAGAATTGTTTCGTATAATCTGTTTTCCTATCGTTGTAAATATCGAATCAAAAGATAACCATTTGAGAACGTGTCATCTTGCCTTGCACAAGCGTAACTCCAGGCTCGTGCGGCATCACGCCCCCTGCGAGGACGATGATTCGGGTGATTCCGGGTCGGGGCGTGACAAGGGTCACTATCAAGTCATGCTAGTTCCTTGTCACACCATGCCAGGTACAATTATCATTTCAATCATGTCAATCAAATCGTGATTTATCAAGTTCAGGAAAAAGGCGTAAGGATATAAAATGGGCATAAAAATATACAATAGGGATAAATGTGTACTCCGTAGGAACTCAAGTTACAAAAAGAGCCACAAGACTTGGATATACAAAAATAAACAAAATATAAAATACAGGACATGACAGAGCCATGCGGCTCGGGCAAGGCTGGCTCATGCGGCAGGATTAATCAGATGCATGCGGCTGAATTTATGGGGTTCATGCGGCTCATGAAATCTGAGTCCGTGCGGCTCAGGGAATAAGTAGGGTCCTATGCGGTTCAGGGAGTCCCAGCCTTATGCGGCTGAAGGGGAAATCGGGCTTATGCGACTGAGACAGCACATCCCATGCGTCTCAGGGAGACGGGTCTCATGCGGCTCAGAGAATGAGCCTCATGCGGCTGGGTCAATCAGGGTCATGCGGCTCAGGACGGGTCGGGGTACATGCGGCCCGAGATGATACGGGTTCATGCGGCTCAGGAATGTGGCGCATATACGGCCAGCGGGAGATGGGTCATATGCGGCTGGGAGAGACTAGTCCTCATGCGGTTGGGAACGAGTCTGCCTTATGCGGCTCAGAACGAGTAGTTCCATGCGGCTGGGACAGAACTCCTTATGCGGTTGAGCTCAAGCGAGTCTCATACGGCTGGGAAGGCCATGCGGCCAGAGGCTTGCCACATGAGGATTCATGCGGTCAAGTACTGCCTATGCGGCTGAACTGTGCTTCTTCTCCAAATTTCCGAGAAGAAGTACACTAAGAAGCCATGGCTGCCAGGATGCATAAAACCTCCATCCGGAGTCCAAATCCGGACTTCCATAGGTCAAAATGGGGTAGAACGAGCTACTCTACAACATGAAACCATCAAAACTTGAAAATAATAAAGTTTAATAGATCAAAACCCATGAAAACCAAAATTACTTCAAGTTAGATCTACAACAATCTAGCCATCAAAATAGAAAACTCCAAGTTCTAAACATGCTTAGAATGTGACAATAAAGAGAATGGAACAAACAAAATAGAAATCGTCCAACATTCGGCAAGGTGTACTTGCCTCTCTCTAATGGCTAGGGTTTCGGTGGAAAGAAATGAATGAGGGTGAATGAGGAGGGAGAGAGAAAAGTGGCTTATATAACAAGCCCAAGCAATCTCCACCATTCATTCCTTTCCACTCAATCTAAACCATACACCTCTCTCATAAAGAACCAAACTAAACCAAACCAAGTCCAAGTCAAAGTTAAACCAAACCATGGTAAACCAAAATCCATTAAACCAAGTCAAATGCCAAGCCAAGTTAAACCAAATCCAATAAAACCAAATCCAAGTTAAATCAAGCCACGAAAACCCTGTACTTTGGAAAATTTTAAAATATCACGCAAATCGAGAAATACAAAATAAGGCTCAAATAAACATGTATCCGTATAAAATATCGATACAGTGAGACGGGTCTCACACATTGACTTCTTCCGTTTATTGGTAAGTCATCGAATTAATATATGTTTAGAGTTTTCAACATGAATTTCACATATAAAAGTTGAATTATATGTGTTTAATGTAGAAAAAAATGAACATGGAAGAACCCGGGTCATCAAATGTTTTTAGTAGACTCTCTTTCCGCTAAGTCCGAATAACACATTGATGCTTTGGAAGTCCTCTTGGTAACTAAATTTTAACTTTTTATCGGATGAAAGTCGGATTGTGACACAGAGAACTGCCAACTCTCTCGCAGTCCAGATCTTAGGATAGGACTGTCAGAGAGGAGACAGTCCTGCATATTATTAGGACTGTCGGACTTGCTGTAGTCTTACATATTGCAAGGACTGCCTCACTCCCTACAGTCCTATTTATTTGCAAAAATTTTCATATTTGATTTGTGTAGTTGTTTAGTTTTATTAACTTTAAGTTCTATTGTAGGACTTATCATCTTCCGATATTACGGTACCTGCTCCAATTGCTGTCGATGTAGGCCATTTATTCTGGACCGATCTTTGGTTTGAATCAAGCGACGGTGCGCTACATTGGTGCCGAGAAGTTGGACGGAAAAATAACATAGTTCTTGTAATATCCAGATCGGCCCAAAATCGTCCGGGATGACAAACTTTGGTGGTTGGATGTGAAAGAGGTGGTGTGTTCAGAAGCCATAAGAAAGATACAGTTATCCAAAGTAAAGTTACCCAAAAAAATGTTGGAATGAGGAAATACGGTTGTCCATTCACGATCCATATTAGAAACGAAGAAGAAGAGAAGTGGATAGTCGAAATCAAGAATGGAATCCACAAACATGAGATTGCCGAAACACTATTGGGTCATCCGTATGTCGGACGGTTGAACAATACGGAGAAAAAGATAGTCGAAAACTTGTCCACTTCCGGAGTTGCACTGAGACAAATATATTCCGTCATACGACATGAAGATGAGAAGAACAAGTTTACAATGAAGTCAATATACAACGTCCTATCTACTTCGAACGCTATTCGAACGAAATCAAGAATGGCGATGCAAGAAGTGCTTAAGTTGCTTGCCGATAATCATTATGTTGAGTTCCATATAAGACATCCCTATTGTAATGAAGTCATTTCACTCTTTTGGGCTCATCCCGATTGCACACATTTGGCCAGGTCTTTCGTCGACGTGTTAGTCCTTGATTGCACGTACAAGACTAATAAGTTCAAGATGCTTCTCTTTCATATTGTCGGGTTCACCTCTACTTGGAAAATATTTTCAGTTGCTTTTTGCTTCATGAAAGGTGAGAAACTTGAAGACTACACATGGGCGTTGGAGAAACTGAAAACACTTTACACCGGTCATAGAGAGCCGTCTGTTCTTGTTAACGACAGAGAGTATGTCCTAATTAATGCTATTCGTATTATTTTTTCTCAAACGGATACATTGCTATGCACTTGGCATGTCAATCGTAATATTCAATCCCAATGTAAGTTAAAGTTTCGGAAGGTGGATGGTAAACTTGACATGCAAATTTTTGACGAATTCTACAATGACTAGAATTTTGTATGGTGAGCCTCTACGATTACCAGTTATGACGCCACATGGTACTTGTTCAAGAAAAAGTAGGAGGCGAGGGAGCCGGCATGTATTTCTTATATCAAAGATACATGGCTTGAACCGCACAAAGAACAATTCGTCTTAGCATGGACGAATGTGGTAAAGCATTACGGCACGATAACTACTAACCGTGTCGAAGGAGCACACTCAGTATTAAAGAGACACCTAAGCTCCTCTCTCGGCAACTTTGTCTCGGTTTCGCAAGCTATACATCAATCGATAGACCGGACGGTGAACGAAATTAAGGCATCATTTGAGATGAGCTTAAATATAGTCAAGTATGAGCATAGAAAGGAAGCACTCTTGGATGCTTTAATGCATGTGGTATCTCACATGGCGTTGGCATTAATATTTGATGAGATTGATAAGTCAAAGATTGTCGGATTTGATCCCAAGGTTTGCGGGTGTGTACATCGAGATACACTGGGCCTCCCTTATGCACATCAGATTAATGAATATCATCGTGAATCCATTCCTATTCCAGTAGATACTGTCGATGAACGTTAGAGGTAGTTGTCTATAATGCCCGTGGTAAAGTGGGAAGATGATTTCTTCTCTTTGCCATAAGTGAAACTTCTCCACGCAAGGTGGTGTGCCTCAGTAGAAGCGGAGCGGGAGTATATTGAGCTTAAAATCCAAGAAATTGCATGCCCGGTGACTACTAGAATGCATGAGCCGTCCGTTGTTTCCAATCCTAAAGGCAGGCCTCAAACAATGTCACGACCCGCACCCACTGTGAGGGTACGAGAACGTAACAACGCCCAGCCTATGCCGCAGTGTCGGCGGTAGAACGCTGTCCTAGGTCACAACGTCTAACAATATAAAGCTAAGCAGTTTATACTCCCCGAATGGGGGTGACATAGCAGAAAATAAACTCAATCACAACTAAGGAAGAAAAAGCACGATATGATATAGAACTCAAAAAAAATACAGATGATCAAATAGTCTAAGATAACATCTCAGCAGATATCCAGAGTACAAGGTCTCAGCTACTGAATATGAAAGAATATACAACCCAGATCTCAAGGACAGAAATAAAGTCTAACTACTAGTCTCAAGACAACATAAGTAAGATAAGGCCTAACTAAGCTAGTCTAGGCAGTAGGTGTGAAACCCGTAACTTTTAGTTAATTATTTGAATAATTTAATTAGCTAATATAATTATTAGTTGTTAATTTAGGAAAATGTATTTTTTTAGAAAATTATTAATTCTGAAAATTTTAGTCAAAACCCGTAATTTTCTAATTAATTAATATTGTGTTAGATTAAAATTATTATTTTAAATATTGGATTTTGTTTTGGCTGACCCAGACCAGAACTCGTTTCCAAGTCCCGAACCCGTCTAGAAACCTTCAATTTTTCAGTTAATTAATTGAATAAGTTAATTAACTAATTATTATCATAAATTATTGTTAATTTAGAAAAAAATGTATTTTTGAAACAATATTAATCCTGGATTTAGATTGTTGGTTCTGACCCGTTCTGACCCAGCCCAAACTCATCTCGAACCCAAGTTTAATTTTCTAAAATTTTCCTGAGTATATTTAAATTATATATATATATCAATTCCTTAAAAAAAAAACTAATGAAAACTTTCACTTAACTATTATTTACTCTTTCCATTGTGTTTCATTCAGCATAAGGAAAGAGTTTTCTTTTTCCCCAACGTATGACCTTTGGCTTCCCGAACGTCCGTCGCCACCACCATCACTCCGGCGACCCTTGGCCTCCCGAACCGCCGCGTCCCTTTATTTCTGGTAACCCCTTCCCCTCACTCCTATATAATCCCCCTTCTCTTCACCAACCCCATCACTATCTTCTCCTCCCTCTTTCCCCAAATCCCGAACCCTAGCCGGAGCTCCGACCGCGCCCCCTCGGCGACTCCCGCAGCCGCCCAGGCCAGCCAAGCCCGGCGGTCCCCGACCCAGGCCGACCGCCCAGCGGTTCCGTCCGACCCCTCCGCGCCAGCCCCTCGCTGACGGCCCGCTCCCCGGCGCTAATCCCGACCTGTGCGCCGTTCGCCGCAGCACCCCGAGCCGATCTGACCGCTGTGCCGGTTCACCGTCTCCCCGTGCCCGACTTGCTGTCCGATCCGAGTTCCCGATCCCGATCCCGCTGTACAGCGTTTCCGTTTTCGTTCCCGAGTTATCCCGCGGCTCCCCGACCAACGGATATTGGGTAATTTCTGATAATCATAGTAGTTCGTCCCTCCCGTGTGTCGATGATGATATGGTCCCCGATCCCGTTACGGGATTCGGTTTAGACGATTGCGGTTTCAGTTCAAATTGAACCGTCATTTTTTAAGAACCGACAATTTTTAGAAAAAACCTGGATCCAATCGTTAAAATCGTATGAACCGTTATGTGTGAACCGAACCGGTTTAAATCATTAATTCAAATTAACCCATGCATTTATGGTTAATTAACAAAAAAAAACCAACTGTATCCAATAAATGTAATGAATATTTAATAAATGTGTTTCATGGAAAACTCAAAGGTCATAATAAAAGAGCCTATTCGTTACTTTTTTTCAATTTACAATCATAGTAAAGATTGGATGGAGGAATTTTTTTTTCCAGCACGTGCGGGTTCAGTTAAATCGTATGTCTCCTCCGTATATGATTTGTAGCCAGTCATCATATCATTTCGTACTCTTCATGCGGATCTTATCCGCATTGGCTTTGTCATCATCGTCCCACACGCACACCTCGCGCGCTCCAGAGTTCTACGAGACGGCCATGACGTCTTCCGATGCCCGCAACTCAACGCCTCGCTTCGCCCACGACGCCGAAGGTACCCCGACGTCTTCATGACGCCTACGACAGACGATGCCGCCCAACCACCCGTTCTATGCGCACGACGTCCTTACGACATCTTCTCGACGTCCTTACGGTGCCGCACAACGGGCCGCGTGGTCGGCCGTCGTTTATACCTGTGGTAGAATGGTGCCGGTCCTCGACCGTCCGCGCGACGTCCGATCTGTTGAATTTTCATGAACGGACGTCCAATTCTGGCCCACGTTAGCTCAGATCGTGGAAGAACGTGGTCAATAATATTTAATTTCCTAGGAGAATGTTTAATTTTCTAGGAGAATGTGGTCAATAATATTTATAGGCACCGATGCATGTCAACTTTGGACAAGTAAATGTGTTTATAGTCAGATACTTTACATTTCAAGAAGAGCTAAGTATTTTTTTTCTTTATATTAATAAAAAAAATATTACAAATTAATTTATCGATTCGACTAAGGTCTGACCTGATTGATAAAATTTCAGTTAGATCATTGGTCCGATTTTTAAAACATTGACGTTGATTGTTACCATCTGCAATTGCAGATGCCGATGTAATTTTTTGGACTCTGTTCACTTTATTTCTTCCACAGTAGAAAAATATAAATTCATAAGTATGGTGCCTCAGTACATCATACCCTCAACTATTAACTGTAAGTTGAAATTTTTTAATGATTCTGGAAGTTGAGACAGATCCAATCTGTTAAAGCAATAAGATTTTCAAAGAGAGAAAAGAAGGACACTAAAATAGGTTGATAATGCACCAACATGTCCTTTTAATATTTCTGTTAAATGATGAGGTATTTTTGCTAGGATCTTTTGGGAACCCCACATGTTTCCAGTATGTTTTATGTTTGTGCCCTAAAAATTAAATTGGAAAAAAAAACCGAGCATCTTGTTTCTGGGCTCTGGTTCCTGTTACATGCCAATGTTATGCTTGGATAGGGATGTATGTTTGACCACACTATTATGCCACAATCAAGAGGTGGAGATTTCAAGGCTACTTTGGCACTTGACACACACAAAGGATCAGTTATTGACTTGTGTCCAACTAAAATTCCTCTTAACAAGTGGCACACTCTGGTGGCCATCCAACAAAAAACTTGCAATTGTCAAAGGCATTTTTTTTGATACTCTCATGTGAAAAAATGTTGATAGCATGGTATCAGTTGGTTGGGAAAAAGAAAAGTTGCTGATACTGACACCAGCTCCCTATTTATTCACACACACACCCCTCCCCCTTCTCCAAACAAGCAAGCCAGCACCATTTCCTCCTCTTTCTGATCCCCTCTTGCTCTTCCCCATGGCTTCTCTTGAGCTCCTCTTGGTGGGTTTTCTCACATTGCTCTCTCCTGAGCTTGCCCATGGCTATGGAGGGGGGTGGACCAATGCCCATGCCACCTTCTACGGTGGGGGTGATGCCTCCGGAACAATGGGTATGCCATTCCTATGTATATATATATAATTTTCAAACACTATCGTAAGATATTGTTGATTTACTATAGCTGTACAGTGTACTAAAGTCGTTTCGGACATTCAAAGGATTATGTACAAACATGGGCGGAACCAAGCAAGAGCCGGGATGGGCTGGAGCCCACCAAAAAAAAAAAAATCTCTTTTTTTTTTTTTCCTCTTATGATGTTTTTTTGTTAAAAAAAATTCATATAGCTTAGTCTATATCTCACCCCAATTAATTTTCTGGTTCCGCCCCTGTGTACAAATGCTAAAAATATTTTTTTTAACTACTATGGAAAAAAGAGTATTTTTTTCTGAAATTCCAATAACCCTCTTACGGTTGTTTTAAAAAACTCAATCGAAAAATAGAGATTTCATATTAGTAATATATACGGATGTTAAAATTTTACTTGATGACTTTGTAGGAGGTGCATGTGGATATGGGAACTTGTACAGCCAGGGATATGGGACCAACAATGCGGCTCTGAGCACTGCCCTGTTCAACAACGGGCTGAGCTGCGGGTCTTGCTACGAGCTGAGGTGCGTGGACGACCCGAGGTGGTGCCTCCCGGGCTCCATCTTCGTCACCGCCACCAACTTCTGCCCGCCGAACAACGCCCTCCCGAACGACGCCGGGGGCTGGTGCAACCCTCCGCTCCAACATTTCGACCTCTCCCAGCCCATCTTTCAGCGCATTGCGCACTACTCCGCGGGGATTGTGCCCGTCTCTTACAGAAGGTAATCGTATCCCCTCGGTTGCATGTATTTTCCAATGGACTAATTAGCGTTTAGACTCTGAATTTTGCTAGCTTAGAGTATAAGTCATAATATATTCAATTGAAAGTTTTGGACTCTGAACATGAGTACAATGGCAACAACCAATATAAGGTTGGAAATGAGGGTATAATGAAAAAAAAAAACCAGATAAAATAAAATTTTAGAATATAAACTTTTCAATTGTACGTGTCAAGACTAGTATAAAATACAAGGTCTAAATGCTAATTAGTCATTTTCTAATTTACATGTAGATCTTTTATTTTATTGTAGGATAAGACGAGGAAAAAAAACATAAAAACAATTCTTCCTTTTTCTTGGTGTAATTTTATTGACTGTACATAAGAGCGGAACTAGAAATTCGAATTGAGATGGGCTGAATTGGGTGAGAGGTGGATTGACATATATGAAAAAGAAATATAGAGAAAAAAATGGTCATTACTCGTTCTTGTTTGTTCCTTTTGACTAGTTTAATTTTTTTTCTTTTATTTTTTCGAAGGTGCCCAGCATAACGTGTGGAACATTTTATGCACAGTATATTGTATACCTTTTGTGTCCATTGCTCCCCAAACTCCCACCATAAGTGGAAGAAATGATACACTTATGTGACTCGATCAATTGATCTTCCATCACTTTGCAGCCAGAGCTTTTTATGCATTTTTCTGCTAAACACAAGGGTCACTCGGGTTGGACAAAACATGAGAGATTGTCATACTCACTTCCTTTCTCAGGGATGACATAGACTCCCATATTAACTAGGAAGTTAAAAACTTTAATTTAGATGTTGATAACAAAGTGACACACAATGCCTTTTTTTTTCCTCCTTCCACTTTTACTTGCAGAGTCGCATGCAGGAAGAGGGGTGGGATCAGGTTCACCATGAACGGTCACTCCTACTTCAACCTGGTCCTGATCACCAACGTCGGCGGCGCCGGAGACGTGCGCGCGGTGGCTATCAAGGGGTCGAGGACCGGGTGGCAAGCCATGAGCCGGAACTGGGGCCAGAACTGGCAGAGTAACGATCTCCTCGACGGACAGTCCCTCTCCTTCAAGGTCACCACCAGCGATGGCCAAAGTGTTGTTTCCTACAACGTTGCTCCTTCCTCCTGGTCCTTTGGCCAGACCTTCACTGCTGGAGAGCAATTCCACTAATACTAAGTACATATATATACACTACTACTAGTCCTTTTAATACTATATAGGAGGGGATCGGGATCTCCGTTCTTAAATATTTCCGAACCTTTCTAAAATAGTAGTACATTAGATTTGTCTTTTTTTGACGGTGCAGATGATCCTTAAACTATTCAATTTCTCGCGAAATTTGAACTAATCTGTACGGTTAAAAAAAAATCAATACAATGACTACTATTTCGGAAGATGAGAATTAGGGCTCATTTTAAGTTGGCCCTTCAGTTGATAGTATATGATGTTGGTGAGAGATGAAATGCTTCTCTCCCTAACTGTGTCTGTGTGAAGAAGTTGGCCGAAGTGGTGAGGTTGTACCACTCGCCGATTGAATAGTAGTCGCTGCCAAGCTGCGATGCATCCCTTTCCAAAAATTAGTTTGAGTTAGGGAGAGTACTATTTTAGTCCTTAATTGTGTGCCTACTTTATGTATTGTATTGTTGTGAGTACTGTAACCTGTCTTTGTATCCTTCAGAACTGTGACTTCTATGGAAATGTAATGTCATGGTCATTATGATCCTTTTGTGGGGGTTTTGGTAGATTGTAGTCACCATCTTCATCCTCTTCTTGGTATTGTTTATTTCATTGGTTATATGACTTATTTTATGATTAAGAGGATATCATAGTTTGTACTATCGGCCGATAGCGATACGCGATTTGGCATGTCTAGATTCGATACTGAACGATACGATGTTTGTGATCTCTTTTCCAGTAAAGTCAATTTGGTAGAGAAAAATGAACAAAATACCCATTTGCAAGAGTGTAAAAGTATAGTAAGAATGTAGAAGCATATAATTAATGAAGAAAATTTATTTCTCCTAGTTAAACCAACCAACACTGGTGACTATTAAATTTCAAAAGTACTCAGAAATAACACAAAATAATTAAAATTATGTCTAAATGTACAAAATATCTTTTTTTAAAAAAAAAAATTAGCTAATAGTTATTCGTTTTTCGATACCCAAAAATCTGATACTTCAATCCGAAACCGTGAATACTGCTGATACTTACAGGCCGGAAAAGCCCAATACCAATTCCGATATCAATATTGCGAATCTTGGAGGATAGAGGAAGTTAATTAACAGCGTAATTTGGGGTAGCAAATTGAACTACTCAATTCATCATGAATCAAGGAGGACTTAATGTAGACTATCAAACTTTTCCCTGATTTATCAAAAAATTATCACAATAAGTATCAATAACCCAACATAAATCCAACATAAAAGTAATTGGATAAATGAACTCAAAAACTCGAAGTAGGAAAAACCAATCAGCTAACTAGATATTGTTTGCAATAAAGACTTAAAAATAGTGTAGGCTCAAATTTATTGTATGCTAGGAAACTCTAAAAGTCTGCCCCTAGTTGGTGCCATTGACGGTCGGAACAGTAATAAGCGGGACACATAGCAACCATCCGCAAGTCGCGGTGGGGACTAAATGATCGGTGTATCAAATATAAATTGTTGAAAGAAACCTTGACTTGACCATACTGTGGAAAGCAGTTAAGCATGTCTGAGAAACTGATCAATACTAAGTTGTAATTTTATAACTGGTAGTTTGTATTTTAATCTCTCTCTAATTTATCTTGATATCCAATATCCGATATTTGAATCCGAACCAATATGAACCTGATATCTAATATCTCGAACATTGCTATGGACTAATAAGATTTCTTCCTGATGTAGTTCCCTTCCTCTGCTGAACTTTTTCCTCTTACTTTGCTAACATCATTTCTAGTTTAATTGATTCCCTTACAGTATTTTCTAGTTTCTCCGGCTACTTCTTATAATTTCTGGGCATGGGGAGCTTCACTCTGCTTTCTGCATTAATTCTTTTAGCGCTGCTTTAACAAAATAGTTGTAGTTTCTTAGCAGCGAGAAACATTGCAGTTGAACACATGTAGTTTCTTCTTTACTTCCAAAATCTCATCACGAATCCTTTAAATCTTACCAAGATCCATAAACCAAACATTACCATCCCCAGTAGGTCAATATCCAATCTTCTGATTTCGAGAGAATGAAGGTCTGTCGTTGAGGATCACATCTTTTAAGCGTAGAAATTATTGTATGGACAGGACGCAGTGCACCAGACCCCTCCCCAACCGTTGGATTGTCTATGGATGTGTGTATGCACGCATCTCCATGGTAATCCAAAGGTTGACATAGAAATGGTGCACTGCGTCCGGTACACCCAATAATTTCACTTGGATGAAATTCAAGATCTTTGATAAATCCCCAACCACGTAAACAACGCCTTGTTCTTAATTCGATAATTTCTGGATATCTCTGTCAAAGTAATTTGTGATAGATTATTGTATTAATCGTTTATATTAAGCTTCTGCAAAAATCTCAATATACTAATATGTACAGAAAATTTCATCTGGAGGAAAGAAGTTGTAGGTATTAGCATAAAAGAGGAGAAGTTTTCAAGTTTTGATAAGGTTGGGTTAGCTGTAGGGGCCGGATCCTAGCAAGCGGAGGTTCACTAGGAACTCTTAAGTACCGGTCGCTTAGACGAATTTTCGCCTTGTTGACAGAAGGGCCCTTTCGGCTTGTTCCCAAACAAATCTTGACTTTAGAACTTTAAAAATAAAAGATTATTTTTACTAAATTAATTAATTGTTTGATTTAGCTTAAAATTAAAAATATTGAGTAAAAGAAAGCTAGTATTGACAAAAATTAATGCTAACACAATATTATTTGTCTAAGATGCAAATTTAACTAATAATAACAATTTGATACTTGTGTGAGAAAACTTGACAGTAAACAAGTAACAGTAAACAATTAATATTAATAATTATAAATGGTAGGAAACACTATTCCAACTTGGAAAAGAATATTAAATAAAGAGGCAATCACTAAGCCAGCCTTCTTTTTCCTTTCCTTTTTGTAACAGTAAGAAACAGATTGTTAAACAACTTTATTACAAGTATTAAACAACACCTTTATTACAAATAAACAACAACCTTATTAGAAATAAGTAAATATGGTTTATACCAATTGTATACTTCTAGTGTGCCATCAGAAAACGTTTATTGACAGTAGGTACTGAATGTTACAGTAGGTAATTTTCTTAACAAGTGACAATTTTGCTACAAATTGCTACAGTAGGCAATCAGTGGGTGGTTAAAACAACTTATTTGGTTAAATAAATTGTTGGTTGAAGATAGTGTAGACAAAAGACAAATAATGTGTCCGGTTGATAACTAACAGTGTAGTTTGTGCGCAGCAAGCAAATATTGAAAGTTGCAGAAATATTTGTAACAGTAAGGAAAGATTTTCTAGAAATTAGCTATCTCTTAGATTGTTAGAATTTCTTCCCAAATGTTCACTTTTTAAAAACTGCAAAAATAATAAACGTAATTAAATGTTACCGGCCTTCAGGGAAGTCGCGCACGAAGCACTGCCCTAAGAGATAGTCCGGGTCTATGTGCAGACTGTATCCGAACACTCCTAGTGGTAAAATCCCCGGTCTACCGGAATCTCTTCGTCGCACACGACTTGGAGAGGATGACCCCGACTTAGCTCTGCCCAGAGCAACAACGAAGAACTGATTTCCGAGAGCAACGAGAAATTCGAGAGAGTTTTTTTTAGAGTAAATTCTGTGTATTGGTTGGGAAAGAAGAACGGATTTATATAGGCTGATGGAGGCCCTTTGTAACGTTCAGAAATAATGAACAATAAGTTTTAACGTTACAAAGTGATGGAAAATACAAAAAACGTGGTACAATGAATCTGGATGCAATTTGAACAGTGAACGTTTAAGAAATTTAATGACTGTAACGGTCAGAAAATTAATAGGAGCAAAAAAGGATTTTTGGGTCTCAGCCCGAACCCGGAGAAGGAATTGGATCGACATTCGGCGCCCGCAGATGTGGGCACGTGCCCGCACCCGTTACGCGCCGAACCGAACCGAACCGAACCGATCCGGGTCGGGCGGCGGCGCGCGCGTGTGGCCCATGGGGCTCCCATTCAAATGGTTTAATGAAGCAAGAAGAGAGAAGTTAACATATGCACATTGAATAAATATTGTGCAGCCGATGTGGGACTAATAGCTAATAGGGAGTTGAGCTTTTGCTCCAAAAAAGCTAAAGTGAGCTAACAATTGCTTGGTAGGCAAATCTTATATGTTTGACAGATGCACCCATGTAGTGTGCATGAATCACATTTTCATGAGCGTGTGCATTTATGCATGTTTCTTTCTGTGGTTTCATTTAACCTCTGAGAGTGATGCACACTGTTGTGGATATCTCTGAAAAAGTTACATCTCTGAAAAAAAAAAATTTAACACAGCCGAGCACCGCACTCCCCCCCCCCCTAGGGCTGCAAACGAGCCAAGCCGAGCCAAGCTTTTGTAAGCTTGAGCTTGGCTTGACTAGAATTAATCGAGCTCAAGCTCGAGCTCGAGCTTGATAAATTTTTTATTTTAGAGCTTGAGCTTGGCTTGAGCTTGTTTATATTAAGCTTGAGCTTGGTTTGGTTTGAGCTCGAGCTTGGCTTGATAAGTAAGCTTGATTCAAGCTTGATAAACAAGTTTGATAAGCTCAAAATCGAGCTCGTTAAGCTTGATTTCAAGCTCGCTCAACTTTATTTCAAGCTCATTAACCTTGATTTCAAGCTTAACGAGCTCGAGTTTAATTTAGTTAGGTTTGAATTCAAGTACCTGTGATATTATTAATTCAAAAGTTCCTTAATATCAATTATTAAGGACATATAAATATATAATGCACACAAATATACATATATTTAGAGTTCAACAAAGAACAAACGAGCTTCTAAACGAGTCAGCTTGCAAGCTCATTAACGAGCCAGCTCGCGAGCTCAAACGAGCCGAGTACTTCTAAGCTCGAACTTGGCTCGTTTATTAAACGAGCTCAAAAATGAAGCTTGAGCTCAGCTTGTTTACTAAACGAACCGAGCTCAAACGAGCTTTTATTGAGCCGAGCTTCGAGCAGCTCGCGAACGGCTTGGCTCATTTGATGTGGGCACGTGCCCGCACCCGTTACGCGCGCCGAGCCGAGCCGGGCCGGGCGGCGGCGGCGGCGCGCGCGTGTGGCCCATGAGGCTCCCATTCAAATGGTTTAATGAAGCAAGAAGAGAGAAGTTAACATATGCACATTGAATAAATATTGTGCAGCCGATGTGGGACTAATAGCTAATAGGGAGTTGAGCTTTTGCTCCAAAAAAGCTAAAGTGAGCTAACAATTGCTTGGTAGGCAAATCTTATATGTTTGACAGATGCACCCATGTAGTGTGCATGAATCACATTTTCATGAGCGTGTGCATTTATGCATGTTTCTTTCTGTGGTTTCATTTAACCTCTGAGAGTGATGCACACTGTTGTGGATATCTCTGAAAAAGTTACATCTCTGAAAAAAAAAAATTTAACACAGCCGAGCACCGCACTCCCCCCCCCCCCTAGGGCTGCAAACGAGCCAAGCCGAGCCAAGCTTTTGTAAGCTTGAGCTTGGCTTGACTAGAATTAATCGAGCTCAAGCTCGAGCTCGAGCTTGATAAATTTTTTATTTTAGAGCTTGAGCTTGGCTTGAGCTTGTTTATATTAAGCTTGAGCTTGGTTTGGTTTGAGCTCGAGCTTGGCTTGATAAGTAAGCTTGATTCAAGCTTGATAAACAAGTTTGATAAGCTCAAAATCGAGCTCGTTAAGCTTGATTTCAAGCTCGCTCAACTTTATTTCAAGCTCATTAACCTTGATTTCAAGCTTAACGAGCTCGAGTTTAATTTAGTTAGGTTTGAATTCAAGTACCTGTGATATTATTAATTCAAAAGTTCCTTAATATCAATTATTAAGGACATATAAATATATAATGCACACAAATATACATATATTTAGAGTTCAACAAAGAACAAACGAGCTTCTAAACAAGCTCCTAAACGAGCTTCTAAACGAGTCAGCTTGCAAGCTCATTAACGAGCCAGCTCGCGAGCTCAAACGAGCCAGCTCGCGAGCTCAAACGAGCCGAGTACTTCTAAGCTTGAACTTGGCTCGTTTATTAAACGAGCTCAAAAATGAAGCTTGAGCTCAGCTTGTTTACTAAACGAACCGAGCTCAAACGAGCTTTTATTGAGCCGAGCTTCGAGCAGCTCGCGAACGGCTTGGCTCATTTGATGTGGGCACGTGCCCGCACCCGTTACGCGCGCCGAGCCGAACCTAACCAAGCCGAGCCGGGCCGGGCGGCGGCGGCGGCGCGCGCGTGTGGCACATGGGGCTCCCATTCAAATGGTTTAATGAAGCAAGAAGAGAGAAGTTAACATATGCACATTGAATAAATATTGTGCAGCCGATGTGGGACTAATAGCTAATAGGGAGTTGAGCTTTTGCTCCAAAAAAGCTAAAGTGAGCTAACAATTTCTTGGTAGGCAAATCTTATATGTTTGACAGATGCACCCATGTAGTGTGCATGAATCACATTTTCATGAGCGTGTGCATTTATGCATGTTTCTTTCTGTGGTTTCATTTAACCTCTGAGAGTGATGCACACTGTTGTGGATATCTCTGAAAAAGTTACATCTCTGAAAAAAAAAAATTTAACACAGCCGAGCACCGCACTCCCCCCCCCCCAAGGGCTGCAAACGAGCCAAGCCGAGCCAAGCTTTTGTAAGCTTGAGCTTGGCTTGACTAGAATTAATCGAGCTCAAGCTCGAGCTCGAGCTTGATAAATTTTTTATTTTAGAGCTTGAGCTTGGCTTGAGCTTGTTTATATTAAGCTTGAGCTTGGTTTGGTTTGAGCTCGAGCTTGGCTTGATAAGTAAGCTTGATTCAAGCTTGATAAACAAGTTTGATAAGCTCAAAATCGAGCTCGTTAAGCTTGATTTCAAGCTCGCTCAACTTTATTTCAAGCTCGTTAACCTTGATTTCAAGCTTAACGAGCTCGAGTTTAATTTAGTTAGGTTTGAATTCAAGTACCTGTGATATTATTAATTCAAAAGTTCCTTAATATCAATTATTAAGGACATATAAATATATAATGCACACAAATATACATATATTTAGAGTTCAACAAAGAACAAACGAGCTTCTAAACAAGCTCCTAAACGAGCTTCTAAACGAGTCAGCTTGCAAGCTCATTAACGAGCCAGCTCGCGAGCTCAAACGAGCCGAGTACTTCTAAGCTTGAACTTGGCTCGTTTATTAAACGAGCTCAAAAATGAAGCTTGAGCTCAGCTTGTTTACTAAACGAACCGAGCTCAAACGAGCTTTTATTGAGCCGAGCTTCGAGCAGCTCGCGAACGGCTTGGCTCATTTGATGTGGGCACGTGCCCGCACCCGTTACGCGCGCCGAGCCGAGCCGGGCGGCGGCGGCGGCGCGCGCGTGTGGCCCATGGGGCTCCCATTCAAATGGTTTAATGAAGCAAGAAGAGAGAAGTTAACATATGCACATTGAATAAATATTGTGCAGCCGATGTGGGACTAATAGCTAATAGGGAGTTGAGCTTTTGCTCCAAAAAAGCTAAAGTGAGCTAACAATTGCTTGGTAGGCAAATCTTATATGTTTGACAGATGCACCCATGTAGTGTGCATGAATCACATTTTCATGAGCGTGTGCATTTATGCATGTTTCTTTCTGTGGTTTCATTTAACCTCTGAGAGTGATGCACACTGTTGTGGATATCTCTGAAAAAGTTACATCTCTGAAAAAAAAAATTTAACACAGCCGAGCACCGCACTCCCCCCCCCTAGGGCTGCAAACGAGCCAAGCCGAGCCAAGCTTTTGTAAGCTTGAGCTTGGCTTGACTAGAATTAATCGAGCTCAAGCTCGAGCTCGAGCTTGATAAATTTTTTATTTTAGAGCTTGAGCTTGGCTTGAGCTTGTTTATATTAAGCTTGAGCTTGGTTTGGTTTGAGTTCGAGCTTGGCTTGATAAGTAAGCTTGATTCAAGCTTGATAAACAAGTTTGATAAGCTCAAAATCGAGCTCGTTAAGCTTGATTTCAAGCTCGCTCAACTTTATTTCAAGCTCATTAACCTTGATTTCAAGCTTAACGAGCTCGAGTTTAATTTAGTTAGGTTTGAATTCAAGTACCTGTGATATTATTAATTCAAAAGTTCCTTAATATCAATTATTAAGGACATATAAATATATAATGCACACAAATATACATATATTTAGAGTTCAACAAAGAACAAACGAGCTTCTAAACGAGTCAGCTTGCAAGCTCATTAACGAGCCAGCTCGCGAGCTCAAACGAGCCGAGTACTTCTAAGCTTGAACTTGGCTCGTTTATTAAACGAGCTCAAAAATGAAGCTTGAGCTCAGCTTGTTTACTAAACGAACCGAGCTCAAACGAGCTTTTATTGAGCCGAGCTTCGAGCAGCTCGCGAACGGCTTGGCTCATTTGATGTGGGCACGTGCCCGCACCCGTTACGCCGAACCCGAACCGAACCGAGCCGGGCCGGGCGGCGGCGGCGGCGCGCACGTGTGGCCCATGGGGCTCCCATTCAAATGGTTTAATGAAGCAAGAAGAGAGAAGTTAACATATGCACATTGAATAAATATTGTGCAGCCGATGTGGGACTAATAGCTAATAGGGAGTTGAGCTTTTGCTCCAAAAAAGCTAAAGTGAGCTAACAATTGCTTGGTAGGCAAATCTTATATGTTTGACAGATGCACCCATGTAGTGTGCATGAATCACATTTTCATGAGCGTGTGCATTTATGCATGTTTCTTTCTGTGGTTTCATTTAACCTCTGAGAGTGATGCACACTGTTGTGGATATCTCTGAAAAAGTTACATCTCTGAAAAAAAAAATTTAACACAGCCGAGCACCGCACTCCCCCCCCCCCTAGGGCTGCAAACGAGCCAAGCCGAGCCAAGCTTTTGTAAGCTTGAGCTTGGCTTGACTAGAATTAATCGAGCTCAAGCTCGAGCTCGAGCTTGATAAATTTTTTATTTTAGAGCTTGAGCTTGGCTTGAGCTTGTTTATATTAATCTTGAGCTTGGTTTGGTTTGAGCTCGAGCTTGGCTTGATAAGTAAGCTTGATTCAAGCTTGATAAACAAGTTTGATAAGCTCAAAATCGAGCTCGTTAAGCTTGATTTCAAGCTCGCTCAACTTTATTTCAAGCTCATTAACCTTGATTTCAAGCTTAACGAGCTCGAGTTTAATTTAGTTAGGTTTGAATTCAAGTACCTGTGATATTATTAATTCAAAAGTTCCTTAATATCAATTATTAAGGACATATAAATATATAATGCACACAAATATACATATATTTAGAGTTCAACAAAGAACAAACGAGCTTCTAAACGAGTCAGCTTGCAAGCTCATTAACGAGCCAGCTCGCGAGCTCAAACGAGCCGAGTACTTCTAAGCTTGAACTTGGCTCGTTTATTAAACGAGCTCAAAAATGAAGCTTGAGCTCAGCTTGTTTACTAAACGAACCGAGCTCAAACGAGCTTTTATTGAGCCGAGCTTCGAGCAGCTCGCGAACGGCTTGGCTCATTTGATGTGGGCACGTGCCCGCACCCGTTACGCGCGCCGAGCCGAGCCGGGCCGGGCGGCGGCGGCGGCGCACGCGTGTGGCCCATGGGGCTCCCATTCAAATGGTTTAATGAAGCAAGAAGAGAGAAGTTAACATATGCACATTGAATAAATATTGTGCAGCCGATGTGGGACTAATAGCTAATAGGGAGTTGAGCTTTTGCTCCAAAAAAGCTAAAGTGAGCTAACAATTGCTTGGTAGGCAAATCTTATATGTTTGACAGATGCACCCATGTAGTGTGCATGAATCACATTTTCATGAGCGTGTGCATTTATGCATGTTTCTTTCTGTGGTTTCATTTAACCTCTGAGAGTGATGCACACTGTTGTGGATATCTCTGAAAAAGTTACATCTCTGAAAAAAAAAAATTTAACACAGCCGAGCACCGCACTCCCCCCCCCCCCCTAGGGCTGCAAACGAGCCAAGCCGAGCCAAGCTTTTGTAAGCTTGAGCTTGGCTTGACTAGAATTAATCGAGCTCAAGCTCGAGCTCGAGCTTGATAAATTTTTTATTTTAGAGCTTGAGCTTGGCTTGAGCTTGTTTATATTAAGCTTGAGCTTGGTTTGGTTTGAGCTCGAGCTTGGCTTGATAAGTAAGCTTGATTCAAGCTTGATAAACAAGTTTGATAAGCTCAAAATCGAGCTCGTTAAGCTTGATTTCAAGCTCGCTCAACTTTATTTCAAGCTCATTAACCTTGATTTCAAGCTTAACGAGCTCGAGTTTAATTTAGTTAGGTTTGAATTCAAGTACCTGTGATATTATTAATTCAAAAGTTCCTTAATATCAATTATTAAGGACATATAAATATATAATGCACACAAATATACATATATTTAGAGTTCAACAAAGAACAAACGAGCTTCTAAACGAGTCAGCTTGCAAGCTCATTAACGAGCCAGCTCGCGAGCTCAAACGAGCCGAGTACTTCTAAGCTTGAACTTGGCTCGTTTATTAAACGAGCTCAAAAATGAAGCTTGAGCTCAGCTTGTTTACTAAACGAACCGAGCTCAAACGAGCTTTTATTGAGCCGAGCTTCGAGCAGCTCGCGAACGGCTTGGCTCATTTGATGTGGGCACGTGCCCGCACCCGTTACGCGCGCCGAGCCGAGCCGGGCCGGGCGGCGGCGGCGGCGCGCGCGTGTGGCCCATGGGGCTCCCATTCAAATGGTTTAATGAAGCAAGAAGAGAGAAGTTAACATATGCACATTGAATAAATATTGTGCAGCCGATGTGGGACTAATAGCTAATAGGGAGTTGAGCTTTTGCTCCAAAAAAGCTAAAGTGAGCTAACAATTGCTTGGTAGGCAAATCTTATATGTTTGACAGATGCACCCATGTAGTGTGCATGAATCACATTTTCATGAGCGTGTGCATTTATGCATGTTTCTTTCTGTGGTTTCATTTAACCTCTGAGAGTGATGCACACTGTTGTGGATATCTCTGAAAAAGTTACATCTCTGAAAAAAAAAAATTTAACACAGCCGAGCACCGCACTCCCCCCCCCTAGGGCTGCAAACGAGCCAAGCCGAGCCAAGCTTTTGTAAGCTTGAGCTTGGCTTGACTAGAATTAATCGAGCTCAAGCTCGAGCTCGAGCTTGATAAATTTTTTATTTTAGAGCTTGAGCTTGGCTTGAGCTTGTTTATATTAAGCTTGAGCTTGGTTTGGTTTGAGCTCGAGCTTGGCTTGATAAGTAAGCTTGATTCAAGCTTGATAAACAAGTTTGATAAGCTCAAAATCGAGCTCGTTAAGCTTGATTTCAAGCTCGCTCAACTTTATTTCAAGCTCATTAACCTTGATTTCAAGCTTAACGAGCTCGAGTTTAATTTAGTTAGGTTTGAATTCAAGTACCTGTGATATTATTAATTCAAAAGTTCCTTAATATCAATTATTAAGGACATATAAATATATAATGCACACAAATATACATATATTTAGAGTTCAACAAAGAACAAACGAGCTTCTAAACAAGCTCCTAAACGAGCTTCTAAACGAGTCAGCTTGCAAGCTCATTAACGAGCCAGCTCGCGAGCTCAAACGAGCCGAGTACTTCTAAGCTTGAACTTGGCTCGTTTATTAAACGAGCTCAAAAATGAAGCTTGAGCTCAGCTTGTTTACTAAACGAACCGAGCTCAAACGAGCTTTTATTGAGCCGAGCTTCGAGCAGCTCGCGAACGGCTTGGCTCATTTGCAGCCCTACCCCCCCCCCCCACCCCCCCCCCACCCCCCCCCCCCCAAAACACACACACACACACACAGTGGCGCCAACTCCTATTTTTTTTTTTATTGTAATGCCATTCTTGCTCGGTTATAATATTAAATATATTTTTTTAAATATTTAACACAGTCCTGTGGAGCAATACCAAGATCTGGTTTGGTTGTAATGTAATCGTAATCGCAATATAATTAAATATTTTTTTTATTTGATTATACTACGATTACAATTATATTACAATATACCAAACGAGACCCAAGTCTTTATTCAAGTGTTGCATGCAACTGTAGATGTAGTCGAAACATAACAAGCTATAGCTGAGCAGTACACATACAAGATAAGTATCCAGTATCCAGAGGAGCCATTGTTGAAGTATCAGTGATTCATGGTATAGGACAAACGTAAATATTTAAGGTAACTATATGATCCAATTAAAACAACTAAGAAAATAAAGACCACAAGTAAGCACCATACTCAATCTGAATCTGATACAACATTCAATACACATTCAACTCAGAAAATAAAGACTGATACTACTGTCGCTTTTGCTACTACCATCATTTGATCTGTTGTCCTGAGGTTCGAAGTGAGCTACTTGAACATTTATGTTTCAATTAAAAAAAATCGTAGAATTGGGTATCGTCTCGCTGATCCGAGCGATCCCGACACTAACCTATTGCACCGAAAGGCGTGTATTGGTCATATATAGCGGACATGTGAAAATTAATGGAACTCGATTTCATCGACCGTGCGCGACGGATTTAATCCGTATTCGTCGAATTATCATATCAATATTTTTTGAAAAATTTACAATTATTCTCTGTGCGCTCTTCCAATCGTGACGAGACTTGTGTCATTGGATGCACAACATCAAAGTTGTCCGACGTAGTTTCGTTTAGTTCTGAGACCATCAACCGGATGGCCAGCCATTATTTTTGTATTTATTATAACTTATTATTTTTAAATAGTAAGCGTCGTAGTCCTTAGATAAAAATTCAGAAACACTACGTTGTCCACGGTCTCTGTCCGCCGGGCGTGATCGCGGACTACGTGTCCCAAACCCATTGGCCCCTCCTATTTGCGTGGGGCCCGTTCACCGGTAACCTACCAATGAAAGAGCGCCACGTGCACCGCGGACCAAAATTGCGGGCCAATAACGTGGTCCACGTAGCATCACTCATAAAAATTATGACTACGCCACTGCACAAAGTTTTAAAAAAATTTTCCGCTTAACTCCACAAGGAAGGGAGCAGATCTGCTGTCTCACTTATCATGTTCCAATTCTGTCCCTCTTTCTATTATATGTGGATCATGCAAGTAGGTAAGTAGATGGTGGCCCACATGTAATAGAGAGAAAAACAGAATTGGGATATTATAAATAATACAGCAGATATGCTCAACATCTATGGATTATACTACGTTCCCTGATATTCCTCCTGTTAATGAATTGAGCCCTCTCACATTTCAAACAATTTGTGTAATTTTTTTTTGTTTCCCTAGTTGGTGTGAGGCCCACTCTTGGGAAATGCAGCTCCCTTCATTAAGACACTTTCTTTGGCATGGTTTCTGCTGGTTATTCTTATGAAATCTTCCTTCCTAGTTAATTATAGGAATCTTAAGTAATAGGGTTCATGTAAAAGTTAAAATTAGGATTTGAGTTTCAAAAATGTTAGACGTTTGTATTTTGGTCTTAAAATTACTGTTTACTAGTTTACATGAACAATAATTTTAAGATCCAAATAATAACGTTGGACAGTTTATGTTAGATTATATTTGTATTGTAAATATGGCCCATAAGCCTAAATGTAGACACTATATATATTGTAACAAACCACAGCAATGAGAATAAGGCATTATTATTTCCTACATGGTATCAGAGCCTCCAGAAAAATTCTAGCCGTCATATTCACCATCCTCGATCCGATCTCTACGCGCCCGACGCGCCCGACGTCGGAGTTGACGGACGCGCTCGATCTCTACGCGCCCGATCCGCTACTTCCCAATGCTTTCTTCCCATGAGGCAAATCGACAAGACTCCATGTTCCATTATCCTCCAGAGCCTGTATTTCAGTTTGCATAGCCGCACGCCAGCCCGAATCTCGCGAGGCCTGGCGATATGAAGTAGGCTCAACACCTGCAGTGATAGCTGCAAGAAAATCTCTGTGTCCAGCAGTAAATATGTCATAACTTAGAAATTGTGTTAGAGGATACGAAGTACCTGAGGAAGTGACGGGAACAGATGAACTGTGGTGAAGGGGGGACTTTTACTTCGAACAACATTCGTCACAAAATCCTGTAATCGCACTGGCTGTGATTTCTTTCTCATTCCTCTTCCCAATACAACCTCGTCGGGCATCTCTGGCAACACTGTATCCTCTGTATCATCAGCAGTATCCGCATCACCCCCAGTAGACTCTCCTGTCAATACTTCTGCATCTACCTGTGCATCCTCGCCACTCGGTGCCGAGCCACCATCAACCACTTCGACCTCAGCAACCGTAGCCGGCACCATCCCAAAAGCCTCTATATCGTCTCCCGGCACCTCAACAGATATATGGCGTGTCGCAGAAGACATCTCGCTAGCAGAGCCACACCCAGGAATTTTTTTTCATAAAAAGTAACATCACGGGACACAAAAAATTCACCAGCCTCCAAATTATACAGTTTCCATCCCTTTTTATCAAGTGGATACCAAATAAAGATACACTTTCTGCTCCTGCTAGCAAATTTATCATGTCGGGATTTCAAATCATACGCATAGCACAGACAACCAAAAATACGTAGATGATCATACGAAGGAGCCGAACCATATAAAACTTCATAAGGAGACTTAAAATGCAAGATACTAGAAGGGGTTCTATTTATCAAATAACATGCACCCAGAACACATTCTTCCCAAAAATCTACGGAAAGAGAACCCTGAAATCTCAATGCCCTGGCTACATTTAAAATATGTCGATGTTTTCTTTCCACCATTCCATTCTGTTGAGGTGTCCCTACACATGATGTTTGGAACAATATACCTTGAGATGAAAAATAATCTCGTAAATAATTAAATTCAATGCCATTGTCACTCCGCACACGATGTATATCAGCCCCAAACTGACGCTTCACCATAGCAATGAATTTAAGAAACATAGAATAAACAACACACTTATCCGTCAATAAAATAACCCAAACAGCTCTAGAAAAATTATCCACCAAAGTCAAAAAATATCGTGCCCCATTAGATGACGGAACACGATATGGTCCCCACAGATCACAGTGTATAAGTTCAAAGCATCTCAAAGCACGACTACTACTATCAGGAAAGGCATCACGAGTTTGTTTAGCTTGATGACAAATATCACAAGCCTTATGAAAAAATACACTACTACCAGAGAGAAAAGGTAAAGTCTGCATTACTTTATCTGAAGGATGCCCCAGTCTACTATGCCAAACCTCGGAATCACTCTCTTTGCATGCCAGGATCACCGAAGCCAAAGAAGCTGGAACCTCCCCCAAGAAGTAAAGTCCACCCCTTTGTTCACCTGCTCCAATCACCATCCTCGTACTTCGGTCCTGAACAAAACACAAATCAGGAGTAAATAACATATCATAATCTCTGGCACCAATCAATTCTGAGACAGAGATCAAATTGTAAGTCAATGTCGGAACATAAAGAACATCCGTCAACACCAACGAAGCAGTCAAAAATACTTTGCCTCTCAGAACAGCCTCAATAGTGCTCCCATCAGGCAAAATCACAGGACAGACAGGGCCCTCAAAGCAATCAACTAAACAGTCACGAGAGCCTGTCGTATGAAGAGTAGCCCCAGTATCGAATATCCAAGAAGAATTCTTACCCATCAGACGATCAGAGTTTGAAGAACCAGGGTTGGAAGGATTGTCGTTACCTAGCAAGCTCATCAGTTTCTGCCATTGTTCACCTGAGAGTGGTGAAGGATATCCTCCTGGCATCATATCCGCCGAACTACCAGCAAGACCAGCAGGGACACCATGACCAGCAACAGCGACATGATGAACAACTCCTGCGCCACCAGTACCACGTCCCCCATCACGTCTCTGCTGTGGTGCCGGGCCTCTGCCACCGCCAGCACCACGTCCGCCCTCACGCCGAGAACGAGTCTCCCACCACTCTGGATAGCCAATCTTGGCAAAGCAAGTGGCAACATTATGACCTATTTTCTTGCAATGAGTACAGATCATACCTGATTTGTCCCTGGAATCTGAGGTTCTACTATTAGAAGTAGTAGAAAGACGAGGTGAAGTCTTGATAGCCAGCGCCAACACCTCCTCAGCAGCGGATTGAACATGAGATTTTCGTATATCCTCCTCCTCACGGACTGCCTGGTATGCCCGATCTAAACTTGGCTGAGGATCCTGAGCCAGAAGATTAGATCGGGTATGACCATACAACTCAGCATTTAACCCATACATAAAGTCCTGAAAGTGGTCTTCATCCCTCATAGCCTGCAGCTTTGCAGCAAGTTCACCACAGGTACAAGTAGGCAATGGAAAATAAGTAGCTTGTTCATCCCACAAAGACTGCAAATTTCCAAAGTAGGTTTCTACAGACATCGAAGCCATTTTTTTGCACTCAGCCAAAGCCACCTTAATTTGTTGCTTCCGAGTGCCATTGCTAACAACAAATCTTTTCTTCAATAAGTTCCACAATGGGTAAACCTCCTCAAAGTACGACAAAGATTTCTTCAGAGACGGATCAATGGTATTAAGAACTCATTGAACCAATAGCGCTTGCACACATCTCCAATCAAGCAATTTACTTGCATCATTAACAGGTTTAATTTCAATACCTTCCAGAAAAGTGATCTTTCGCCTAGAGATCAGGGAGAGACGTATCGACCGAGACCACTCAGCATAGTTTGGTCCACGAAAAACAATAGGAGTAATGATATTTCTTGGTTGATCAGCAGAACTCAAAAAATATGGATCCTTCGGAATAGGATAATTTGGGTTGTGTGCACCGCCACCGCCAGTCGCGACGGAGTAGCTGGACGCAGCATCATCTGCCATCGCGGATGTCGGGTGTACAAAAATTTTGTACAACTCTGACGAATTGGCCGCTGATGGACGGGGTCGACGACGAATCAGCCGCGATCAAGGGTGCCAGATCTGGCGCGTATGGGCGAGCGGATGTCGGGCGTACAAAATAAAGTACAAATTCGACGACAGTATTGAGCGCTTAAAGGCACGGCTGGTTGTGTTCGGTAATCATCAGGTTGAGGGGATCGACTATTCAGAGACATTTGCCCCGGTAGCTAAGATGCCTACAGTTCGGGCGTTCTTGGCTGTTACAGCTGTAAGAGGCTGGACTTTGTACCAGATGGATGTGCACAATGCTTTTCTTCATGGAGATCTGACAGAAGAAGTGTATATGAAGTTGCCGCCAGGTTTTTCGCATAGTGAACCCAACAAAGTGTGTCGCCTGCGTAAGTCACTATATGGATTGAAACAGCCACCACGTTGTTGGTTTGCTAAGCTTGTTGCTTCTCTGATATCCTATGGATTTATTCAATCTCATTTCGATTATTCCATTTTCTCTCTTAGAAAAGGGAAGGTAGAGTTGCATGTTTTGATCTATGTAGATGACATGATTGTGTCTGGTAATGACACAGGTGCTTTAGATGCTTTCAAAAAGTACCTTAGTTCTTGCTTTCACATGAAGGACCTTGGTGCGTTGAAGTACTTTCTTGGCATAGAGGTGGATCGGAGTGCAGAAGGCATTTCCTTGGGTCAAAGGAAGTATGCTTTGGACATCATTTCAGAATGCGGCTTGATGGGGTCTCGACCTGCTGGCTTTTCCATGGAGCCCAATCATAAGCTGGCAGAATCGACTAGTCCAAAGATGGCGGATACAGAGACTTATCGGAGGCTGGTTGGGAGGTTGATTTATCTATCGTTTACCTCGCCCTGACTTAGCCTATGCTGTGTATATCTTGTCTCAATTCTTACAGGAGCCTCGACAAGATCATTGGCATGCTGTTTTGAGAGTTGTCAGATATCTCAAACATGCACCGGAACAGGGTATTCTTTTGAAAGCTGATTGTGATCTCCGTCTTTCTGGTTGGTGTGATTCCGACTGGGCCAGTTGTCCCTTGACTTGCCGCTCTGTTATAGGCTGGTTGGTGTTTCTGGGGGGGGGGGTCTCTTATTTCTTGGAAGACCAAGAAGCAATCAACTGTTTTCCGATCTTCCGCTGGAGCTGAATACCGGTCTCTTGCTGCGCTTGTTTGTGAGTTGAAATGGTTGAAGGAGTTATTGGTGTGTTTGGGAGTTCACCAGGAGTCTGCTATGTCGGTGTATTGTGATAGTCACTTATCCCTGCACCTGGCTCAGAATCTGGTATTTCATGAGCGCAGTAAGCATATTGAGGTGGATTTGCATTTTGTTCGCGATGCTATTCGAGATGGCACCGTAATAGCCTCGCATGTTCCTACTTCTTCTCAACTGGCTGACATCTTCACCAAGCCCATTGGAAAGCATGTGTTTGATTCTTTACTTCCCAAGTTGGACATTTGTGATTTGCATGCTCCAACTTGAGGGGGGATGTTAGATTATATTTGTATTATAAATATGGCCCATAAGTCCAAATGTAGACACTATATATATTGTAACAAACCCTAGCAATGAGAACAAGGCATTATTATTTCCTACAGTTTAAAATTTTAAATTTTAATGTCAACTATTATGTAAGACCTTATTATTAAATAATCTTTAATTTTAATTATACTATTGTTTGCTCTGTTTCAATGTTTGAAGGTTGATGAGATTCTGTAGTGACCCGCTCCGCCCTAGCGGAACGCCGATTCAAACGGCAAGTGCAACGACTCAAAAACGAGCCGTCGACCCGAAGAGTTGCTTCGACCCGATGAAGTATCGATGCGAATCGATGCAAGACTTGCATTGGCCCGTCAAGATGAATCCAGACTTAGACTATCAAAGGCGCGCTCGGAGTATCGCTCGGCCGATGCAAACATCGCTAAGGTGGGTGGCTCCGATGAACCCGTCTGTGCTTAGCCTAGACACATAACAAAACGGACACATTCACGAGAATCGCTAGGCGATAACATCTTGCATGCTAATAAATGACTCAACGCACCTAGCTAAGGGAATAATCCCATCTTGCATGCTTGTTTAGAACATGGAAAAGAACTCAACAATAATAGAAACGCTCGCACCGCGCTCTACGCTCGTGCTAAGGCACAAGCTCACGTTCATGTCCCTTATACGTTCAAACAATGAAACAATGAATGGTTTACAACAATAAAACGGGAAGGCTATCAACATAGTCGCTCCGAGTAGAGTTTAGCAACATTGGAAGGCTATGGGACCGATGGGTCGCCAAGGCGACTCCCACACTGGGAGTTGCATAATGCATGAATGAATGAATCAACGAATGAATGAACAAAAACATGAATGACTCTATGATCATACGAACAAGTAAAAGAATAAAATGGAAGAAAGAATACATGAAAGATAAGACATGGAAGACGCTAGCGACAGGTGTGACGGGCACGTGCAACGGGGCTCACTACCCGCGCTGTACGACGCCAACCTGGTCGTTAACGCATTATGGCTAAGGGTTAGCCTACGGCTCGGAGACGGCCGCTAAGTAAAAGACAAGTTAATACGAAATGGTCGTGGGCAAACGGCACGGGCGATGGGGGGGTAAACCGTGGCCGTCGAGTGGAAGGATTTTGCGGCACGGGCGTTGGGGGGGTAAACCGTGGTCGGCCTAGGCAGAATCAATACGGGGCTTACGGGCTGCTTGGGTGCGGGCTTGGGCACCAAGAGACGTAAGTGCAGGGTATATTCAAGAGACTTAACGGGGTGTACCAGCCATCACCCTACGCTAAGTTGAGAAATACCACAGGGGAATGTCCTAAATGGCTTGTAAAGCCAGCGACCCGTGCATGTAGATTAAGTGGACTATGCTGGTGGCAATCCACGTGCAAGTTCTTGCATTGAAACAAGTAGTCTAAGTTAACTAAATGAAGTGTCTCCTGAACATGCTCGAATTATAACACTCCTGAACATGCTCGAATTATAACACTCCTGAACATGCCCGAAATGTAACACTCCTGAACATGCTTGCAAAGTAACATCCTGAACATGAACATGCTCGAAATGTAACATGCCTGAACATGCTTGAAATATACCACCCCGAACATGCTTGAAATGTGCCTCCTGAACATGCTCGAAATGTAACACTAGAACATGCCCACGACGTGCTAGAACCCGAGACATGGACTCGCCAGTAACATTAAATGTTTACATAAATCACGTCATGTTAATGTTGACTAACTTGGTTTACTTTGGACAGGGAAGGCCGGACGGTAAGTATGGGTAAGTCGTGCATGCATTTTCCATGCGACACATGAAATCAGCAACACGAGATAGGTCATGATATGTGCCATGAAATTGATCCTAAGGCAAGATTAGAAAGACAATGAACGATAGACGGTGCACAAAAGTAAATGCAACGTGTTTGGTAATGATAGCATTGTGGGCGAGCTAGCCTCCCCACCAGTGCATAACAATGTACTGATAATCCCACAGTCTGCTTGCAGGAAGCAGGAGACGCCGGCTGGTGTGGAGCTTCCATCGAACGTGTTAAGGCGCGGAGCCAACTCCGGGGCCTTGGGACGTTGCAGAAGCTAAAGCACCCTATACAGGATATAATGTATCGGAACATCGCCATGTATCATTCCATCTTGTAAGCCACTTGGCACGCCTTTTATGTTTCAGAGAGAGAGCTTGAGCGATTTGTAATATCGGCCTAGCGCCGCTTGTAACCTTCGTGAATATCAATAAAGAGATCGAATTTGCTTCTACTTGTGCTTATTTACTTTCCGCTGCAAATGGGGACACTCTGTGCGACTCTGTGGCCTAGCTTAAATCGGCCGTTTCTGGACTTGGCCTTGCACGGGCGCAACCTAGGCCCGTGCGGCATCAGGCCTTAGCGAGGACGATCGCTCCTACGGGAGCGGGGCGTGACAGATTCTTCTTTGATATCTCGGTCTGTGTCTACGAGGGTGCCACATGGCACCTCGTGGACCTCTCCACTCCTCTCTTTGGCTTTGGATTGCTTGCATTCTTTGAAGTAGGGGTGAGCAAATACCGATCGGTACCGAAAAATCGATCGAATACCGATTAAAAATATTCTGATAAATCGAATCGAAATTATGTACCGATATCGAATTGCCGAACCGACTAAAATATAAATGGTAGTGGTAACGGTTTTAGTGTAATATCATACCGAAAATACCGAACCAAACCGATCATATATACATATATATATATATGTGTACTTTTTTAGAATGTTGTTCGTGATTAATTTTATACTACTCATTTTTATTTTTATCTTTATTTTAGTCAGTTTTTTCGAACTTAGAATAGATTTTAGTGGACTTGAAGTTATGTTAAGAATGCTAAGAATTGAGTTTCTGATCTTTTGAACTTACGTTTTTGTGTTCTCATAAAATTTTGGAGTAAATTGTGGTTACTTAAACTTATCCTAAAGATTAAACTTAGTGCCCGCATTTGATATTTTAATCTCTTTTTTAGGTGTTTGCGACTTGTTACATATTGTTATAATAATTTTGATTAATTGTTTGGTTGGTAGAGGCTTGGCTTTAAAATTTGAAGCTTCCAAAAAAGTTAAAAAAAAATATATATATATTATAGGTTAAGGTTTTACAATATTAAGTGTGCAAATGTTAATCGGTAAAATATCGATACCGGACAAAAATCGACCGAATACCGATTTAACCGAAACCGAAAAACCGAATCTAAATGTTACGATATTGATATTAATTTTTTAAATACCGATTTAAAAAAGTACCAAAAAGTTTGATCAAATACCAACCGATTATAGCGATACTCACCCCTACTTTGAAGGGAGCTTCATAGCATGTAGTACTACAAACGAACCCTAGGGTATTTATTATGAAATCTTAGGCCCAAAATTGTTCATGACATTATTAGAGCAATGTACAAATACTAAAACGGAATATTTATTTTTAATATTTAAACAAAAGTTTTTTTTTGACATTCTAAATATTATGTTATTGCAGTTTCTAAAAAATAAGAAGACCTAAATCTAAAGATAAATATTAAGAGTATTACAAAAATTACTAGAGACGACACAATTTTGTCAGTCCTAGGACTGTAATTCTGGAAATTTGTGTGCATATCCAAGACTGTCAAAATTTTGGCAATTCTAAAAAAATAGGACTCTAAATTTTGACAGTCCTATGCATATCCAGGACTGTCCAAATTTTGACAGTTCATATAAAATCAGGACTGTCAATTTTGGTAGTCCTAAAATAACAAAAACTGTAAAAAAAATTAATAGTCCTGAATATGTACATGACGGCCAAAAGTGTGTTGTTCCTATAATTCCTGTAGCGCCCTTAACATTTGTTAATCTAAAATTAAAATTTTACATTACCCCCTTATATATTTTTCTTTCTTAACCTCCCTCTGTAATCTTGTACTAGTATCTTCTTCTTCTTCTTCTTCTTCCTCCACCTTCTGGGTTTAATTTGTTTTCCAACCCTGTTTCCTGCACTACTTCCTCCCTCCTTCCTCTAAGAAATTCTTTACTACTTGACTAGGATAGATAAATTCTGAGAATTGAGAAAAGTCATTTTCTTAGGACTGCTCCCTAAGTACTACTTTTTGGAAGGTTACTGCAATGAAAATAGTGTAAGGATAAATTTCCAACTCTATATTTTAGACTCTAAAATTAAAATATAAAATGGATCTAACCGAGTTTGAGACTTAAACTTGGTTCAATGTCCTTAAGACAATATTCGCCCTGCACTGATGCTTACGATTTAATGACGATTAGTCTCCTATGATATAACGGTTTTTTCTCCTTTGGTAATAACACTTCACACCGCAGGAACTCGACGAAGCAACGTTGATAGTCCATATCTCTCTTAGATTTAATGTTTGATAGATGAATGAGTTAGTGAATTATTCAAACACTTATGCTTTTATGGATAATAAAGAGATACAATGGAAAGGACATACATTTCCAATAGATTCGTTGAATAGATACGTTGTCATAGATTCGTTTAAGCAAGAACACAAGTTTCTAATAGACACCTATTAAAAATTTACGAAAAAAATTAAAATAATTTTTAATTAATTTTTCAAATTAATTTTTCATTCACTTTTCCAACAATTAGGAGAATCATTCTTCCTCGTTCTAGTAAATCTGCCATCGCTTTCTTCCTGGTTATCTCTACTGCATATGACACCCTCTTTAGTCCTTTGTTCATGTTCCTTGCCCTTCTCTTACTAATGTTTGATTCCTCTCTTTCTCTCCGTCTCCCCTAACCTACTTAGGTCTACCGATTTTTTTTCTCTCAATCGATTGCTGCAAGAAGTGTCCAAAGCTTTTATAGTGAGCTCGAGCAGTAACATAGTTTACAATATCGGCCGTATCATATCGTTTTGGACATATCCTTATCCAATATCGATACTGGCTGATATCGGTTTCAAATGTCTCTTTCCAGTAGATTCGATCAAAAAAAAAAAAAAAAATGAGCACGGAAAGGGAGAAGTGTAGAAAATAGTATATAATACAATGATTTGGTTGTTCTGAAGATCGACAATGTTCTAGTGTATCGTTAAGATTTCGTATGTCGTTAAGATTGCTTATCGACACCTGTTGTCGAAGTTGTATATCTATAAACTCACAACATTTGGTATTCCACTGAATTTTTTTCTTTTTTACTCGTTGTACTATGTTTAAAGGAAGTTAATAAACAACAATATAACAACAATGTTGAATACAATCTCATTCAAAACTAAATAGAAGCAACACATAATATATAACTCGAAATGTATCAAATTTGCTTTGGGCTTTCTACAATATCCTATCATATTTAGCTTTTGAAACAAAGAATCCGATCCTCCAATCCCAAACCACCGAAACTCCAAAACAACTAATTCCGATACTCATAGAAGGGGTGATTCTGGACCGATTTCGATACCGCTAACCTTGGCGGGTAGAACCAATTCATACTCAACTTTCTGTTCTATATTATCATGCAAGGTTGTTTTAGCATGGCCTTGTCAGGGAGTTCATAATTGGCATAAATTTCTATACTTACTCTACCATAGGGCAATCTATGTTTCTTTGTTGTGAGCAATGTCCATATGAATAGGTTATTAATAATGATGGTCATCCTTCCTAATTAACCCTGATCCCAAATTTTGGGATTAAGACCTAAACACAGGCCCGAATTTGGATATTTTTGCTTAACAAGTCTCCTTAACCCTTGTTTTTTTTTTTTTTATATGTCCTTTCTCCAAATCGAGCCGTGGCCCAAAGCCATCCAACCGTTCGGAAGAGGATTAAAACCCTTGTTAAGGTGCCCATTTTGGAGGAGCAGTCCTTCATCAAAGAGCCATGGTCCCTCCTTACGTTCCCCCTCTGTAAGGATTCTATGAGGCTTCATTTGGTTCACAGGTTGGAAAAAAAAAAGTCATTACTTTTCTATGTTTGGACGTCAAAAGAATTGAGGAGGAAAGAAAAGTGATTTCCAATGGAAGAAAAATTATAAGAAAAAATGATTACATCCATTCAAACAATAAATCACTTTTTCACCTTAAAGTATTCACTTTTTATTCAATTTCATTGTTATTTCCAAACATCAGAAAATAATAATAATAATAATAATAATTGTAATTTTTTAAAGGAAAAGAAATAACAAAAAAATTGATTTTCTTTCTATTCCTTTCAGTAACGTCGCCTACATTAGGGGTGTGCATCGGTCGGTAGTCGACCTATTTGGTGACAACCGAAGTCGAACCGAAGTTAATCGGTTTGAAAATATTTGCAGCTGAACCAAACCAATCAACTGGTCGGTTCGGTTTTGAAACCGACCGACTTGGTTCGGTTTGGTTTGGTTCGGCTGATCGGTTGAAAATTTTCCAAAATTAAAAGCAGTATGCCAAATCTATTCAGCAATTGATATACAATGTCCCAGATTCACAGATTCATTCAACACATTCATTCACACTCCAAGTCTATTGGACAATATAAGACAGAATAATCTATTCAGAGACAAATCATTCACACTCATTGCAAACATGAGAGTATTAAATATATTCAGAGACAAATAAATTATTCACACTCATTGCAAACATGAGTCTCAAATCTTCACACTCCAAGTGGCCCAAATAAATTCAGAGACACCCCAAATCTATTCAGAGACACTTCATTGGCCACAAGTGGCCCAAATAAATTCACAGATTCATTTACTCCAAACTCAAGGAGGAAAAAAAGCCAGAAATATAGAGAGGAAAATGACACCATACTCATTACACTCCAAATCTATGGCATGAATGACATCAAATAAATTCACAGATTCATTCACACTCCAAATCTATGGCATAATTCATGAAACAATCAAGAAAAAAGTCCTAACCCTAACATCATCTTAGTCTACATTTATAGATCTATAGTTCTATAGATCTGAATATGTTTCTTGCAATATATCTAATTATCTATACATCCCTAACCCTAAAGAGCCGCTGAAGAGGGTGTAGAAAGTAGAAACAGTAGAATACTTACCGGTTAAACTTAAAGAGCCGCCGAAGAGGAGATTGGAGCCGGCCGACAGAGAGGGAGAGAAGATTGGAACCGGCCGATGGAGGAAAAAAAAATGGAGAGAGAGAGAGTGGGGTTTGGACTTTGGAGGACTAGGCCAAAACTCAATAGAGCAGCCGCCCAAATGAAACTGAGAAAAGGAAAAGTGAAACTTTTCTTTTAATTCATAATGAATCACTGTTGCTGAACCAAACTGGTCCAGAGACTTCAGACCAAATCCTAATAATATTTAACACTCACCCATGTTTTGGTTCGGTTCGATTTTAAACGGTTTTTGGACTAACCAAACCGTAAACCGAACCGAACCGGTCGGTTTTTAATAATATGTAGTCGAACCAATCCGACCAAACCATCGGTTCGGTTAAAAACCGATCGATTTGGTTTGATTTGATTCGACTTGGTCGATTTGACTTAAATGTGCACAGTCCTAGACTACATTCTACAACAGTTTCAAAGTTGAATAGAAAGAACCCACTCTGTATAGAGTAGACATCCAGAGAAGGTGTACGTTTCCAATTTATTAATGCAGATGCCTTGATATTTGGAAGACATGCATATTTCCAAGAACATAACATTTAGGGCTCGTTTACATCAAGTTTTTGTATTTCTAGAAATAGGTTTTCAATTCCTTTCTCATGGGAAAGGAATTCAACATTTCTATACCCATGTTTGGTTAGGTTGGGAATATATAGTTCAAAATTTTTAAAATTTTTATCTCCTTGTTTGGTTTACAAAGGGATAGAAATATTAATTTATTTAGTTTTTCTTTAATACCCTTTCATTAATTTCATGATGATTTACATGTTTGGGATAGAAGTTAAAAATTTGAAAATATAAAGAGGGTATAACCGTCCAAATAAAATAGCTAAACATTATTCCTAGGAAAGCAAATCTATTCCCAAGGGGGGGCTTGGGAATAGCTTTCCCCCCTAAGCCCCTCTATTCCCTCCTTATTCCCAATCCTAAACATACCAAATATGGGCAAGGAATTCAAAACCCATTCCCAAGCCACAAAAACTTGAACCAAACGCCCTCTTAAGGTGATGTTTCGAGGAATGCCTTATTTTCATAGGAATCAGTTTCCTATTACATTTTCATGGAAAATATATCCATGTTTAGTTACATTGCAAATATACAGCCATAAAGATTTAATTTTCTCATTCTCATGTTTGGTTCAGACAAGAATGTAAATCTTAATTTGTTTAATTTTTCACAAATATTCTTTCGTTAATTTCATGATGAAATTGTATTTAAATTCATCTAGTGTCATTGAGAGTATTACCGTCAAAGAACTGTAATTAACATTATGTCGTGATTCGGTCCGGTTCACCTGCGGACCGGCTCGAGCCCGCCTGCAACCCCAAAGCCCGGCCCGCCCAAACCCGTTGCACTACCGGTCCGGGCTAGGTTCACCAAACCGAGCCCAGGTCCGGCCCGGACCGGCCCCCTTTTTTTTTCACGGTCAAACGGTCGGCCCGCTTGGCTCGGCCCGGTTAGACCCGCCCGAGCCTGGCCCGGCGCGGCCCAGGTGAACCAGATTTTTGTTTTTTTGAATTTTTTTTGAATCTTTGCCCCCCCATTTACGAAGATACCCCCACTATTTGACCGTTTTATGACCGTTTTAAGGGGTATTTTGGTCATTTTGTCCAAAATGACCAAAAATCCTTTACAACAACTCTATTTGGAGGGTAGGGGGATCATTTGGCTTCAAAAAAATTCTATAAATATGTCATGAATCATATTTTTCAAACACAAACAATTTATTCCATCAAAAAAAAAATTCATGACCACAAAAAGGTTTCAAAATTTTTCGGAGATTTACGACTTCCCGATCAAACAATTCTGGCGATCTACGACTTCCTCTTTCTAATTATTTTTTTTTAATTTACATTTACAAAATAGTTTTCTTTCCTCCATCTCTCTTTTTTTTGAGAAAAAATAATTTTCGATTAATTTATTTTTCGGTATCCTCTATCTTTCTAATTGTTTCTCTATTTTTATTTGTTTTTTTAAAATGGCCAGACAAGGTTCAAACCGACCTAATGATGCTTTTGAAATTTATAATACTTTTTTTGAGCAAAATCTTATTCCTGATGATTTAGTTGGTTCACCTCCTGAAGTTGCTAGCAATACCCGAAATGTTCTAAAGAGAGCGAAAGTCAAAGATTTGAATTTTTTTTTTTTTGGTTATTCTTAATGAGACTAAACCTGATGGCTCACTTGTTTTAGATCAGAAAGATGAATCAGTTCCTTACGAGGCACAATGCAAGAAATATTTCCATGTATACAAATGGAAGAGGGGATGTGATACGGGCACAATGTCAAGGCACTACGATAGCTGCTACGCACTGAGCTCAATTCCGGCGACCCAAAATCAGATAAGTTTTGGAGGCACCGCGGGTACTTCAATGAGTACGTTTTCTTATTCAGCTGCCCGTCATAAAACTGAATTTACTAAATATATTATTACTGATGAACTTCCATTCACTTCGGGTGAAAGTGAATCTTTATATGATTATGCCACAATTTCTTTAAATTCCTGTTTTAGTAAAGTTACTAGAGGCACTGCTAGAAAAGAGGCTAAGAGACTCTTTAAAGAAATGAGAGTTGCTTTAAAACAAACATTTTCGCATGTTAGTAAAATATCTATTACTTCTGATATTTGGACAAGTAAACAAAATTATGCTTATATTTGTATCACGGAACACTATATAGATTTACAATGGATGTTGCAAAAGCGCATCGTCTGTTTAAAAACTTCAGAATTTTCACACACGGGCTCTGCAATTGCAACTTCTATTTCAAAACACCTGCGTAACTTTGATATTCACAATAAAATATTATCTGTATCGTTTGATAATGCTAGTAATAATACTTCTGCTATAAATTCGTTGCAGTTACTCTTTCAGCCTATTTTGGAAGGTAGATTATAGCATGTTAGGTGTGCTTGCCACATTGTTAACTTAGTTGTAAAAGAATGTCTTGAATTTTTTAGTACACATTTAGAGACTCTTAAAAATTGTTTACACAGCTTGAACACGCCTCCAAATAAGCAACAAGCTTTTAAAGCCACATGTGCATATTTTAGTATTCATTTTAGAAGATTTGTTAAGGATGTACCACATAGATGGAATTCGACATATTTAATGTTGAAATCCGCAATTTCCTTTAAGGATACTAATACATATTTTTGTAATATGGATCATAATTTTGAATATCAAGTAACTGAAGATGATTGGGTAGTTACTTCTTCTATTTGTGAATTTGTAGAAATTTTTTACAAAGCTACATGTACTCTTTCTGGTGTTTATTATCCTACTTCTTGTTTAGCTTTGCGAAAACTTTGTAACATGTTTTACTTGTTTTCTAAATATAGAAATGTTCAAAATTTTGACTATGTTGTAAAGAGAATGGAAGCTAAATTCACTAAATATTTGGGTGATGTACCTCTTTTATATTGTTTGTCTTCCATTTTTGATCATACGATCAAATTAGAGGGTGTAGAGGCTTTGTTAGATGACTATGCAGAAAACATGAAACTTAATCTTATGGACTTGAAAATAGAACAAAAGGTAGTGTTGGAAAGATTAGTAATGCTTTATGAAGAAAATGTTGTGTCGACCATACCAACTCAAGCGAGTACTAGTAATAACTTAGGCTTAGCCGACCACGCCAGTCGTATACTAAAAAGGAATAAACAAAGACATTATTCTCAACCCACTCAAGAGTTGTCTTTATATTTAAGTTCTTATGAAGAAGAAGATGAATCTTCAAATCACTTCACCATTTTAGAATGGTGAAAAAAATACGACAACAGATTTCATGTAATTTCTACAATAGCACGTGATTTACTATTGGTCCCGGTATCCACGGTAGCATCGGAGTCTTATTTTAGTGCAGGATCAAGGATTTTGAGCGTAAAGAGGAGCCGATTGAAGTGTGTTCAAGATTGAATTTTAGCAGATAAAAGAATCCAAAATAAGAGAAATGAATATGCTGACATCAACGAACTGGACTTCGAATCACTTACAATGGGTGAAGCTTCTGGAACCGAGGAGGAGAAGGAAGAAGAATGACTCAAATGTATGACAAAAAAAACTTTAAAAAAATCTTGGAAAAAAAACTTACAAACAAGAAACAGAAAAAAACAAAAATAAAAAAAAAAAACAAAAGAAAGAAAGAAAACTTGAAAAACACAAAATTACTAGAAAAAAACAAAAAACGAACAAATAAAACTTAGAACAAAAAAAAAACTTAAAATATAACAACTAATTAATCAAAAAATAACAAAAAAAATTCCTAAACTTAAGCAAATTTTTTAACTCTGCCTATGACAAGTAAAGCTTGCATTGCCGGTCCCTGGCTCGGATAAAAGAGGAGAAAAAAATATAACAAAATAAAATAAAAAATAAATTAAATTAAATTAAAAGAAAACTTAAAAAGAATAAAATAACAAAGTAAACTTAAAATTTAAAAGAACATAAATTTTAAAAAAGAAAACTGAAAATCATTTAAAAAAAAAAACTATAAAAAAAAAGACCGGACCGGCCCGAAACTGGCCCGCCCGAGCCCGCAACCCCGCCCGCCCGTGAACCGGACCGGCCCGGCCCGGCCCAGCCCTACCCAAGCCGGGTCACTGGGCCGGACTGGGCTCAGATCCTTCTAACCGGACCGGACCAAGCCCGGCCCGCTGCTGCCACCGGTCCGGGTTGGGCCCGATTTATTTTGGAGCAGTCCGGCCCGGACCGACCCGGGTCACACCTTGAAATTAACTTACCCAATCAACATTTTCAGAAAAACAAATATATTTCCAAGGGGACAAGGATTTTACTTTCTCACCATTGTGGAAACTAAAGTCCACCATATTTTCCCCAATTTTCAATGCCAGACTACCAAAAATGGCTTAAAAATCCAAGCCAACATGTTGTAAAGTGGGTCGAACCAACCAGTTTGCTCATTTAACTACATGGTCCGTATGGACTTTTTATTTTATTTTTTATTACAGCTCACACACACCTACACATTCTTATGATTGGGAGGTTCGAACCCTGTCAGCCTCATCTGATGTCGATGCCTTTTCACATGAAATATAATCGCTAGATAATCCATATGGGCTTGAATGTAAATATAGGTCAGCCATTTCATTACCAGTTACAAAGAGAAGGGTTTTGGAACAGCTTAGTATAAAAATAAGTTTGTAGGATATGCGCATTGTAAATCCAACTTTAGATCATTGGCTCGAGCTCCATGTTACAAATTGCTGCCATGTGAAGGGAGAACAAACAATCTTTCACTTCATATTGGACAAAAAAACAATTATTAGGTTACAATTGATCACACTAATAAATCAAACAACAACCTTTCACTTCATATTGGACAAAAAACAACTATTAGGTTACAATTGATCACACTAATAAATAAAATTACTAATGGAGACTTTTTTCAAGAACAGGTCTAAGTTAGGTCCATCAAGTCAGCACCCATGATCGGACCAACTCGTTCATTAAATGGATTTATAGGGTCGGACCAGAGGATAGACGAGTTGGACAACCGTTAAAAATTATACATTTTTAAACCCCGTCCTATGCTTCTAGAATTCTAGGACCGGCCTTGTGCATTAGACTGCTTGACCAATTTATGCTTGAACACTTTTAGGTCTGATCTAAACCAGCGTAAGAAAGTAGATTGGCAGGTCGAGCCCAATTGTCACCATTACATGGGAGCCCCTTGTTGATTGTGATCGCTCATGGGCTCCCATCGCACTTGGCCCATTGATATTGTGGCGAAGGGTCAATAGTACGATCCGTTGGTCCTTACCCCTTTTCTGTCATCTACGTTTTCTTTCTTATTCTCCTACCGTTTGGCATGACTATGGAACCCTAGCCAGAGTTGTGTGTGTTGTATTGTGAGACTCGTCTCACAGTATCGGTATTTATATACTGATACGTACTGTTGTACTGTATTTTCTATTTTATTGGTTTTCGGAACATTTAAATTTTTTTCCAACTTATAGATTTTATCCTTGATCGACATATCGCCAGTGTACCATTGTATGCCGACGGCATGCCTGTCACTCCCGTTTTCTGTTATACGTATTTTCAGTGTACGTATACGAAATTCTGGCCTTTGTCAGGTGACCCGCGTTTTGACTTGTCTTTCTTTGCCTTGCTTTGGTTTAATTTTGACTTGGTTTAATTTGGTTTGGTTCATCTTGGTTTGGCTAGGTTTGGTTTAGTTGGTTTGAGATGAGATGGTTTTATATAAAACCCAAACTTCTCTCTCTCTCTCTCTCCTCCATTATTTCATTTCTCTTCATCTTCTTCCTTTTCATTTTCTCCTCCAACCAAAGGCAAGTACATCTTGTCAAATATTGGACAAATATATATTTTTGTTCTAAACTCTTTCTTACATGATTCTAAGCATCTTTAGAACTTGGAGTTTTCGGTTTGGACGGATGGATTATTGTAGATCTAAGTTTGTGCCATTTTCAGTTTTCTTGGGTTTTGATCTATCAAACTTACTTGTTTTTGATAACTAATTGTTCCATGTGGTAGAGAATTTGATTCAACACAATTTTGATCTTTGAAAAGTTAGATTTTGACTTTTTTTGAGGAAGTTATGGCCAAGTAAGATTTGGATATCTTCTATGTTCATCTGTCCTGGTTCTGGCAGGGACGATGCATAGTGCCTGGCCGCATAGCTGCATAGTGCCTGGCCGCATAGTACCGTGCCGCATAGCTGCATAGTGCCTGGCCGCATAGTGCCGCAGATCGCATATTTGGCTATTTTATGTCCTATTTGGCTAAATTGTGGCCAGAATTTCTTTCAACTTCCAACATGAAAGTTGTAGATCTTTGTCATGGCTTCAAGAGTCTTCTTGTTTCATTTTAATTGGAGTTCATATGTGAACGATGATTTCAATCATAGGTTTGATCTTTTGGCATGTTTTCGGTACTTGACGTTTTGAGGTTTTCTTCGACTGCAATAAATTTCTTAACATGATTTGATGATCATGTACAGTTAAAAAATGATTGTACACCCTTTGTACGCCTAACACTAGCACAGATTCAATTATTATTTTTATGCCAATTAGTTACTTTTACTTATTCCTTCTCACATGTCAGGATATTTCTTTCTCTCCGATTCTTTCTTACATGTCAGGATATGTCTTTTCTTTCGAATATTTCTTATGTGATATGATATGTGTTTCCACGCTTTTTCCGAATTTATTATACTTTACAATCTATGCCATGTCTAGAATTTCTTTATAGTGACCCGTTGTGGTACACTCTTGAACATATCTTTCTTTGCTTACATGATAGTGGCCCGTAGAGGCGCACTCTTGACAAGTACTCTTAACATGACAAGTAAACCTTAACATGATAACTCTTGATAGTGGTCCATTGTGGCGCACTCTTGACATGACAAGTAAACCTAAAACATGACATGTGTAATCGGGATGTTGTTGCGACGACCATTTTCCCTTGCTAATATAACTCTTTTGGACACCGTGGTTGAATTCTTTGTGTATGTGTGCACAAGCTATATGTCTCATCTTGCATCATATCTAGGACATGGATCCCTGATTACCACGATCATGGATTCTACTGAATCTGACTAGGATAATGACTATATTGATCAAGTAACTCATAAAGAGATTTCCCAGTCACAAGCAATCCTGTTATCTGAGCGTCTTAAGTGGACTTGTAGCCTGCCATCAAGTAGGGCGCATTTTCAGCACACTGTCATGTGTTACACCATTCAAGTCAACTAATAACTCTCTTAGGGTACATTTGTCTTCTGGGCGATGTACCTACTATTATATGAACAAGGGATACATTTGTCTCATGGGCGATGTATCCACTACCAACTCCTAAAAACCTGCATATGGATAACGTGGATAATCTACAGGGCTTGTGACTACTGGAACATCTCATTACATTTTGTTAGTAACTAGCTTGTGATAACCCTAGTTAGTTAACGTATCAAGCCGTACTCATTGCTTGGTCGTGGTTGATAGATGGAGTCAGTCCAATCTAGTTTTATCTAGGCAGTGTCCGTATGTTTATTTCAGTACATCATTATTTATGCTTTACTTTTGTCGATAAATAATTAGAGACGAATTTCTATTCAGGAGAAGGGCTACAACCCCGGTCCTTGTTTGGTTTACGGGTTGTAACTTGGATTCCGGAATAGTTTCTTAGTCATCTTGTCATTTGTCATCTTATTCAGTACTCACACGTTCTACATGATCTTATGCTAAACATTGATTAGAGATTAAGTTATGTTCAGGAGAATGGTTACAACCCCGGTCCTTGTTTGGTTTACGGGTTGTAACTCGACTTCCGGAATAGTTTCTAAGTCATCCTATAATTATCGTTCTATATAGTTCTTACATGCTCTCATGCTCTAGTTATCCCACATGCTCACATGTTTAATTATCTCACAACCTATACATGATCCCTATGCCGAGTCGCCATGTGCTCATGACCCGACTATTTCGCAAGCTTACATGTTCAGTTTATTTTTACTTTCAAGCTTCCGTTTACTTAACATGTCTACAGTTTACATTACGTCACATGTTAATTACTTATGCTCTAAGTGCTTACTTATTGTCTTTTCTATTCTCGGGATGAGTGCATTGGTAGTGCACGAGTCTCGATCTACATTTACTTATTGCTTTTCCTAACCATTGCTATGTTAGCTATTGCTGGTTTTAGTTCATAAGTTTGGCTTCCTTTGTGGTACTTGCTATTTGGGGTCTGACCCCATTGGTTTTGTTTGGCTAGATCTGATAGAGGAGCCCAAGGGATCTTCCGTACCATCTACTCGACGGTGAACATCCGAAGCACCAGAGTACCTGAGTGGGTTTCTTATCATTCTCCCACTTGATATGTACATTATTCTTTTGTGGCGTTTAGCCTCCGAGCACGTGTTTAGCTCGTGTTTTTGGATCTTGACATTTAGCTTATGGGCCAAGACATAATGTGCGTATCCTATACTATAGCTAGAGCTTATCATGTATGACTATTACTCTTGCTAGTTCTCTATTTTGGTATGACTAGCTTCATGATCATCCATGTATAAATGGTTTGGGACGCTTTACTATTGTATGTCTGATGATCATACTTCTTGCACTTTGTATAATTGCCTATGATTGAGATACCTAGGATTGCTTGACCTAGGATCGACTGTTGGCTTGTAGAAGTAACTCCCATGTCTTGACAGCTTATACGTGATTTCAGAGTACTGGCGTACTTTGGTATCACGTAGCTGGCCTTATCCGTCCCCATCTGCAGTATTCTGGTTCTGGGACGTGACATGTATGTACAATGGCTGCAATATTTGGTTGTTTAGTTTGCAAAGACATGTCTAATGTCATTGTCTCATACACAATATGAATTCGGAACAACGGTGCCCTACGAAACGGGGGCTGGGAGGAGACCGCGCTGACATGGCACCACCCATTGGAGACAGGTGAGACATGGTACTAACAGGGGGCTGGGGCCAATATAAGGGAGCCGCGTCAGCCTCGGCCTGTTGCGCGGTTTTCCCCTCGACTCGCCATGCTTTTTTTAATTCGAAATACTATATTAAAAAGACTAGGATACAAGTTCTACATGGACAAGGTTATATATATATATATATATATATATATATATATATATATATATATATATATATATATATATATATATATATATATATATGAGGTCATAGCCTAATGGTTAAGACAGAGACACCTTCCCTTGAAGGTTGCTAGATCGAGGAGGCGAGAGCGGTGCTATGTGACCCGCGGGGTGCGGCTGTCGTTGCGGTTGATTGAGGCCTTCGGGCCAGATGGAGCCTTCAGGTAGGGATATAATCCATAAAATTCCCTAACCACATACTCTTCACTCCCTATGTACAACCCTTAATTACATAAGTATTTATTAACTCCTTTGTGTAACGTCCCAAATGTTGCATCTCGTCCGAGGCCAAGTTGCATAACCTTTCAATGGACCAAGGTTATGCGGGAAGCTTCTAGAACATTCCAGAAGATGGCGGAACTCTCCAGAAGATGGTGGATTTCTCTGAAAGGTCCAAGATCATTCTAGATGGCTCAAGATGCTTCTGGATGGCCCGTGAAGTTTTCTTTTATGTCCCTAGAGAATAAACCTGGAATATGCCGTTCTAGTTATGGTAGGAAGAATAATCCTTAGAATATTCCGTCCAGGACTTTCCATGTAAAGCTCTATAAGCCATTATAAATAAGGGAGATGCCTCATTTATTCCTCACCACCTAAACTTGTAAGCATTATCCAAGTCAATAAAGAATTTCTTACGAGTCTCCTCTTTGCTCTACTGTCTTTAATTTCCTTAGCGATTTAGCTAAGTCGGGTTGGGAACGCTTGCACGATCTTCAAGGAGAAAGTTAGTGCACCGTACGGGACAGTGCTAGCAAAAATACTAAGTCCGTGACAAGTAGTATTAGAGCAAAGGTTCGATCGCCATCATGTCTTCGACCGAAGCAGCCCTCAACGACCAACCCGCATTACCTAAGGAGAAGGCGAAGGCCTCAAGGAAGGGCAAAAGCAAAGAACCGTCGATGGAACGGGCTCTTGGCGAGTTGGCGAAATGGATAAAGATGATGGAGAAAGGCGTGACGGGCGTCGAATTTCAAGTGGAGCAAAACCAGACGGCTCATGAGGAGTTCATCCAGGGTTTGGAGGCAGACGTCGCCACGGCTATGTCGGAGTTCCAAGAGCATCTCCATGAGATGCAGGCCGAGTTCGAGGAGGAACGAAAGGCCACTGAGGCGGAGATTGCTGAGCTACGCAAAGAGCTACAAACCAAGGCAGAGGTCCTCGAGAGGGCCATTGCTGGTGGTCCGACTCCGAGGAGGGAGTCGACACAGAGGGTGAAGTATCCTAAACCAAAATCCTTCACTGGCGTACGAGACGTGAAGGAGGTGGATAACTTCCTCTGGAATATCGAGCGATACCTGAAGGCGGTTCAAATCGAGGATGAGACCGACAAGGTAAACACAACGTCCCTATATTTCTCTGATGATGCTATGCTGTAGTGGCGACGCAGGTGCATCGAGATAGAAAAGGGGCTTTGTTCGATCAAGACTTGGGAGGATCTCAAGAAGGATATCAAGTCTCATTTTTGTCCGAAGAACGTGGAGTATGTCGCGAGACGGAGTTTGCGACAACTCAAACACACCGGATTTGTCAAGGAGTATGTGGCGGAGTTCACCCGCCTGATGCTTTCCATTTCCACTATGGGCGAAGAAGATCGCATGTTCCACTTCCTGGAGTGTCTACAACCATGGGCGGCACAAGAATTACAGAGGCAAGATGTATCAGATGTGAACGCGGCTGTTGCGGCAGCCGAGAAACTGATGGAGTATAGACGGAGTGATGCCCCAAAGATCAAAAAAAAGACCACCACCAAGTTCAATAGTGGAGGAGAGAATAAGAACAATGGAAAGGGAGGCCCGCTGAAGGACAAGCAGCACGCAAAGCCTTCGACGGAACGAAAGATTGAATATTTCCTGTGTGGAGGAAATCACTTCGCATGAGACCGCCCGAACAAAGGCAAAATGGTAAACGCAGTCCAAGGCAAGGAGGCCGAGGACGAGGAGCCTAAGAAGGGGCTCACATGGGAGCCCTGCGTCTACTGAATGCTTTGAAGAGCAAGGCGGTTGTCAACCCCTTGACCAATTTTTCCTCTTATTTATTAAATTATTACCATTCGTTATTGTCCCATTTACTTGTTATATTTTTTTTCTCTTTACTTAAATGCCAACAGAGGATCAAACAGATAATATAGGAAAGGGCAGGGGCCTTAGTGCAAATGTTATTAATTCAAAATATTCCCTTTTACAATCGAACCTTCAACCCCTGTATATGAATTCGTTTTGAATTCAAACAACCCTCACATAAGCCCTAGATAAGAGCAAATCAATTCTTTCTATCTCCTGCAATCCGATCATATACTAGTATATAGAGGGAGGATTGTAACCAACCCTACCCCTCTGTAAACCCTAGAACCCTCTGCCGCTCTGTCATTCCTCCAATCGAAAATCGATTCAGAGAATCTGTGGAGAGGAGACGTTCGAGTTCTTCGACAGATAATCATCTTCCTCACACCCGGATCATACTATTCCTTAAGGTTCAATAATCCACATTCTTGTTCTAATAGGAACCTAGGCTTTTGTTATTATCCCTAAAAGAATCTAGAATAAATGTTAATGGTTGACGGAAAGAATACTTGACAAACTATCTAAAAGGATCAAAGCCAGCATATAATTACATGCTACTACCTTTTTGGTCGTGACTTGGGAGTTTTTAACAATATAGACTTGCCAGACTCAGATCGTTCATATTATCTATTAATGAGGTATAACCTCTAAGTGGATTCTAACTCCATTGAGTTACATCATAGCATGTACACCTCAATATTAAAACCTTAATCTGATGGAGGACCAGTTTGCATTGATGAGTTATTTGGATATTGGGTCCAGTTTAGTCGATTTGAATCATTGGGGATTTCTTTAGTAGCTTAACATAAATTTGGGAACTTTTTAGTTGGCTTGTCCTATTATGATTAGGATTAATTACTTGATGGCCAAGACTTCTTTGGGTATATAAACATGATCATGACCTCTTTTATTTAATGGATGATTTGAGAAAATTAATTGAGAGTTGTATGGTGAGATGTCAACCCTAGATTAGTTTTCTTCTTTCCCCTGCCATGTCCTCTTCAAACCTGTGTCCACAACTTTCTTCCTTTCTTTTGATGTGATTGCTTTTGTTGCCGTTTCCTGTAAATCTAAGAACCGACCAGTAACAGCCCCTCCAACCTGTTCCTGCACCCCTGGTTGCACTCTCTTGCATCCCTGAACCTGGCTACCTCTTTTAGTTGATGCCGCTATTAGAATTGGCAGCTGGGAACTCTCCTCTCTACTCTGTTAAACCCAACAGCAAATGGGTCCTTCCATGAACTTGTAAGAGCTAAAGGATTGGGAAGTGTTAGAGCATGGTAATGTATATTTTGAGAAATGTATCAGTAGTAGCAGCTGCATGTAACATATATAGGTACATATAGTTAAGGAGGAGGGGTGCATTGGAGTAGGTAATCATGTGTTTTTAGAACACCTGAACATAAGTCACATTAGAGTGGCATGGGACAAGAGTGTGGCAGCACCAAGTCAAGGTATTTCAGTAAGTACAGGACCCTAAGTGTCCAGATACATGTGGGTCGCCATAATAAGCCCAAGGTTGTGTTAACTTAAGTATATATTAGGTGTAGCATGTATCAGAGCCTTGTATAACAAGCACATAGACGTCTCATTGGTTCTAGATACCTCATGAATCAGGTTGTATGGGACACAGGTCATACATTAGCCTCTAGTTGCCAAAGTAACAGCTACTCATTGGCATATTAACCGTATACCCTATATTAGGTAACCAATATATCTTGGTGGACTTAGGAATTTACTCTTGTTAGATGAGCATTTGCTTTCAAAACAGATGAGCCTTTAATGGCACATCATTTAGTGTCAAACCATGAAGTATCGAACCAAATTCATAATAGAGGTTGGGTTTTCTAATATCAGCCTTGTCTAGCCAAGGGGTACCAGAGCATGGGCATAAACAGAGAGGTAGCTGTATCAGAAGGGAGTTAGGCATATATATATGTAGGCTATCAGGAAACCCATGTGGGATGACTGAATAGGAAGAACAATTGAAAACTGAAGGGTTATCCTCTCTAAATCAGCCCTATATAGGTGCAAAATTATACCAATCTAAAGGAACTAGGATAGAGTAGCAAGGACTGGGTATCCTGATATTAGGACTAGCCAAGAGTACAACAGGGACTACATAGACATTGTACAATTGTAGTAGTAGTAGAGCAGTTGGTCTGTTGGTAGGTTATCTAAGGAGGATACCAAATTAAAAGATTGTATTGATAGGTAATTGTGTTTGAACTTGAGAAATAGAGTTTAAGTAGCAGTGCCTCTTAGAGATACACAAATGTAAAGATCAAGCCAGTAGTAGGCGTCCAGAATTATGAAACGGTATAGGCCATTAAGAGTCATACTACTGTTTGAAGCACAAGTGTTTCCACATCAGTACAAAATTGATGGGTTAATAACTGTAGTAAAGGGAATTGGGAGTTATCACCAAGGGAAGCCTACCCAAGTTAAGAGAACTAATTAGTTTAAAATGGACTTTAGGACCTAAAAACCATATAACTAAGACAGTCTTGCTTTGTTTTCACTCTTTGACATTACAAATTTCCTAAATAGGTCCTTGGGGCTTCGATTCGGCACTTGACCCGTATCCGCAGCTCCGGACCACAGGCAAGTATATCTTGCCTTTCTTTACAGCTTTATTTACTTGCACTGTCTTTCATTATCCAGTTTCTATCATTATTGTTGACGTGTTTTTCATATCATGCCAATATTTTACTTCATTGATACATAGCCTTGTTCACAGTTAGTTTTGTATTTTATTGGACGTGTTCACACTTGTGTCTTGATTGAGTCGTGTCATAGGATGAGAAGTCATAAACTGAACTGCTAAACTTTCTTGCCATTGAATCTTGAAGCTAACCTACGAGTCTACACTAGGGGCGAGGGTTAGTAGTTATTGGTCCACACCTGCGAGTCAACACTAGGGGCGAGGGTGATTCTTGAAGCTAACCCGCAAGTCCACACTAGGGCCGAGGGTTAGTAGTTGATCAAACCTGCGAGTCCACACTAGAGGCGAGGGTTTGAGTATTCGATTTGGTTATCCGTTGACATCTTGACATGAGTTCTCTCATCTTTGTTCAGCAATTCTTTTATGCGTAGTCAGTTCACGGATTCATGTACCTTTATTTTATTAGTTCCATTTTATTCTGGATTTTCTCTATGTATGATAAACTGTTAGAAAGGCTCATTTTTATGTATTTTGCTAGTCCTCTGAGGACCTGATGATCTCTTCAGGTTTAGCCGAGTTTGAATCAGGAGCAGACGAGAGGGTTGAGTCAGCATCAGACCGTGGTGTTTTGCAGTTGAGGTTGCCTTGATTAGCAGGTTGTATTCAGATAGTATATTTTATGTATTTTTCTCTTTCCATCTATTGGTAGTGGATTCGTGTCCACCGGACGTGACTTTGATTATTGGAAACATTCAGCTATATTCTTTTGCTCAGTTTCATGTTTTATTCATTGATCTTGGTTGTGTCTTGATTATTCTGTGGATGAGATATAGATTACCATGAGATTCTAGACTGCCATGACTCGTGTATATTAGACAACGGTCTACCGTAGACACTGCGGCGTAGGCTGGGCTTGGACACGTCTTTTATCCAAAAGCGGGTGCGGGTCGTGACAAGTTTTTTTGGTGGCCCATGCAGGTCTATGTTAATCACCTCGGTTACATCATGTACCGACGTGAGCCTACAAATAGGATTAGACCCATAAGATCTCATCCACGTGTCTTGAATCCTTGTTGATCTCTATCCTTGATTAATCATCAAATTCTTGACTTGCCTCTTGCTTGAAATTCTTCAACGGCTAAAGTGTTTTCTTTTGTTACAATTAAAATAGATTCTTAAGACAGGAACAACGCTCCACTGAACACTCCACCGACTGGAGGAGGCTTTTTCACATACCTGACACCACCAACATAAGGAGGCCAGCTCACTCATATGGGCAATCTACCACAGCCGCAGCTCTCGAGATTTCGCAGAGACGACATCCCACCGCCTCCGCAGTTTCCTCCGCAGACTCCACCACCAGCACCCATTCTGCCCCTAGCATCTGTCCCACCACCAGCACAAGTTCCACATCCAGTACCAGCCATGCGCCCAGCACCAGCAATATATCCAGCTTTTGCCATGCACCCAACGCCGGCGATGTATCTAGCCCCTACGATGTATCCAGCACCTGTACTGCCTCCGCCACCGGCACTGGACAATGTTACACTCCTGGGGATCTTCCAGCAGCAAGCCAACATGTTCTGCGACACTTTGAGCGAGGCTCTTCAGATAAGAGATGCTCCGCGACAGCGTCCTGGAACTTCTAAGAACTTCATGGACCTCCGGCCGAGGAATTCCATAGGACTGAGGGGATCCTCTATGCTGATGAGTGGTTGGAGAACGTCGAACGATACCTGAAGATGGCCCGAGTTCCAGAAGATCTGAAGATTGAGTCAGCTAGTGGACAACTTTTCGACATCGCGCGGACGTGGTACCAAGGCGAACCCCGATTTTCTGCTCCAGACGTAACTTGGGAGGAATTCAAGCGACTGTTTAAGAAGAAATTCTATCCATACGTAGCACGAGAGGCGTTAGTATGTCAGTTCGAGCACCTAGAGCAAGGCAACCACACCGTCGACGAGTACACATCGGAGTTTTCTCGCCTCAGCCGCTTCGCAGAGAGTTTGGTCAACACCCCTGAAGACAAGACACGACGATTTCGGAAGGGACTATCACACGAGATACGTCTAGCCATCGCCACCAGTTGAGCCACCACTTACGAGGAGATTCTGGAAGTTGCCCAGGCGGTAGAAGAAGTGCTAAGCCACAAGTCGAAGAGGAATCGAGACACATTCGGAGGAGGCAACAACCAATCAGCACCAGCAAAACGTCCCAATGTCCAGAAGGAGACCCCAGCGCAGCAGTATCTTCAGCAGCCACGAGCAACCTCATGTCAAGTCCAAGATGTTCCCACCTGCCAGTATTGCTCGAAGAAAGGCCACACTCAAGAAAATTTTCGCGGCAGATTAGGATTGTGTTGGACTTGTGGTTCCAACCAACATTTATCTCGAAATTACTCGAAGAGAAACGCGAGCGCCCCACTACTACCGACCACAGAAGGAGGGCAAGCCTTTGCCATGACCACGAAAGATGCGATGACACCACAAGGAGCAGCCGGTAAAAATTTCCAGTAGATATTGGCAGTAGTATAGATAGGCCTACATTAAAACTTTGATAGAGAGGAATTAAATTACTTATATAGCAGTTAGATTATTCATTCTAGTAGATCACGGCTCATTAAATTTCGAGGACAAAATTTGTTTAAGGGGGGTACAGTTGTCAACCCCTTGACCAATATTTCCTCTTATTTATTAAATTATTACCATTCGTTATTGTCTCATTTACTTGTTATATATTTTTCTCTTTACTTAAAAGCTAATTGAGGATCAAACGGATAATATAGGAAAGGGCAGGGGCCTTAGTGCAAATGTCATTAATTCAAAATATTCCCTTTTACAACCGAACCTTCAACCCCTGTATATGAATTCGTTTTGAATTCAAACAACCCTCACATAAGCCCTAGATAAGAGCAAATCAATTCTTCCTATCTCCTCCAATCCATCATATACTAGTATATAGAGGGAGGATTGTAACCAACCCTACCCCTCTGTAAACCCTAGAACCCTCTGCCGCTCTGTCATTCCTCCAACCGAAAATCGATTCAGAGAATCTGTGGAGAGGAGACGTTCGAGTTCTTCGACAGGTAATCATCTTCCTCACACCCGGATCACACTATTCCTTAAGGTTCAATAATCCTCATTCTTGTTCTAATAGGAACCTAGGTTTTTGTTTTTATCCCTAAAAGAATCTAGAATAAATGTTAATGGTTGATGGAAAGAATACTTGACAAACTATCTAAAAGGATCAAAGCCAGCATATAATTATATGCTACTACCTTTTTGGTCGTGACTTGGGAGATTTTTAACAATATAGACTTGCCAGACTCAGTTCGTTCATATTATCTATTAATGAGGTATAACCTCTAAGTGGGTTCTAACTCCATTGAGTTACATCATAGCATGTACACCTCAATATTACAACCTTAATCTGATGGAGGACCAGTTTGCATTGATGAGTTATTTGGATATTGGGTCCAGTTTAGTCGATTTGAGTCATTGGAGATTTCTTTAGTAGCTTAACATAAATTTGGGAACTTTTTAGTTGGCTTGTCCTATTATGATTAGGATTAATTACTTGATGGCCAAGACTTCTTTGGGTATATAAACATGATCATGACCTCTTTTATTTAGTGGATGATTTGAGAAAATTAATTGAGATTATATGGTGAGATGTCAACCCTAGATTATTTTTCTTCTTTCCCCTGCCATATCCTCTTCAAACCCGTGTCCACAACTTTCTTCCTTTCTTTTGATGTGATTGCTTTTGTTGCTGTTTCCTGCAAATCTAAGAACCGACCAGTAACAGCCCCTCCAACTTGTTCATGCACCCCTGGTTGCATCCTCTTGCAGCCCTGAACCTGGCTGCCTCTTTTAGTTAATGCTGCTATTAGAATTGGCAGCTGGGAACTCTTCTCTCTGTTATGTTAAACCCAACAGCAAATGGGTCCTTCCATGAACCTGTAAGAGCCAAAGGGTTTGGAAGTGTTAGAGCATGGTAATGTATATTTTGAGAAATGTATCAGTAATAGCAGCTGCATGTAACATATATAGGTATCACCAAGGGAAGCCTTCCCAAGTTAAGAGAATTAATTAGTTTAAAATGGACTTTAGGACCTAAAAACCATATAACTAAGATAGTCTTGCTTTATTTTCACTCTTTGACATTAAAAATTTCTTAAATAGGTTCTTGGGGCTTCGACTCGGCACTTGACCCGTATCTGCAGCTCATGACCACAAGCAAGTATACCTTGCCTTTCTTTACAGATTTATTTACATGCACTGTCTTTCATTATCCAGTTTCTATCATTATTGTTGACGCATTTTTCATATCATGCCAGTATTTTACTTCATTGATACATAGCCTTGTTCACAGTTAGTTTTGTATTTTATTGGACGTGTTCACACTTGTGTCTTGATTGAGTCGTGTCATATGATGAGAAGTCATAAACTGAACTGCTAAACTTTCTTTCCATTGAATCTTGAAGCTAACCTATGAGTCTACACTAGGGGTGAGGGTTAGTAGTTATTGGTCCACACCTGCGAGTCCACTCTAGGGGCGAGGATGATTCTTGAAGCTAACCTGCGAGTCCACACTAGGGGCGAGGGTTAGTAGTTGATCAAACCTGCGAGTCCACACTAGGGGCGAGGGTTTGAGTATTCGATTTGGTTATCCATTGACATCTTGACATGAGTTCTCTCGTCTTTGTTCAGCAGTTCTTTTATGCGTAGTTAGTTCACTGATTCGTGTACCTTTATTTCATTAGTTCTATTTTATTCTGGATTTTCTCTATGCATGATAAACTGTTAGAAAGGCTCATTTTTATGTATCTTGCTAGTCCTCTGACGACCTGATGATCTCTTCAGGTTTAGCCGAGTTTGAATCAGGAGCAGACGAGAGGGTTGAGTCAGCATCAGACCGCGGTACTTTGCAGTTGAGGTTGCCTTGATTAGCAAGTTGTATTCAGATAGTATATTTCATGTACTTTTCTCTTTTCGTCTATTGGTAGTGGATTTGTATCCACCGGACGTGACTTTGATTCTTGGAAACGTTCAGCTATATTCTTTATTGCTCAGTTTCATGTTTTATTCATTGATCTTGGTTGTGTCTTGATTATTCTGTGGATGAGATATAGATTACCATGAGATTCTAGACTGCCATGACTCGTGTATATTAGACATTGTTCTACCGTCGACACTGCGACGTAGGCTGGGCTTGGACACGTCTTGTATCCGAAAGTGGGTATGGGTCGTGACAACGGTCGTGTCCAAAAGCCCGAATCGAGAGTTGATATACGTGGATGTGAAGATCAACGGCCACAACACAAGGACGATGGTCGACACAGGCACAACCCATAACTTTATCTCGGACGCGGAGGTCCGACGCTTGAGTCTGATGCTTGAAAAAGACTCAAGCAAGATAAAGGCGGTCAACTCTGAGGCGCGCCCCGTGCAGGGGGTGGCCAAAGGTGTGAAGATCCAAGTGGGAGACTTGACGGGTGTCACCAGTCTCACGGTCGCACCACTGGACGACTTTAACATGATCCTCGGGATGGACTTTCTTACTTCGGCAAAGGCGGTCCCAATACCGCATCTGGGAGTCGTCGGGATCATGGAGGAGAACTCTCCGTACATGGTGACAGTTGCACGAGGCGAGCTTGCAATGGGGAAGGCTCTCTCCGTATTAAAACTCAAGAAGGGGATGCAACACGGAGAGACGACCTACCTTGCAGCGCTCAAGACGGAGGAAGCTCCCGTGCAGGGTGATCTTTCGCCTGAGCTCGATGACGTCCTTGTGGAGTTCGGGGACGTCATGTCGAAGGAGTTGCCAAAGAGGCTACCTCCGCGGAAGGAGGTAAACCATGCCATCGAGTTGGAGCCGGGCATGAAGTCGCCCGCCATGGCTCCATTCGCATAGCCCTGCCCGAGCTAGACGAGTTGAAGAAGCAACTCAAGGAGCTGCTAGATGCGGGATTCATTAGACCGTCGAAGGCCCCGTATGGTGCACCGGTGTTGTTCCAGAAGAAGAAGGACGGAAGCCTTCGTTTGTGCATCGACTATCATGTACTAAACAAGGTAACCGTCAAGAACAAATATTCCATTTCGTTGGTGGCGGACTTGTTCGACCAATTGGGAGGTGCAAGATACTTCTCCAAAATCGATCTGCGCTCGGGATATTATCAAGTCTGGATTGCGGAGGGCGACGAGGCTAAGACGGCCTGCGTTACGAGGTATGGCGCATATGAGTTTATGGTTATGCCTTTTGGCCTAAAAATGCTCCTGTAACTTTTTGTACCTTGATGAACAAGCTCTTTCTTTCCTACCTGGATCGGTTCGTCGTGGTCTATCTCGACGACATGGTCGTGTACTCAAACATGATGGAGGAACACATTGAGCATTTGAAGACTGTCTTCCAAGTGCTGAGGGAGAACGAACTCTTCGTCAAATGGGAGAAGTGCTCGTTTGCATAAGAAGAGGTATCGTTCTTGGGGTACTGGATCGGACATGGCAAGATATGGATGGACGGCGCAAAGGTCCAGTCCATACGGGAGTGGGAGGCTCCCACCAGTCCAACGGAGTTACGATCGTTTCTTGTCTTGGCAAACTACTACGGGCGGTTCATCCGAGGATATTCTGCCATCGCAGCGCCTCTGACTGATCTACTGCAGAAGGATTGGGCGTGGAGCTGGACGCCCCGATACGAGGAGGCATTCGAGCCACTAAAGCGGGCTGTGACGGAGGAGCTGGTCTTATCTCTGTCGGACTACTCCAAGGCGTTCGAAGTGCATACAAACGCATCCGACTTCTCCATCGGTGGGGTGTTGGTGCAGGAAGGGCACCCCATCGCATTCGAGAGCCATAAGTTGAATGATACTGAACGGTGCTACATGGTACAGGAGAAGGAGATGACCGCAGTCGTGCATAGCTTGAGGACATGGCAGTACTACCTTCTCGGTACCAAGTTCGTGGTCATGACGGACAATGTTGCCAGGAGCTACTTCCAGTCCCAGAAGAAGCTGTCTCCGAAGCAGACAAGATGGCAAGACTTCATAGCCGAGTTCGACATGGAGTTGCGGTACAAATCCGGCAAGAAAAATCAGGTGGCCGATGCGCTCAGTAGGAAGGCCAAACTCGTATCGGTGTGCTTGCTCAAGGGGGACATTATGGACCGTGTACGAGTGGGTATCATGGAGGACCCGCTAACACAGGCCATAGTGAAGCTTGTCAATGAGGGCAAAATGAGAAGGTTCTGGCTAAAAGACGGACTGCTCTACACTAAGGGCGACAGGGTGGTCATGCCTAAGTAAGTGGCTTGCGGAGACAGCTGCTTAAAGAGTGCCATGATACGAAGTGGACTGGACATCCGGGACAGAACCGGACCTTGGCGCTGCTGGAGGTCGCATACTACTGGCCTCGCATATGCGAGGATGTGGAGGTCTATGTGCGCACCTGTTGTAGGACCGATTGTAGGAACGAGTTGTAAAGCGCAATACTCTAGAGGGGGGTGAATAGAGTAGGCAGCGGAAATTAACTATTTAAAAATGTTAGTAACAAGATCACATAATATATATATATCACAGATATGTAAATAAAAAGTAGAGAGTAGAGAGCAAATGCAAACACAAGGATGTATACTGGTTTCCCTCTTGTGAGGACTAGTCCAGTCGGAAGAACTCTAGCTTCCAGTTGAATCCACTATAGAAAATCACCACAAGTTTTCATCCGAAGTTCTTGCAACTTCTACAACGTGAGCTTTGATCCGAAGTACTCGACCAACTTCAATTGTGAAGTGTCTTTCTTCAATCAAGCCCCTGATTACAATCACTCTGAAACTTCTAGACCGTACCGTATTGGCAAATCGACTAGAGGATTGTAATTGGCTTGGGATTTGAAAATGAAAGCTCAGAACACTTTGGAAGAAGTAATAGGCTTATAGAGAAGAGATATGAAAGTGAATTGGTGTGTGAGTGTATTGAAATGATCGAAATCCTTCTCTATTTATAGTTTTTCCAGAGGCAGAATTCTGACAGAATTCAGACAGAACTCTATGAGAAAATCTCGTTGGGATCCGTAACTACAGGAAGACCAAGTTCAAAAAGCAATGTTCACTAACCGAACTCTGGCCGAATTCGGGCCGAATTCTGTTGGAGTTCTGTCAGAGTTTTTGCAAATTGGTTTTGGGATTTTTGAAAAGTCAAACAGTTAGGAAGTAGTTTGGGCTTTTGTAAGTGGGCTTGTTTTAAAAATGAAAGGGTATTTTGAAAAACGTTTCTCGGGTAACCTATTTGCCAGTACGATGCAGTTTACATCGTATTCCTAGACTCAATAAATATGAAAATTTACATGATAAAGTAGGAAAACCAAGAGCCCTTTGGTGACGCCTTTCTTCAAATATTTGAGCAGACTTGAAGATGCCTTTTTCAGTTGACAGCGGTCGTCCAAAAATAAACAGATCTGGAAATCTGAATGCATATGAGGCCCCGGATAGATCGTTAGGCGGTTCAGAGAAATCTTCTTGTATAACGTCGTCTTTGGCCCATTGCATATGTCCTAGTTTGACAAAGCTTGATCATGCTTACTGCATGTCTAAGAACATGTTTGACGAACAAAATAATAAGATACAAGCATAGCAATATGATATAGAACATTTAGGACAATACTAAGTTTAAGGAACATGATAGTGATTACATGAATATTAGTGATGCTATTATGTTAAACTTAATTGATTAGCCATATTCAAAAATATGATATAATCATTGGGCTAACAATCTCTCCCTTTTGGATTATGGAAAATCGGTTAAGTTTAAGATATATACAATAGATGCATGTATCACTAATAAACACATAATACTAGAATATTGTGTGCTAACTTAAACTTATTTTTCCTCGTTTGACACGATCAAAAATAAGCTCCACCGTAATTAGAGCTAAAATGAACTCAAGCATAAGTAAAGGAGAAAAGCAAAAATAATCATGATCAATGATTAGGAGAACAGTGTAACGACAAGTTTTTAGAAAATTGCATAAATAAAGTATAAAAAAACTTATCAAAACATAACATAGTTGGTTGAACTTTTAACAAAGAACACTGAAATCAAGCAATACATAGTTTACCAACTAAAAATCCAAAAATGACATTCAAAACACATTTTGTTCATCATATTGTGTTTTGAAATAGACCCAAAAAAATATCAATATAGTAGGAATCAATCATTGGTCATAAATGAATCATGAGGAATAGAAATTCGCAGATTTAGTATATATATAAAAATCAAAAATATAATGATACTTTTAACAAAGATCCAAAAATATGATTCATAATTTGCCCATACAAATTAGTGAATCACATCAATAAAGAGTATAATCATCGAAAAAAATCAAAATACGCTAGAATCTATGCAAAATCTATATCAAAGTCCATGCATTTGAATTCAATTACTATAGCATGATATATGTATATCCATTAGATAAACATGAAGGTAATGAAGACAAAATACTTGAGAATGAAAAATTCAGTCAACTTGAATGCTCCCCCGCAAAGTATGATCAGTCTAAATATAGATAATCATGAACTTTGAGAAAAAATCTCAAAAAGAAATGCCAAATCAGTTTAAACTCAAAAGAATTATCAATGAAGATAATTAAATATATTTGGCAAAATAAATTTTAGAAACTCAAAAATGAAATGAGGGAATTAAAATTAAATAAATAATAATAATCATATATTCTCTCATAAACTTTATAAAATTAAAAATAATTAACAAATCAACAAGATATTTAAATAAGAGAATATATGTCCATGATAAACTTGGTATACCACATATTAAGGGCATAAAAGAATTGAAACAATTAATATGCTTCCCCTTAAAATATGCGTATATAGTTCAAAAATAATTTATATGCATAAAATAGATAAAATAAATAATCACAAGATCTAAGAGATATCCAAGATATGCATCTTTTCTTTCCTTTGATCAAATGCATATAAAATTCCAAGCTCAAAACAAATATCATCTTTAGGCAAGAAAAAGGAAATATTCAATAAACGCTTAAAGATGAAGAAAGTATGTCTTTAATAAAAAATATAACACAAATCATTTCATGTAAGTAAAAGATTTTGAAAACTGTCTTTAATAATAACATTTGAGTACCGAATAGATTCAATAAATCAAAATGAAATCAAAAAGACTTTTCAAAAATGTGGAATTTATTACGAAAAACTGTCTTAATAAATGTTTGAATGCGTCCATTTAGTCCTTAGACTGAAAGCTGGCGATTCGAATCACGGAAACAATTTCAATAAAAAAATCCATAAATCATAAATAAATCCATTTGAACAACTAAACATAACTAGATAAATGTCCAAAGAAAAGTGTATTCTAGATATATGGCATGTCAAGGGGCTAATTGACTTGAAACAATTAATTGCTCCACCTTTACATGGCTATATCCAAAAATAATAATATTGACAAAAAATTTAAAAATAAAATTCAGAGACATATTTTCGGAAGTAGAAAACTAATTTAAAAATATTAAGTCTTTTTATCAAAGTTCATTTCTTTCCTTTTAAAGCCTTAGCACGATGTTCACCTGACAACCGTAAGGTTTAAAGAAAAAAACATTTTGAGAGAGAGACATTCAATATGCATGACTTCTCCCCTGCAAAGAGTTACTGTTGTAGACAGTAAGTAACTTGAATAAGAAGATAATAATATAAAGCTCAAAATTATTGAATATTACACAAGTTAAATATGAAATCACAAGACCATAATATTCAATGAGTAGTCACAAGATCATCAAGTCTGAATATCGAATATTGTGACAGAAAAATAAATATATCAAAAGATGACAAATATTAACCTATGAAGATCAATATATGTTACCTTTTGTAAAATTAAATCATTAAATAATATTATCCATCAAATCTAAAATCCATCAGATAACAATTGTAACTAGATCTCAATAAATCTTTAGTTTATAAAATGTTGATCAATCTTGGATTAGCTGTAGAGGTATTGTCCCAGCTAACAGAGGTTCACTGGGGAACACTTAAGTACCGCTTCACTTCGACCATAGTCGTGGTGACAGACAGACCCTTTGTAGGCTTGTACCCAAAACAAATATCTTCTTTAATAACCGAAGATTTAAGAAGAATTAGTGCAATATAAAAAAAGTTATATTCTATGGACTTAAAAAAAACTTAGAACAATATAGCATACGGTATAAGATGTATCAATTACATTTATCCATATGTGCTACAAAATTATTGGGTAATAATAAAATATAAAATATTTGTAAATCAAAATGTAGGACCTAGATAGACTGATGTATTCTGAAACCTAGGGGACTGGGTTTAGTACCTTGGATCCAGAACTAGATAACAGTTGCATTTAGACCTTAATAAATCTTAAGTCTATAAAGTATTGATCACTTCGGGTTAGCTGTAGGGGCCGGTTCCCAGCTAGCGGTAGTCCGAAGACTAGTACACCGTGTCGCTTCAGGCTATTTACACCTGTATGACAGAATGACCCTTTCGGCTTGTTCCTAAAATAATCTTTACTCTTAAGAACTTAGATTCAAAGGAATATATACAGTATCATCGAACAACATCAAAATCCAGAATCTCTAAATATAAAAGAAGTAAATACCCAAAGAATGGTTTATCACGATCAAGATATTAAAAAATATATATTTCAATAAGAGTCATGTATCTAAAATGTCTTCCAAAAAGTCAAGAAAAACATAATTAAAAGAGGCTGGAAGAAGCTAATACGAAAAGAACATAAATTTGTTCAAAGAAATCAATAGCTTAAGTATGAGATAAGCACAAGTTTAAAAACTACTTTTTAAAATAATATAGAACTTGAACTTAACTTATATATCCCCATAAAGATATTTATACAAAAATAAAAGAAACATATGAGAATTATGTATCCTTAATAAGCATAAAAAAATATCACAAGATCAAAAACATGCATAAATATGCTTTGTCAGACAAAGATTTAATTGATTCATAAGAAGTTAATCACAATAAAATTTGAGAATCAATAGTGACTATATTATGCAAGCACAAGGTTAACATAAAAGTTATGTATATACTTTTCAAGTAAATAGAAGACTTGTGCTAAACATACATACTTACAAAATGTCGATCAAAGTAAATATGACATGTTAAAGACAAATCGGTAAGAAGTGACCATTAAAAAATATTAAAGACGAAGAGTCAAAAAGCATATTAACCAAAAACAAAACCTCCTATAGACTGGAGTGGTATGCATGCTTCAAGGATAAAACTAAAATAAAGAGCATACACAGATAAATGTGTCACACTAATAAAATATTATATAGTGTGAACTAAACATTTAAGCTAAACAGCTAGTCAAGCTAGGATTATGTCTCACATTGATTCAAACAATAAACAAATTAAAAGATATCAATGAAAGCAAACAACAAGACATCAGTAAGAACATGCTAGATATTAAGAACTATTTAGAAAGCATGTTACCGAAGTGGTTCTAGTGACCACACTTCTGTTGGTGCAATTGCATAGAAGATGACCTTTGTAGCTTTGCAATCACCAACATGTTCCATGGTTCTATTTGATATGAGAAGTTTCACCTACAATATTAGGTGAAGACTTTGGTATCCAATACTTGGATCCATATTTGTTAGCTTTGGGAACCCATTTGTACAAGTTTATATCAACTACTTTTCTAATCTGACAACGATTAGAAATGTGTCCATTCAAACCACAATAATGACAGAAAGTATTAATAGTGCTATGTGCAGCAGTATGAGAACGTGCAGTGGGATGACATAATGTGCGTGGATACTTGTAATAGAAAGCATGGTTGAGTGAAGCTTTAGCTTTGCTTACTTACTTTGTAAAAGATCTGACGTGTGTGACTTTGTGATGTGCTACGTGTCTTGTGTTAGACTGAGTCGTAGGTTGTATTACCTGTTTTCCCAGTCTAATCTCTAACTTTTTAGAGTTAGCACAGATCTCATCATACTTAGCAGAAAGAGCATCAATTCTACATGAAGCAATAGAATACTTCTTCTTTTCTGATTCTAATTCCTCCTTAAGTTTAGCATTTTCTTGAGTGCTTTTCTCAATGCAATCAAGTGCCTCATGAAATCTAAACTTTAGTGTAGAAATCTCAGTAGAATTATTAGAAGGAGAACTACTTCTAGTATCATTCAATAAGCAAGTAAGCTTTTTATTCTCACGCTTATAGGATAGAATATCATTTCTAGCTTGCTTATACTTATCTAATACTTTCTTGTGTTCTTCTAATAGATCACTGAAAGCATCAGATAACTCATCATAAGAAAATTCATTCTCTTCAAGAAGGGAATTATTTTGTACCTCGTTAGATAATACCATTGAGCATAAATTTGCAGCTTTATGAGGTCTCTCTTCTTCTTCTTCTTCTCCTTCTTCAGAATCTCTTGCTTCACTTTTATACCATATGCTCGTGCTAGTGTACTTGTGAGACGATGATCTACCTTCTTTTGATCGTTCATAGTGACTCTTCTTTCTAGCAGTAGTACAATCTTCTTGGATGTGGTCTATCTTCTTGTATTTGTCACATACAAGCTCTTCTTTCTATAAGGGATTGTGTTGTACCTTAAATCCCAATTCCATCATGCACATATTTGCATCATTATGAAGATTATCCTTCTCTCTGGAGTTGCTAGCTTTGCTTTCATACCTGCACTCATAAGTAGCTTCAAGAACTTTCTAAATTTTATGAGATGTTGTGCAAGTAGTAATAAGATTGAATACATTTATGTCTACAGCACAATAAAAGATATGCATAGCTTTTGCATCAAGGCTAGCTAATTTCTTCTCTTCCTTCGTGTAACTATAATAAGGCTTGTTGATTATAGAGGACGTGAGAATATAAGTGATAGTAGGCTTTTTGTAGCCATTTACAATAATTGACCATAAGTCAAAATTGTTTGCCATTAAAATTCTTTGATTGCAAATTTCAATACAAACAGAACAATGTTACAATATAGGACTTAGATATAGTCCTAGGAGTACACTTTTCTTTATCTGGGTTCCTTGTGCCGATGGAGTGAGTGGTAATACGTTGACTCCGTTGACGATCTGACGACGGTTATCGGTTCTCTGAAGGTCTGGATTGCTCTGGGTGCCGGAGCTTGCTGAGAGAAGGAAGACGTTGAGTGTCTGTCTGTGCCTCTCTGGTGGTGCGAAGCATCTGTGTGTTCGTTGTGTAGGTAGGTATGTGTGTGCGTCAGGAAGAAGGAAATGATCCCTCTATTTATAGCTTTACAGGCTGGCTGCTCATGCACGCATGTAGGATGCGCCTGGTCGTGGGTACGCCACGTGTTGATTGCTGATGGAGGCGCATAGACGATGCGCCCTGATCGAGGGGTTGAATTCTTCATACTGCTGTTGTGAACCGGCACGTAGCAGAGAGGAAGATCTTTCTGTTGCTGAGATCTTGGGTGAATCGAGTCAAAGGACACGTGTCATCGACCCATGGCTCGGAGATCTCTGATTTGGTGGGGAATGGTCTGGTAGGATGCGTCTAGGATTTGGCGCATAAGGAAGCTTTGGCTCGTAAACTTTAGGAGTCATGAACCATTCGGGGCGCATGGCTTTTGAGGCGCATGCGAGGCTTCAGTAATGACTTTACTCCTGTCTTTCGGGATTAGAGAGCAGTCTGAGGCGCATGGCTTTTGAGGCTCATGCAGAGCTTTAATGGTGACTTTCCTTCTGTCTTTAGGGATCAGTGAAAAGTCTGAGGCGCATGGCTTTTGAGGCGCATGCGAGTGGTTGGGTGGCCACGTGGTAGTAGCCGTCGGAGGGAAGTAATGATGACACTGACGTTGGCGATGCTTCGTCTTCTGAAAAAGCTACCGACTGTTCAGACTTCGGGAGGCGTGCTGCCAACTCTATCAGTTCAGCATTTAATATTTGTGACATTCGATGGACAGCTGAGTGGGCGCGTCGGTTGGTGTTCCACTAGGCGTATAGGGACGCATGGGGGGCGCATTCCTGTGATGTGCTTGGTACTGAAGGGCGTGTCTGTGTGATGCGCAGTCTGGCCGGCGTATCTGCTTCGTGATATGTCTTTAATGGTGCGACTGTTACGATCTTCGAGTGCTTTAAATAGCTGTTTTGACTTAGTTGAATTCGAAGCGTCTGGTTCATCCATTTAATGCAAATTCATTGTACGGAATTCGGAGAGCCATCCACTTGGCGCATGGGTTTGATTTGCCCGGCCTATAAATAGTGGCATGGAGAGAGAGGGTTTGCTTCTCGTTCTCTCACGTCTTTCCGACATGAACTTGTGTACTCGAATGCAGTCTGTTGACGAGATGATCCCGAGGGTGAAGATACGACGCAGTGTCTTCGTTGATGCACTTGAAGGTGACTGTTACATCTAAAAGTCGGAGTCGAGGGCTTCCGAGGCAGGCGGAAGGTGCCTGTTGCATCCAAAGATAGGGATGCTCGGGCCTCGTCTTCGTTGTGCAGGAAGAGCCGTAGATCGGAATTACGGTGCTGCAGCTTTGGTGGCTCTTTCTTCCTTTAAAATGGGTGTAGCCCATTCTGGTTGTGTTGAAAGCTGCTCCTTTGGCCGCGATTTCGATCACGGTCTTCCTTGGTGTTTGGAGGCTCTTTCGAAGCCTCCCTGGCCACAGGTTGGCTTGTGATTCTTTTCCCTTCCTTGGCTAGAGGGTTGATTGCCACCCCCGTTCTGCTCAATAAATGCTTCATTAGTCGAAGCATTTAGACGGCGGTGAGCCTGGCTGGAAGAGCGGCACATAACTGGGCTGCTGAAGGGATGCACATAACTGGGATGCACATAACTGAGCTGCTAAAAAGGATGCGCCTTGCTGAGGGCGCATGGTGGAATGCGCCTGGCTGCGGACGCATGTTGATTGCTGCGCCTACTTGAGGGCGCATGTTGGCTGTTGGCTGTAGACTTAGGATCTTTTCTTTGTAGAAATTCTCCTTTGTATAGTCTTTCTTAGACATGTAATAGACTTTTATATGTTAAATAAAAAGTCATCTTTTAATGTCTATATTTGTTGCTTTTTGCTGTGAAGTACTTTGTCCAAGCTTTGGCGCATGTAGTCTGGCGCATAGACTTTCTGGTTCTGAAATTTCATGCTTCTACAAGACCCCCTTCAAAGTTTTCAAAACTTTTGGATAAGTTTTGGAATACTTTGAATAAGAAACATGGTAGTGGAGGCGCATGACCGTCGGGGCGCATAGATACTCCGCATATCAGAGATGGGGCGCATGCTCCGCTCAGTTAATGCAAATGATGACGCCTCGGCAACCGAAAAAGATTAATGATGATCTTTTTAGTTTTATTTGTGGTTATCTTTTCACAAAACCCGAGGCGACGGCTGAGATCACACATCATCGGTTCACGCGTGCGACCAAGCCCTATAAATAGACGAGAGATGGAGAGAGCGAGTTCTTCTTCTCCTTGCTTTTGCTTTCTTTAGAGTTCTTCTTCAAAAACCCTAACTTTTTTTCTCTCAAAGAATGGCTCCCAAGACTCCTCGCGGCGGTGCTGGACGAGGCAAAGGAAAAGAGCCTGTAGAGGCTGCCGCGGCTGATGTTCCCCGTCCACCTGTCGAAGTTCGGCCGGAAGTAGTTGGTGAGTTTCATTTTACGTACACCAACGCACATAGGTCTTGAGTCTTTGATGATGTGCCGAGGTTTTTGCCGCCGACGCGCATGGGTTTAGGCCATGATGATGCGCCGAGGCTCCACCGCTGACGTGCATGGGTTTACACCCTGATGATGCGCCGAAGCTCCACTGCTGATGCGCATGGGTTTACACCCTGATGATGCGCCGAAGCTTCTTTTTTATACGTGCTATGCGATTTTAATGAGACTCAGATTCTTTTGTTGTTTCTAACATTTTCGAATCTTTGCTAGTGTCGATGACTATCCCACTCTTGAATGAAGTGCTTCTGGACGATGCCCTCTGCCAGATGGGAGTAGATTATGATGAGGAGGTGATAAATCCTGCTCGAACTGCTATCATGCTAGATCAGCCTCCCGAGAGAATGACTCAAATCCAGGATCAATCGTATAGGTTCCTCAAACGGATGATGGAGCGTGGTGTTTTAAAATCTGCCACATCTGATAAAGTGACCTTCTTGAAGCCTGAGTTCCTGTTTGGGGACCGCCTTACTTCTACTGAAGCAAAGGTGTTTAAGGTCAAGGAAGACTGGTTCTTTACAGCAAGGGGAGTGCACATGACCGTTAAGCAGCTCGAACGCCAATGGCCTCTGGCAGGTTTCTGTCGTCTCGCTTCTAAGAGGAGGATGTCTTGGGATCTAACCCCATCTCACGGGGGAGCGGTGGCAGGCATCCTAAAGATCGACTCTACCTCAGATCAAAGGGATACTTTGACCGCCGTGCGGGCTGGGCCTTCTTTCACCTGGCGGACTCTACGCCCTGGGAGCATTTATAGTGATGTTCCCGCCAATACATTTACCTTTGGCGCTTCAACTTTCGCCAATCGCATGCTTTTAATAGAGCAATCGTACCCGAAAGGTGAATTTCGGGTAGAGGGTTGGTGTCATTATGTTGCCAAATGGGACAAGCTGACACTCTGGATGTTATCACGATTTCAAACCGAACTCCAAGAGATGTGGCTAACTGCCGCGATCCGTGCTACTCAGGCAGGTGTCGACATCAACCGGTATATGTTCCTCGCGCTTCTGGAAATGTTTGATACCCATACCGGGACCTTCTTCACTCTGGTGGTGGAGTTAGGCCTTGCTCTTTATGAAATGCATGAGGTATCAAAGCTCCCTTGGGGATCAGAACCCTATGAGGAGCTTTCCGACGAACGAGGAGTTTCAAGTCCTGGGGGACAAAGCTGAAGAAATGATGGCCGTCTTCAAGGAAGTGGCGAGTCATTATTACTATATGCAGAAGAGGGATAGGAGCGGATCGCAGCCTCATGTGACCGCCTGGAGGGATTATGTCTTCAGTCAAGACAAGGAGAATCCCTCTCTATTTACCACTCCGCCAGCACTTTTCCGTAGCGAAGTGCTTTCCGAAATGAGCAGGTTAGGTGAGAAGAATCCCCGGGAGAACGAGGACCAGCAATCGGATGAACTCTCCTACAGCTGTTTTTGGCACCTAACTCATCGGATGTCGTCGAAAGCAGTGTTAGCTGCATATCTGATGGTTTGGCTTCGAGATTACGTTTTCTCGGGTGGGTTAGGCTCCGTAGAGAGGGTAACCCGGAACTTAATCTTGCCAGCAGTGAAGTTGGTTTTCGGCCGGCGTTTGGCTCTTCTCCCCGCGATGGTGTGTAATCTGCTACGAGGTTTACGGGAGTTTGCGGGAAACGTGGTTCATGACCGTGGTAGGAATGACAACTTCCCACGTGCCGAACTGCCATTTCACTATCTAATGGGGTGGTTGATTTTACACCATCAGAATGTAATGAGTTCGGGTTCGGAAGAAGACCATAGGGCCGGAGATGCATTCCTTCGTCGTTTCCACCGGAGGAGCTGGTTACATTCTGGCGTTCCCATTTGCAGGAAGGTTTTATCTCGCCTTCAGGGGTGGAAGATCACCAAAGTAGGACCTGTCTTCTCGGGTTTTGAGGCCGATAAGGATTTGACAGATTCGGGCGAAGATGCCACCACTCTGCCTCCATAGGGATTCCGCTGGTTGCAAAGTATTCGGCCATCCCATCTGGTATACCGGAACAGGAATCAGTGCTATCTGGAACCGTACTTACCGAGCCACTTTGCACGGCAATTTGGTTATGTGCAGCTGATGTTGGATAATCCCAGTATCACCCTGGGGTATGCTGAAAGTTTGTTGGATGGTGCACGAGCTTAGCAATACTACAATGCTGGATGTACCGGAGCTAGATTTACGCTGCCTGTCCAGAATCCGCGGCCGCCCATTCTTTACTCGGCCGCCAAGTTTTACTGTGTTATGGCTACCGCGCCTCCCGGGTATGATAGGGAGACAAGTCTCGTTGCAGGCACCCCGTTAGCGATGACTGGGCATGTATCGGCTAGGGCTCGATCGCACCGTCCACCAGAGGTGGGTCATCAAGATGTCCCTGCCGCGTCCACAGGGGGTCAGACCGAACCCCCGGTTGACCAACCGAAATGACTTGCGGGTGCAGAAGTTGGCTCTTCTACGTCAAAAGGCAGAAGAAGACATCGTCACCGACGGTGTCATCGGATTCAGCATCTGCAGAGGTAAGGACGTTCCGTATAGTCTGGTTTGGGTTCAACATTTCATGTAATATATCAATGCTTCCCTCTTTTTATAGGAGCCGCTAAAAAGACGGACTCGTACTCCAAAATCTGGTGGGAGCAGGCCAAAGGAGATGGCGGGCTCATCTGAAGTGCACATCCCGCCGACCATGATGTCTCCCATGAAGGAGAATCTGGAGGATGTTGCTGTCGTGGAGATCCCAGCATCCCCAGATTATGTCAGAAGGGAAGCTGAGGATGTAGCAGCTTCCGAAATGATGAAGGCCGCCGTGGGGGCCTCAGATGCCGAGGGTCCAGCAGACACGCGGCTTCCTGGTGATGAAGTAGAGTGGAGTTCGTCATCTTCGGATGACGCTGCTCCAGAGTTGCAAGAGCCTGTTGCGGGGGCAACAGAGATGGTTGGAACAGAGGAGAGGGTTGATTCTCCTCCTTGTCATGATGATGGGAGGTCGGCTGTAGCATTGCCGAGCCCTACCCCAGACTCAGCGGCAGAAGCTGAGGTGGCTACCAACCAGGAGGTAGCGACAGATCCTGTCCCTGTAGAGGGATTTGATGAAGAGACTCGCCTGACGGTCCCGGCTCTTGGGGCGGGTCAGGAGACAAGTGTTGATCTCTCCGTTCTGCCAGGGGAGGTATTGGCTGCTGATAGCACGTTGGGGACTGGAGAGGTGGTCACTGACGTCGGTGGTACTTCCAAGTTCGGGAAGGGTAAGGGTGTGATGGAACCCTCTGTTGCTCCTTCCACTTGGGGTACTATCTCGATGCCTGTGCTGGCTTCTTCTGCTCCCTTGGCTCCTCGGGCTAGTAGCCCGGCCCCTGTTGATGAAGGGCCTGTTGATGCCGAGGTTCCAGTATCGCAGGTTGAGGTCGGCGGGTCTTCTTCCGGTCTGCCAACTGGAGTAACTCCTCCAACCCCTGCCATGACGCCACAGGTGCTGGCGGACGCAGATGAATATGTGAAATTCATCGTTGAGGCAGTGTATAAGATGCTGCAGAGGGGGGTGTCGGCAGTGATGGATGCCAATGGGAGCTTTGCGACCGCAAGAACTCTGGCACTACCTCATATCAACCTGATCCGTGTTCACCAGGGTCACGATCATATGGCCGTCATTCTGGAAGCCACGGTGGCTGAGTTGGACCAGCGGCTTTCTGAATTAGGGCGCATCCAACGAAATGACCTCTCCGTCCTGATAGATGCAGAGAAGAAGAAACTGCTCGCCGAGACTGAGTCTTCCTACCAGGCTACTGTGAGTGCAGTGGTTGAGACTGAAGCTGCAGTGGAGCGGTTATCTCAGTCTACGCGGGAGACAGTGGAGACGCGAGCTACGTTGGACGCTAATATCGTGGAAATTGACGCCCAGATCCGCCGCCTTGAGGATCAGCGGGCCCGACTCCTATTGGACGTCGAACGTGTCCAGGCTGAACACATAGCATTCAAGAAGGAGGAAGCGGCTTTCACTCATCGGGCTCTTACCCTGGCTCAGCAGAGACAGCAGCTTGATGAGAAGCACGAGAATGAAACTTCTGCTGAGGCTGTTGAAGCGATGCGTCAAGAAGCTGAACGTCGAGTCTTGGCGACTGTGGAGACTCGGGCGGCAGACTTGAAACGCCGTATTGCAGAGCTTTCCGCCAACCCTGGGGATATTTAGGGCTTGTAGTCTCTGCTTCTTCTTTTTTGTGTATTTGCAACTCTTGTTGGGGATAGTGTAATCCTTTACTCTCCTTTTTTAGAAATAAAGAAGTACACCATTTTCTGTGATGTGTTCATTTTTGCTTGTCATGAACTTTGATGGTTTGTGTGGACCTATTATCTTTTGCGTACCTTAGTTTTAGGTACAGATAATAAGTTTGAGAGAACCCTCATGTTTGCTCAGAGGTGATGTGGACGTGGCAAGTATGGGGTTCAAATGATAGAATCTTCCTACTAAGAGGTGTTATGGACGTGGTAGGAATGACTCTGGGAGATACACGAAACTACTCAGAGGTAATATGGACGTAAAAGTTCTGCGATTGATGTACGGCAACGCGGGGGTTGTCTGTACGGGAAGTTTACTCAGAGGTAATGTGGACGTGGTAAACATGAAGGATAGCGTAGTCTTACGGGGTGTAAGATTCTGCCTTGTAGGGCGTAGGGGAACAACTCAGAGGTGATGTGGACGTGGTTGCTCTTCTACTGGAGGATGCCACGGAACAGTTGGGTTCCGGAAGCGCATTATTTTGTAGAGCGGAAGTACATGTCTGAAAAGATGTCAAGAGTAGTACTTCTTTAGGAACTTGCCGTTGATGGGCATCATGAACAAGTCCCCATTGGGTTTGACGAGGCGGTAAGCACCGTTTGAGTATACCGTCTCTATGATAAAAGGTCCTTCCCACTTGGGCTCGAACTTTTCTGGTGTTTTGTGAGTCAACACCATCGGCCTCCTGACTGCTAGAACCAGGTCGCCTACTTGAAAAGTCCTCTGCTTGACCTTCTTGTTGAAAGCATGTGATATACGGGCTTGGTAAAGTTCGATGCGTTATTGAGCTAGGAGACGCTTTTCGTCAAGTGCCTCCAGTTCCTGTAGACGACGTTGATTGTCTTCTTCTGTGAGTTGGTTTGTGATCGCCACACGGAGTGAGGGTATCCGAATCTCGAGAGGCAGTACCGCTTCGCTCCCGTAGACTAAGGAGAATGGTGTGTTGCCTGTCGGGGTCCGTACCGTTGTGCGGTAGGCCCAAAGGCATTCGCCGAGTTTTTCGTCCCAGTCGCGTTTGTTGGATGATACGACCTTTTTGAGTAGCCTGACGATAGTCTTGTTAAACGCCTCTGCTAATCTGTTTGCTGCCGGATTGTAGGCGGTTGATGTCATATTTTGAATGCGATTCTTGTCACAGAATCGACTGAAAACATGGCTGATGAACTGAGGACCATTATCGTGGATGATCCTTCGGGGTACCCCGAAACGGTAGATGACGTGGTGCTTGATGAAGCTAATCACCCTGGAGCTTTTCACTTCTGCCAGCGGAACTGCTTCTGCCCATTTGGAGAAGTAGTCGGTGATTGCTAGGATAAAGCGGTGTCCTCTCGATGAAGGAGGAGTGATCGGTCCCACAATATCCATGCCCCAAGCTTCGAAGGGCCAGGAGGCGACTGTATGATGTAGTGGTTCAGACGGCGTATGGATGAAGTCCGCATGAAGCTAGCACGCATGGCACTTCTTAGCATATTCGACAGCGTCAGCGGCCATGGTTGGCCAGTAGTAGCCCATACGTTGCAGTCGGTCTTGCAACTTAGGACCGGGTTGATGGGCTCCGCAGGTTCCATCATGAGCTTCTCGAAGGGCTTCGGCTCCTTCTTCGTTAGACAAACATCAAAGGAGAAGTCCATCGTAGGAGCGTCGGTACAGCATTTTAGTAGCCGTATCGTAGTAGAATCGAAGAGAGCGTCTCCTGACTGAGACGGCTTCATTCGGGTCCTCTGAAAGAATTCCGTAGACAGCAAAGTCGATGAACGGGAATCTCCAATCTCGGACGTTAACACCGGCACCCGTTGACATGGCGTGGGCCACTTGTGAGCGCAGGTTGTTTTTAGGGCAGACCAAGTCTCGACCCACTACCGTGACGTAGTGTTGAGTCCCGAGGGGTGCCGCCAATGAGGCTGCGAGGCCAGCCAGAGCATCAGCCTCCAGATTTTGTAGACGAGGTACGTGCTCGATGAAGAACCCGGTGAAGGTTAAAATAATGTTCAATGCAACTTCATGGTAGGGGATCAGATCTTCATGGCGAACCTCGTATTGCCCTCTGATCTGGTTTACGACGAGTTTTGAGTCACCGTAGGCTTCCAGATGATTTACCCCCAGCTGTTGTGCCAGCTGGAGTCCCATAATGAGCGCGTTATACTCGGCAACGTTGTTGGAGCACGGCTTCGAAAGGGAGTAAGCACGTTGGATGACCAGCTGATCGGGAGAGACTAGTACCACCCCCACTCATGCGATAATTTGGCCTTTGGGGCATGTTCTTGAAGCGCCATCGAAAAACATCCGCCAGACGGAGCCTTCTTCGGTGACGTTTGATTCTTGGACCTCATCCGGGATGTCTTCATAGAGTCTTGAGGACTCTGGGATGGGGTGTGCAGCTAAAAAGTCGGCCAGAGCTTGACCCTTAACAGCTTTCTATGGAACGAACACCATGTTGTATGGCGTTAGCAAGATCGCCCATGTGGCTAGCCTGGAGTTCAATGATCCTGGCTTCGTCATGAGGACTCTGAGCGAATTGACTCGGGAAATGACATGAATTGTCTGCCCCGAGACATAATGTCGAGTCTTTTGGATGGCAAATACCAAAGCCAAGCACTCTTTCTCAACGGGGTTGTACCGGTGTTCGGCCCCAATCAGAGTTCGACTGAGGTAGTAGATTGCTTGCTCATAGCCTGTATCGCTGTTCTGAGCCAGCAGAGCGCCGAGGGAGTGATCCATGGCTCGGACGTAGAGAAGAAACGGTTTGCCGGTGACGGGTGCCACCAGGACTGGTGGGCTCGTCAGGTAGGCTTTAATGTCGTCGAAAGCCTTTTGGCATTCCTCTGTCCAGACGTAAGAGACTCCCTTCTTCATGAGCTGGGTGAAGGGTTGACATTTGCCGAAAAGATTTGCTATGAACCTCCGAATGTATGCCAGACGTCCCTGTAGGCCTCGAAGTTCTCGAAGGTTCTTCGGAGGGTCCATATCAAGGATAGCTTTGGTCTTCTCGGGATCGACATGAATGCCTTTCGCCGTGATGATGAAGCCCAAGAACTTTCCGCTAGAAACCCCAAGGAAGGATTTAGCGGGGTTCATCTTGAGTTGATGCGCCCGCATGAGATCGAAGACTGTCTTGAGGTCTTGCAGGTGATCTCCTTTGAGACGGCTCTTGACTGCGATATCGTCAACATAGCATTCGACTGTTTTGCGAAGATGCTGACGAAAAATGGTGCTCATAGCTCGTTGGTATGTCGCACCAGCGTTCTTCAAGCCGAAGGGCATCACTGTGTAGCAGAAAATGCCCTTTGGAGTCCTGAATGACGTATGTTTTACGTCGTCAGGGAACATCTTGATCTGGTTGTAGCCCGAATACCCGTCCATAAAAGACATGTGCTCGAAGCCACATGTGTTGTCGATCATTACGTCGGTGATTGGAAGCGAAAATTCGTCCTTCGGGCAAGCAAAGTTGAGGTCTCTGAAGTCGATACAGACTCGTATCTTCCTATTCTTCTTGGTGATGGAGACAACATTGGCTACCCAATCTGGGTGTTGTTCTTCACGGATGAAGCCGCTGGTCAAGAGCTTGTCCACCTCCTGATCGATGGCGTTCATGATGTCCGGACGGAAGCGCCGCTGTTGTTGTTTAATAGGCTTGGCATCAGGTAAGATGTTCAGCCTATGCATCACGATCTGGGGATCAAGTCCCGGCATATCTTCATAGCTCCAGGCGAAGACATCGATATACTCTTTAGCCAGCTGGATTAGAGATTCTCGGTCTTCTCCTTTTAGGCTTTTGCTGACGAAGATGGATTTGGAAGAAGATCCATCCCCGAGATCAATCTGATCGACTTCGTCTTCGATGGAGGGTTCGCGTAATTCAAAATGAGACTCCCATTGTTGTCCTAGGCGTTGAGCCCAGGGTTCTTCTTCGAAGAATTTCGGCACTTGTTCTTCGCCTTCTTCTTGAGATTGTGCAGATGTCATGTTCGCTGACAGCACTCTCTTGAAGACAGATCCGATACTGGTATCGGAATCCCACGTTGATGCTTCAGACGAGTGAGAATGTTCTACTTCTTCTGCATCTGAACTCTCTGGAGTTGACGGTGGCATGACATAGCCTACCCCCCGTCGAGTTTTGTTGTAGTAGTCCTGCGGCTTTCCTTTAGGTGTCGGAAGCCGGAGGGGGAGACGTCGACCCTTGCCGTGGTTTAAGCCTTTATCGCTTTTTAGGTCGTAGCCCATCTTTTGGATGAGGTACTTTGCCTTGTTCGTGTACCGATAGAGTTGCATTCTGCCGTCATCTGGTTCTGGCTCGAGTGGCGGGAGGTCTTGATGACGCTCAACCCTGCCGAGGATGATGGATTCTTCGTCTCGACTCCGTGGTGGGACTATGTAACAGACCCCTTGGGACGGGACTACTCGATTTATATGATGGACGGTCGTTATTTATGTTTGCAATGACCGTAGAGCGTTATCTAATATATACATGGCATTCCAATGTGGAAGACTAGAATAATTAAAAGACACTCTGTTATTGATGAAATATGAGATTTTATCCCGTGGGATTACATTGTCGAGAGATGGGGCATCTAATTTGGCCGAGATATATTCCCCCAGCTCTTCATCTGTAAGCACTGGAGTAAGATCGGGAGAGTCCACCACAACATTGGCTTTTGAGTCCGAGAGGACGACATGATCTTCTCTGGCAGCTGGGATGGCGGCGGCTTGCCCTTAAGACGCACATTCAGAGGTGCCTCTGCTATAGCTCCAGTGATTGGCGCCTTCCCCTATAGTTTTGCCACAAGGGGAGCCGATGTTTGAGGCGGCTTTCCCTTGAGGCGTATCTTCAAGGGAGCTTCAGGAGCAGCTGGTGCTTTCCCGGGCAGTTTAATGCTCATGGGAGGCAACTTCTGAGGCAGTTTGCCTTTGAGTCAGATCTTCAAAGGAGCATCGGGAGTGACCTCAGGCTCCATGTCCGGCTCTGCTGCTGTCTCTGCTTAGTCGTCAGCATCATTGGCCTCCTCCTCGTCAGGTGACTTGTATAAGTCGGCATCGGTGAAGTAGGCTTCAATCCCTTTGAAAGGGTCGATGTCCGCGAACTCCGTACGGATGACGTTGTTGGTGGACACGTACTTCATACATTGATGGAGCGTGGATGGCACCACCATGTACTCGTGCAGCCATGTGCGACCCAACAGAATGTTGTAGTTGACTTCGACGTCCACGACATAACAAATGACCTCGGTTCTGAGGTTACCGAAGTGGCACTTCAGTCGTATTTTTCCCAGAGGTTCGCTTTTGTTGGCGTTGAAACCACTGATTGTTGTGTTGGAGGGCGCCAGTCGGTACATTGGGATCCCCAGTGTTGAGAGCAGCGTCTTCGGGATGATGCTGAGGGAAGACCCCGGATCGATCTGAATCCGCTTCACCTTGACTGAACCGATGTACCCTGTATAATACAGCGGCCTGTTGTGTCGATTGTGCTTGAGCAACATGTCCTGTTGGGTGAAGGTTATATTGGGGATAACCTCCTCCGTACAGTGACAGTACTTGCACACAGTCGGGAGATCTTCAGGCTGCTTGACCTGACTGAGGAAGGATTCAGCATCCTTTAGAGCTTCACAGAGAGCTTCTCGGGAGTCTTTGGAAAGACGAAGGAGTTCGAACAGCGATAGGCGGACAGGAGTACTGGCAAATTGTGCCAGTATGTCGAAGTTGTGGGGCTTGGCTAGCCCTGAAGCATTCTCCTTTCGTAGAGGCCTGTCAAAGCGGGTCTCTATCTGCTTCTGCTTATTGGCTGCTGGGGGCTTAGCCGGACCCTCGTCCTGGACAGCAGGGACGGTGCCAGGAGGCACCACCTCGATGGCAGCTTCGCCGGGTTGGGCATTCTGTTGTGAACGCGTCTGCACAGGAAGTGCCTCTTCCGCTGAAGAAGAGATCATACGGCAAGACTTGATCTTCCTGCCTTTGGATTTGGAGGTAGGGTGTACCTCCGGTTGAGTCACCTCGGAGACGAGATCGGGGTGAACCCATAGGATCTCTCCCCGAGACGTGGTGAGTGGGATGAGTCCACTTACGTTGTCACGGGTAGGTGGTAGGTTAACCACCTCCATTGTCGCCTTAGGGATGGGGACGACGCCATCTTGTGTTGTAGTCGGCGGCAAGGTGCCAAACTGGAGTGACACCACGTTGGCTGACACCGTCTTCTCTTCGTAGTCGATGGAGATTACATCCGCATTGATCATGCACTGGATGTAATTCTTGAGGACATAGCAGTCCTTGGTTGGGTGTCCGACAAACCGATGGTAGTGACAGTACCTCGGGTTGTCCACTTTCCCAACTTCATCGGCACGCTTAGGGTCCGGAAGCTTGATCTTGTCACCCTGCTTCAGTATCTCAAAGAGTTGCAGGGTATCCTCGTCGTTGAACGAATAAACCTCCTTCGGCCTTGGTGCAAGTGGAGGTTTCTGAGCAGGTGCTGATGCACTTTTTGAGGCATTGACAGTCAATGCCTGTTTCTCCTTTGTTTCTCGTCCGGGGTTGTTGGCTGCAGGCCTTTTTCCCTTGTCCTCGAAGGCAGGGAAACTAACTCCCAAAAGACGAGCATTGGCTGCCTTCTTCTTCGCGGCTTCTGCTTCAATGATCAAGGAGCTCCAGTCGGAAGGAGGAGTAGAGTTGAGCCAGAGCTTAACTGCAGGCAGCATGTTCATGCTGCAGGAGGAGAGGAGTGCATGTTCTGGCATGCTCGGGGGCAGTCTGAAGCAGGCCTGTCGGAAGCGTTCGATGAACACTCGAACTGTTTCCTTCTCCTTCTGGCGTATCTCTATAAGGGATTCCATTGTCATGTCCTTCTCGCCGTCGTAGAAACGGTCGAGAAAGAGGCGCGTCAGGTCGTCGAAGGAAGATATTGAATTGTCGGGGAGGCTGCAGTACCAGTCGTACGCCACTACTTTCAGTGCCCCAACAAATATGCTGGTGAGTAGCGCGTCCTCCTTCGGAAGATGCCCCGTCTGAGACTGGAAATATGTCAGATAGTGACGCGAAGAGTCCTTTCCGTCGTATGGCGTCAGTGTTTGTGGTTTATACTTTGGAGGATAAACCACCTTGTTCCACTCGAGGGGATAAGGCTGGAGGATGCCTATTTTTTGGCGCTCCTCTTGTCTTGTCTTGGACTCAAAGCGCTCGCGCAGGTCCCTGATCATCTCGACCACGTCTTCCGTGGAGCTGGGAGTCGGGAAAGGTGGCACCACCGGATGTTGAGCATTTGAGGGCTCCGACGTCCGAGGTGCTTCTCGGCGATCTGCGTCCGAGGATACCCGTTGAAGGGGTACACTCGACTCTCCATTGGCCCCTGGATCGGGACCGGTAGAAGGTGTCCTGGTCAAAGCTGACCGTATCTCAAACACTGCTTGAGTCAGCATTTGCATGGAGGCAGAGAAGGTTTTGAGTCCTCCCTCCAGGGTATCTATGCGCTGGACAAGGTCTGTTGGTGGCGCATCAGACTCGACGTCAGCCCCAGTCACGTTTACTGTCATGACGCGATCGGGAGTGGATGGATGGGTTGAGGCCTCACTCTCGGCCTCACTCTCTTGTAGGGGAGTTGTCTCTCCTGGAGCTTCGTCTTGGCTACCCCCGGCTATGTTCGGGAGAACATTCACCACGGGAAGAGAACATTCATCTGCAAGGGCCTGATTACCCTCAGCTCCGTCTTGAGGGGCCTCTTCATCTCCGGGGGTCCGCAGATGCTAGACTACCCCCAGCTATGTTCTGGAGGATATCCCCGTCTTCAGGGGCTTCTGGGAGGCTGACTTCGCCTCGAGGATCTGCCCCAGGTGTGCTTTAGACACACTCGTCTTCGGAAGGAGGCTCGACCAGGGTCTGACTACCCCCAGCTTCCTCTAAGAACTTCTTCCTCCCTCGAGTGCCTTCGAACACTCCGGAGGACGAGACAGCTGTCTTGGTTTTCCTCGGCTGGCTTTTGGACAAGGAAGAGGAACTGCCAGTCGCCTTTCGGACTGACGAGGAGTTGGAGATCACGTTGCATGAAGCAACCATTGGTTCTTCTTCTGTTGACACCTTCTTTCCGAGGCGACGTCGGAGGGGTGTCGAGGATTGCAGCAGCTGGAACACCGACTGCCTTGGTGGGACTGCTGCTTTGCAACAGCAGTTGATGGTGACCACAGCACAAGTATGCCCCGGGAGAGGCGCATCGTGCTTGTCAGTCGACTCACCTGATCGGTGCTTGTGAGTGATTATGTTGCGCAGATCGTTGGAGGAGAGTGCCACCTTCGCACCCCCTTCAGGCGCATGGCAAGGCCAAGCGCCGGGGTAGTTAAGTGAGTGCTGTGCCCCCTGATCTAATATCAAATAGGCATCCCGATCAGTAGTGGGGGAACCACAACATTTGGAGTGACTTGAACGGACCTCAAACGCACAACCAGAGGAGACGCGGGAGTTCAAGACTACTGGATTTACCTTACTCGACTTGGTTGTGCACGCAGTAGATGCGCCCAAGTGAGACAAGGACTTTGAAGGTCGGCTCATTTTTGGTGCCGCAGCACTCGAGTCGACCTTGTACAACTTACCATCAGCAGCGTACATGATTGTGAGCGCATGCTTCTGGCTTGTTGCTGGCATAGCACGTTTGGGGCGTATGACCCGTGCTGTCTTGGATTTCTTCGTACCAGACCGCTGGGGCGCGTAGTACTCAGAATCCAAATTCTTCTTGCCACTACAGCGAGTGAGTCTGTCAAAGACAGAGACCTTCTGTGGCACATCAGAGGTGATGCACGTGGCATTGGCTGTGCCCCTGCTCCGTCGACGCATCTTCCTCGCCTGAGAGGGAGATGGCTGGGGAACATGGTTAGCCGTACGTTTTCCTGAGAGATGCGCCGCACCAGCGGGCGCATCTTGGTTGCTGAGGGCGTCAGCAGGAAAGGAAGGCTGGATTGGCGTATCCCCTTCGGTGGAAGTGCCCGAGGCGTCGACCTTGCGCACCCAGACTCGGCGGGTCTTCTTCAGCTTCGGCAGTCGCTTCGAAGGACTCGTACTTCCTTCAGAGATGAACTCCTCATACGCCTGTTGATTGAGGCGTACGACCAGCGTCTTGTGGGAGGAGCCCACCTTCACGTCGTCGGATTGCGATACAGCTTTCTCGGTGGAGGAGAAAGAGGTCTCCAGCAGAGTCGCCAGCTTGTTTGCCTTTAAAATTCTTTGATTACAAATTTCAATACAAACAGAACAGTGTTACAATATAGGACTTAGATGTAGTCCTGGGAGTATACTTTTGTTTATCTGGGTTCTTTGTGCCGATGGAGTGAGTGGTAATACGTTGACGATCTGACGATGGTTATCGGTTCTCTGAAGGTCTGGATTGCTCTGGGTGCCAGAGCTTGCTGAGAGGAGGAAGACGTTGAGTGTCTGTCTCTGCCTCTCTGATGGTGCGAAGTCTCTGTGTGTTCGTTGTGTAGGTAGGTATGTGTGTGCGTCAGGAAGAAGAAAATGATCCCTCTATTTATAGCTTTGCAGGCTGGCTGCTCATGCGCGCATGTAGGATGCGCCTGGTCGTGGGGACGCCACGTGTTGATTGCTGATGGAGGCGCATGGACGATGCGCCCTGATCGAGGGGTTGAATTCTTCATACTGCTGTTGTGAACCGGCACGTAGCAGAGAGGAAGATCTTTCTGTTGCTGAAATCTTGGGTGAATCGAGTCAAATGACACGTGTCATCGACCCATGGCTCGGATATCTCTGATTTGGTGGGGAATGATCTGGTAGGATGCGCCTAGGATTTGGCGCATGAGGAAGCTTTGGCTCGTAACCTTTAGGAGTCACGAACCATTCGGGGCGCATGGCTTTTGAGGCGCATGCGAGGCTTCAGTAATGACTTTACTCCTGTCTTTCGAGATCAAAGAGCAGTCTGAGGCGCATGGCTTTTGAGGCACATGCAGAGCTTTAATGGTGACTTTCCTTCTGTCTTTAGGGATCAGTGAAAAGTCTGAGGCGCATGCGAGTGGTTGGGTGGCCACGTGGCAGTAGCCGTCGGAGGGAAGTAATGATGATGCTGACGTTGGCGATACTTCATCTTCTGAAAAAGCTGCCGACTGTTCAGACTTCGGGAGGCGTGCTGCCAACTCTATCAGTTCAGCATTTAATGTTTGTGACATTCGATGGACAGCTGAGTGGGCGCGTCGGTTGGCGTTCCACTAGGCGTATAGGGACGCATGGGGGGCGCATCCCTGTGATGTGCTTGGTACTGAAGGGCGCGTCTGTGTAATGCGCAGTCTGGCCGGCGCATCTGCTTCGTGACACGTCTTTAATGGTGCGACTGTTACGATCTTCGAGTGCTTTAAATAGCTGTTTTGACTTAGCTGAATTCGAAGCATCTGGTTCATCCATTTAATACAAATTTATTGCACGAAATTCGGAGAGCCATCCACTTGGCGCATTGTAAGCCCATGAATTTAGGGCTTATTATTTTTTTTATTATTTTTATAAATCGATTATTTTGAATAAATATTATTATTTGATTATTATTTAATTTAATGCTCTTTACCGTGACTTGGAATTCTAGAGCATCAGGGATGCCAGTCTCTGGAAACTTCTTTCTTGGAGTTTGTAGTAGACGAGATTATCTTCATTTTGATATATCCTGTCCCACTTGAACTCGTTCCCTCGTGCTCTTTTTTGCTTCGTGCAAGTTCGGGTCAATATTAGACCATTTAATTATTAATTGAATTCCCACTCTTTTTTCCGATCCTCATAAGCGCGTTACCGTGACTTTTAATTTAGGAGCACCAGACTAGTCATTTTCTCGAAACCAACTTGTCATGCCTGATCTACTCGAGACGCTCTTCACCCATGACCTTCGTGTCCCACTCAGACACTCCATTTTGTGCTCCATTTCCTTCGCACAACTTTCGGGTCAATTTAGGCCAATTAATTATCTACCGTGAAACCTGATTTAATTTCCAATTTTATTTCGGGACCCGACATCGACCCAACCTAGTCGACCCCAAATAGGGACATGGCCCACACGAAGCCTACTACCCGCCTGACACTTGTGTCCCATTTATTTGAGTCCCCACATGTTATTTATTTGCCCATGATTTTAAATACCCATAATAATTCATTTATTGCACCTGGTCCGACTTTGACCCGAACCGGTTTAACTGAACCCAACCCCGAGCTTCACGTTGTTCCATCATGACTACCCAAATAACCCGCAAAATTTCCCTATCTTTTTCCCCTATTCTAAAATATCCCTCTATCTCTCTACTTATTTAATCTCATTTTATCCCTTGTATATTATATATGTATATATGTATATGTGTATATATACATATGTATATACACTCACACTCTCTCTCCTTTCTCTCTCCTCACCCAAGCACACACACCCCCATCACCAGCTCACCCCCCCTCTCAACCGACATCACCCTCTCTCTCTACTTTCTCTCTCACTCTAAATATCTTTCTCTCTCACTCTATTCTCACCATCTCTTTTTATATATATATGTTATATATATACTTACACCCAACTCTCTTACTCTCACCCCCCTCTCACATCATCCCTCTCTCACTCCCGTACTGGTACAGCCCCCCCCATTTTTCTTCTTTACATCATCATCATCATCTCTCTCTCCTTCTCACTTCTTCTTCTTCTTCACGTTTTTCTTCTTCTTCCTCCTTCTTTACGCCACCACACACCACCACCACTCCGTAACCCTGCCGGCGACCGTCGCTGGGATGCCTCCGCCGTGCGCCCCCAGCAGCGCAGCAGCAGGCAGCAGCGTAGCAGCAACTGCGGCAGCAGCAGCCATACGCATGCGCGCGCGCAAACGCGCGCTGCCGCTGCCGTGCGCCACTTCGTGGCCGGCCGCACCACCGTGGCTGACCCCTCCATCGGGCGTGAGCCTTCGGCGAACACCCCGAGTCCACCGCCACCTTCCACGACGAGCCAAATAGGCGATTCGTGCATTTACGTCGAAATCCCGTCGACGCGCGCGCGGAGAATTCCAGAATTCGTGCTCCGTCACAGCGACTTCGTACTGATTTTCTGGACAATCCGACCGTTGGATCGGCGATTTCTTTGCTCCGTCTCAATCTCGGTATATACCTCTTCACTCCTGTCAAATTTTACCCGTTAATTTCGTCGTTTGATACATCAAAACCGGCCACCAAGTTGACGTTTTAATTTGTACTATTTTTGGACAGTTTTGTGACACCAACTTCGCGGGTTCGTATCTTCATCGTTGCAGCTCCGTTTTGTGTGCCACAAGTTCCGGTGCATAGCTGGTATAACCCTCTTCCTGTCCCCTTTAGATTTCATTTCAGTTTGAGCTTGTTAGGTCGGTCGAATTCGACGCCAAAGTTAGCCGTTCGAATTCTTAGTGTTGCACTTGTTAAATTCCATTTTTGAACCCGGGACTCCAGATTCAATTTCTGACACCACCAGTAGACTCGTGGCGTCGTTCTGGCATGTTTTCATATAAAGTTTGCTTGATTTGGAGAACGTGGGCCCTGGCACGCATTTCGGTGCAAAGCGGGTCCCACTTTCCGGGTCAACGGGACTTTTTGACGCCGTCTCATCGGAATCCAATTCCGGATATACCGTTGAGTTCGTATCGTCATTCTGGACTCGTTGACATATAATTTGCTAGGTTTTAGTGGACATTGGTTCCGGCACGCATTTTGGTGCAAGTCGGATACCAATATCCGGGTCAACGGGCCATTTTGAGTTCGGCTCATCGGAATCCAATTCCGGATAAACCGTTGAGTTCGTATCGTCATTCTGGACTCGTTGACATATAATTTGCCGAGTTTTGAGGACATTAGCTCCGACACGCTTTTCCGTTCAAATCGGTTTCCAATGTCCGGGTCAACGGACCAAATTGAGATCGGGTCAACGGAATTCAATTCTGGATATACCGTTGGGTTCGTATCGTCATTCTGAATTCGTGGACATATAATTTGTTAGGTTTTGTGCACTTTTATTTCGGCACGTTTTTCGGTGCAAAGTGTGTCCAACGGCGGACATCATTTTGGTCCGAAATTACCGTTTTGCCCCTGTGTCCAAATTGGACTTTTGGACAGGCTATCCTAGCTGATTTGACCATTCTGGACACGTTGGTGATGCTAGTTTCATCATCCGACAACATCTGTATATTTTCTTCCCTTTTTGTGTCACCCTATTATTATAATATTTTGTCCTTTTGGTTGTTTTAGAGACCCGTCGATTTCAGTGATTTCTAAATCACCGAAATGCATAAGTTGACCTTGTAGATGTTTATAGAGACTAGCTTTAACCCAGTTTGACCATGGTTGACTACTTTGACTGAACGTCGAAGTAGAGTCAATATTTGACCTAGGTTAGACTAGTTTTGACCTTGGTTGACCACAGTTGACTATTTTGACCAAAAGTCAACCAGAAGACAACCGTAGCATAAAATTGATTGGAACTGGACCAAAGTTGACCAGTTGACCCAAAGTCAACTGTTAGTCAACGTTAGTCAAGTTTGACCTAGAGTTGACCTAGGATTGACCAGAGTTGACCAGTTGACGAAAAGTCAACTGTAAGTCAACCCTTAACTTAGATTAACCTAGTTTGACTTGCCTTGACCTAGTTTGACTTAGTATGACTTAATTTTACTTCCAAACCCTTATATTGATACAGTATTTCCACCTATAGGTCCTCGAGGCACTGTTCTTGGACCAGTTGACATATTCCACCAGATCTCAGGCGAGTACATTCTCTGATAATATTTCTGTTCCATGATATTGTTTATGTTTCTTGTATTTAGTGTAGATACCCTTGTTCTCTTGACACATTGTTCACACGGATTGGTATTTCCCTGGATCTTGTCATGAGATATTATTCCTCGTTTTCCTTGGTATATCTTGTGCAAGTCTTTCTTGTTCCTTGTGCATTGTATAGACACGATTCCTGCGAAGGCTAGCTACCCTCTCGGAGAATCGCGTGTCATGATGTGTCATGGTTGGATCCACTATACTAGTCGGGGATGGGGAGTATTAGTGTAGATGTGTGGTCATTATCCACCTTGTTTATTCTTGTAGACCTTGAATGCTACCAATCCTACACTCCACGTGGGATTAGCTGATCATAACCTTGTGCAGACCCAAGCCGGCTACATGTTGAAACTAGTACTCACACACTTAGACAGATGATTATTGATTCTTGTACATGCCATGATCAGTTTTACTTGCCTTGTTCTAGCTCTAGATTTACAGCTTATCTTGCCATGATACTCATATGTACATTTCATGATTTCTTGTATATTCTCTCTATTTACTGCTATATTTTCAATATCGTATAATTAGAACTGTTATTTGAGATTTGTGCTCGTTCCATCCTGACTGGATATGTTGACAAAATTTTAGGAGTAGTTGTGCCCTCGGTATTTGGACTTCATGATGTTGCTAGCTGAGGTGGATCTCACTATTCTTCTATGTGAGTTGCCTGGTAGTTATCCTTAGTTAGTTTTGTTGTTCATTCTTTATTTTCCTGTCTTATGATCCTTGTAGATTATAGTTGTTCTAGTGATATCGTTATTATTTCTTGTCTTATCTTCCTTAGTTTTCGTGATGTGACATGAGTACATTTCTAGTTATAGATTCTTAGATGTTGTAGCTAGTATAGTACACTTGACAGCGTTCTACCGCCGATACCGCGGCGTAGGCTGGGCGTGGCCCACGTATTCGTACTCGTATATCCGGGTGCGGGTCGTGACACGCATGGGTTTGATTTGCCCGGCCTATAAATAGTGGCATGGAGAGAGGGTTTGTTTCTCGTTCTCTCACGTCTTTTCGACATGAACTTGTGTACTCGAATGCAGTCTGTTGACGAGATGCTCCCGAGGGTGAAGATGCGACGCAGTGTCTTCGTTGATGCACTTGAAGGTGACTGTTACATCCAAAAGTCGAAGTCGAGGGCTTCGGAGGCAGGCGGAAGGTGCCTGTTGTATCCAAAGATAGGGATGCTCGGGCCTCGTCTTCGTTGTGCAGGAAGAGCCGTAGATCGGAATTACGGTGCTGCGGCTTTGGTGGCTCTTTCTTCCTTCAAAATGGGTGTAGCCCATTCTGGTTGTGTTGAAAGCTGCTCCTTTGGCCGCAGTTTCGATCACGGTCTTCCTTGGTGTTTGGAGGCTCTTTCGAAGCCTCCCCTGGCCACAGGTTGGCTTGTGGTTCTTTTTTCTTCCTTGGCTAGAGGGTTGATTGCCACCCTCGTTCTGCTCAATAAATGCTTCATTAGTCGAAGCATTTAGACGGCGGTGAGCCTGGCTGGAAGAGCGGTACATAACTGGGCTGCTGAAGGGATGCACATAACTGGGATGCACATAACTGAGCTACTGAAAAGGATGCGCCTTGCTGAGGGCGCATGGTGGAATGCGCCTGGCTGCGGGCGCATGTTGATTGCTGCGCCTACTTGAGGGCGCATGTTGGCTGCTGGCTGTAGACTTAGGATCTTTTCTTTGTAGAAATTCTCCTTTGTACAGTCTTTCTTAGACATGTAATAGACTTTTATATGTTAAATAAAAAGTCCTCTTTCAATGTCTATATTTGTTGCTTTTTGCTGTGAAGTACTTTGTCCAAGCTTTGGCGCATGTAGTCTGGCGCATAGACTTTCTGGTTCTGAAATTCTATGCTTCTACAAGAATCTAGAGACTTCAGGTAGAAGCTCATCTGTGTTTTCCAATAAAAATAGTTTGTTCCATCAAATAGTGGGAGTCTATTTGAGGATTGCTCTTCAGTTGTGAAGTACATACTTGCTATATGTGATACTGTGATCTATGTAACAGCTGTAATAAATAAGAATATAATAGCAATGTTATCTCGTTTTACCTGTATAACCTGCTCTGATACCAATTGAAGGACCAATTGATATAAGCAATAATATCTCTATAAGGAGCACCTGCAATAATCTCTCTATAAGGAGCACCTGCTCTGATACCAATTGTAGAACCGATTGTAGGAACGAGTTGTAAAACGCAATACTCTAGAGGGAGGATGAATAGAGTAGGCAGCAAAAATTAACTATTTAAAAATGTTAGTAACAAGATCACATAATATATATATCACAGATATATAAATAAAAAGTAGAGAGTAGAGAGCAAACGCAAACACAAGGATGTATACTGTTTTTCCTCTTGTGAGGACTAGTCCAGTCGGAAGAACTCTAGCTTCCAGTTGAATCCACTATGGAAAATTACCACAAGTTTTCATCCGAAGTTCTTACAACTTTTACAACGCGAGCTTTCATCCGAAGTACTCGACCAACTTCAATTGTGAAGTATCTTTCTTCAATGAAGCCCCTGATTACAATCACTCTGAAACTTCTAGACCGTACCGCACTGAAAAATCGACTAGAGGATTGTAACTGGCTTGTGATTTGAAAATGAAAGCTCAGAACACTTTGGAAGAAGTAGTAGGCTTATAGAGAAGAGATATGAAAGTGAATTGGTGTGTGAGTGTATTGAAATGATCGAAATCCTTCTCTATTTATAGTTTTTCTAAAGGCAGAATTCTGACAGAATTCGGACAAAACTCTATGAAAAAATCTCGTTGGGATCCGTAACTGCAGGAAGACCAAGTTCAAAAAGCAACGTTCACTAACCGAACTCTGGCCGAATTCGGGCCGAACTTGGGCCAAATTTTGTTGGAGTTCTGTCAGAGTTTTTGCAAATTGGTTTTTAGGCTTTTTGAAAAAGTCAAACAGTTATGAAGTAGTTTGGACTTTTGTAAGTGGGCTTGTTTTCAAAATAAAAGGGTATTTTGAAAAACGTTTCTCGGGTAGCCTATTTACCAGTACGATGCAGTTTACATTGTATTCCTAAACTTAATAAATATAAAAAATTACATGATAAAATAGGAAAACTAAGAGCCCTTTGGTGACGCATTTTTTCAAATATTTGAGCAGACTTGAAGACGCCTTTTTCACTTGACGGCGATCGTCCAAAGATAAACAGATCTAGAAATCTGAATACATGCGAGGCCCCGGATAGGTCGTTAGGCGATTCAGAGAAATCTTCTTTTATAACACCGTCTTTGGCCCATTGCATATGTACTGGTTTGACAAAGCTTGATCATGCTTACTGCATGTCTAAGAACATGTTAGATGAACAAAACAATATGATACAAGCATAGCAATATGATATTGAACATTTAGGACAATACTAAGTTTAAGGAACATGATAGTGATTTCATGAATATTAGCGATACTATTATGTTAAACTTAATTGATTATCCATATTCAAAAATATGATATAATCATTGGGCTAACACCTGTCTTGTGTGCCAACAAGACAAGGTGGACCATCAGAAGTCCGGGGGCCTACTGGAGCCTCTTTCCGTACCGTACAGGCCGTGGAAGAGCATATCGATGGACCTCATCTCTGCCCTGTCGAAAGTGGGAGCGCTTGGGTCCATTCTCGTGGTGATGAACTGGTTCTCAAAGTACGTGACCTTCATTACGGCTTCAACAGACTGCACAGCAGAGGCGGCCGCGCGACTGTTCATCAGCCACGTTGTGAAGTTCTGGGGCATCTCAGTGAACATTGTCAGCGATCGGGATCCCTGCTTCACGAAAAAGTTCAGGACGGAAGTGTTCAAAATCCTCGGGACGGACTTGCACTTCTCGACCAGCTTCCACCCGCAGACGGACGGACAGATCGAGCGGGTCAATTCGCTACTCGAGGAGTACTTGCAGCACTTTGTGAGTGCCAACCAGAGGGATTGGGTGCATCACCTCGACGTCGCTCAGTTATGCTACAATCTTCAACGGAGCGAGTCGTCGCACAGCAGCCCATTCGAATTGGTGATGGGTCGACAGTCACTCGCCCCGCATACGCTGAGTGCGGGGTCCTCGAGTAGAAGCCCCACGGCCAACCTTTCCACTTCAGATTTCAAGACAAAGGCGGATATTGCCAAAGCATTTCTGGAGAAGGCCGCGAGGAAGATGAAGAAGTGGGCCGACGCGAGGCGAATACCAGTTGAGTACAAGAAGGGGGACATGGTGCTGGTGAAGCTACAACCACAACAGTTCAAGGTGTTCCAGAAAGTACACGAAGGACTGATTCGGAAGTACGAAGGCCCCTTCCCTATGCTCAAGAAGGTAGGCAAGGTGGCCTACAAGCTCAAACTCCCCGCCAAGCTGAAGATTCATCCAGTCTTCCATGCGAGTTGCCTGAAGCCTTATCATGAAGACTTGGAGGATCTCCAGCGAGGAGTTCCGAAGCGACCGGCAGCGACCATGACTATGTCCTTCGAGAAGGAGGTAGAAGCCGTACTGGACAAGAGGACCATTCGTCGGTGAGGCGTGTCCCCGTATGTGGAGTACCTCATCCAATGGAAGGGCATATCTTATGACGAGTCTAGCTGGGAACGTGCTGATACGCTGCATCAGTTTGAAGTCGAGATCCAGGCGTTTCTCAGCGAGCATGGTTGACGAGGGCGTCAACGCCTTAGGTGGGGAAAAATGTAACGTCCCAAATATTGCGCCCCGCCCGAGGCCAAGTTGCATAACCTTTCCACGGACCAAGGTTATACGGGAAGCTTCTAGAACAGTCCAGAAGATGGCGGAACTCCAGAAGATGGTGAATTTCTCTGGAAGGTCCAAGATCATTCTAGATGGCCCAAGATGCTTCTGGATGGCCCGTGAAGTTTTCTTTTATGTCCCTAGAGAATAAACCTGGAATATGTCGTTCCAGTTATGGTAGAATCCTTAGAATATTCCTTCTAGGACTTTCCATGTAAAGCTCTATGAGCCATTATAAATAAGGGGTGGCCTCATTTGTTCCTCACCACCTAAACTTGTAAGCATTCTCCAAGTCAATAAAGAATTTCTTACGAGTCTCCTCTTTGCTCCACTGTCTTTAATTTCCTTAGCGATTTAGCTAAGTCGGGTTGGGAAGGCTTGCACGATCTTCGAGGAGAAAGTTAGTGCGCCGCACGGGACGAAGTGCTAGCAAAAACACTAAGTCCGTGACATTTGGCTCTTTCCATCAAAGTGGTTCGCTATCCTTTAGTAGGTAGGTGTCTTTGTACGACGTTTTTCTAGCAAAGTGGTATCAGAACTCTTGGTTTGAGAGAGAATGTGTAATCATGTCTATGGAATAAAGACATGTACGATCACCCTCACATGGAAAAATTGGACAATTTTGAAGCCAATGATGGTGGAATATTGTGATGCAACAATCTACATGGTCTATTGGAGGATGAGAGCGTTGAGCCAATGGACTAGAAAAGGACCGATCAAAGTCGGTTGGATTCATCCGCCATGACTCCATGGAGAGCTTGACAAAGGCATTGAGGGAGAAATTGCATCCACTTTATGAACGAAAGACTGCCGAGAACAAGCCAACATTTCTTATTTGTCAACTCGTCAACCGACGTACATGGAGGGTGCCTCGGTGGCGCGACATCTGAACAAATTTCAGGGAATCGTCGATCTATCAACTATCGACGATGAAGATGATGAAGACAATGATTGAGGATGCGCTTTAGACCTTATTACTTTTGAATTATTTACCCGAAAGCTAGGAGATGTCGGTTATATCAGTGAGTAATTTTGTGCCTGATGGAGTTGTTACGATCGAGTTAATCAAAATTAACATGTTGAACGAGGAGGTCCGGCATAAGAAACAAGAATTGTAGTAGGAGTCAGGGCTGGTCCTGGCCCAGGATGGCCAGGACGATCGTCCAAGGCCCATGGATCATGGGGGGCCCCAAAAAATAGTTTTAAAGTAAATATGTTAATAATTTTGTATCTCAAAATAGCCCCTAATAATAAAATGACTGTCCTGAATAACTTTTTCTCTAAACTTGACTAGCTTCAATTCTAGACTAGTCCTGAATTAGTTTGGATGTGTCTTTATAATTAGCTAATAGAAAAGTCCCCTCTCATTTATGTATCTTTTTTTTTTTTCCCCCTCCACGCCTACACATCATCATTTACTTCCTAGGTAGGTGTCTCGCACTAGGAAAGTTGGTATGTTGAAGCTTTAATGGGATTGTTGGGAAGTGTATGCATGCACTCAGATTTCACCAAAGCAAAACCTTTTTAAAGTGCAATGTTAATGCTCTCTTTCATGTGGGAAAATTTTCTTCATTAGAGCTGACTGACTTCCTAGGTGGAGCAAATCATGTGATCGTAAGAGACTTGTGATAATATGGTGGCTGCAAAATAGTTCATTACTGAATACTTTTTTTTTTATTTCTGTACTACGGATGGAATCAAAAAGCTTCATCGTGCCAACGCAGCATTGCTCCATTGGAAGTGCAACATACATCCAATCTGGTCGGAGGAGTTCGAATCTCGGAATCCTACTAGAGTGTAAAATGTAAATGGATGTATGAGTAATCAAGAAACATAAAACAAGACAAAACTTCATCTGTAGTTAGGGATAACTGCCATTATATATTACTAGTATATATATATGCACGTACGTTGTATGTATTTTATAGATTATTATTAAAAAAAATTATAATTATTCTAATCTTAGGAAGACCAAATAACACCTTCCATAATTATATAGTTGTTCTTATTAACTTTAATGAATAATTTTAATTAATAAACATATGCAAGAATATATTTGGAAAAAAAAGTTTTACGGTGAAGCTCAAGTTTTTTCATTATATAGTAGTATAGATAAATGATATGGTATTATAGAAGTACTCAGGGCCGGCCCCGCGGTTTGGGTTGCCTTAGCCGGAGCTAATTTTTGTTGCCCTTTATCCTTATTGAAAGATAAATGTTTAATTTGGATTTTTGTTGGACCGGTCCTAAGAAAACTAAATGGCCTGGGGGGTTGCCCTGTGGAGGGGGGTTGCCCAAGTCCGAAGTCTTGTCAGGCTTACCCCAAGGCCGGCCCTGGAAGTACTTATGAAATTTATGTTTTGTTGCAATTAAATCGAAAGATATCCTTTATTTATTTTTGCATAGGCCTCCAAAATTTCAGGATCGCCCTTGGTAGCAATCGACAACTGCAAAAAATAATAATAATAATAATAAATTGGGTTATTTAGTTTTATGGTTTCGTATAATGTTAAAAATCTACGTTTATATCTCAATATTGTCCATAATTGGATGGGTCTCGTCCTAATGGTTGACTTGGGCTGACCGTCTAAAGTGGAGATCTAAACGTAAAATTTGAATATTATACGAGACCCTAAAACTAAAACGGGAATATGTGAGGGTTGTGTGACTTGGATTATTTAGTTTTGCATGGTAGGAGTTGGGTGACTTAGGTTATTTAATTTTGTCATGACCAATCAAGAATGAAACTTGTGGCACCGTTGTTTGCGATCTAGGTGTTTAGAGAGAGCGTAACGGAGTACTATATTTTCTATATGTTATTAACTAAGAATGTGATATGTTGGGTGTGGGGTTCCCGTCCTATGTCGTCCTATGTGGAGAACATCATGGAGTGTGACAAGCGACATTCTTGTGTCAAAGAAGCTCGAAAAGTCAAAGATGGCAAATAAGGGAAGTAAATTCAGCAAAGTGATAGCCATTTCTGGCTAGTTTTAGTACTATGATACACTAGGGGCACACTGCGAGTATATATACCCCCAGTATACTACTTTTGGGGAAAAAAAATCCAGCAACTCTTTGTGTTGTTACAACAGTACACTGCTAGTGTACTGTTTTGGGCTGAGCGAAATAGATTTATTTTTAGTCGTCCAATCGTATCCAATAGTCATGATTTTTCAGGATTAGTGAATGGATAAGTCATTAACCGTAATCTAATTTCTAGATGTGAAATTGTCAAGGACCCGCTTCCAATTTTGAGATACGAATACGTGAGTACGACCAACATATGTCGTAGTATCGATGATAGTACGCTATCTATATCTCAAATAAGTATATCTTAGAAACAACCACCAAAAAAGTTATGCATATCATATTATATCGATATCTGACGGCTATCCGCAATAAAAGTTCTAGGTTGTGCCAGCGTACTCTCCGTCCATAACAGTCACAATATTATGATTCTAATTTTTGCAGGTACGAGTTATGAATAACGAGTGTGTAGCAATAATAAATTGGAATTATAATGATATCTCTCATGTACAAGTCAACATAAATATAATCATGTTTTACTAGTAGAATGGAACATGCATGATAGCATATAAAGTAAGGATAAAAAATATATATATAGTTGTATGTATCACCAGATGGATTAGTGTCAACAGTTGACTGATATCCACAAGATAACCCCTTCTCTATCCCCAATCATAACGCATGTCAATCATACAAAAGAACATACAATTAGTTGCTTCACGTTTCCAATTATTATTCGTTTTAGACCTAAGTACTAGTTTCTAGTGTTTGAATCTTTCGGCATGCAAATCAAAGGGCAAAAAATAAGTTCATTTTTTGTCCATATCAGTTACTCGACATTCTAAGGTTGGGTATTTTGACGACACGGACGCACGGATATCCTCGAAATCACAATTCGTATTCATACGTAAAAGTTATGGCCATTTTAGTATGAATCTGACTTTTTCGGATCCTATTAGAGTTGTTGGTTTCTACTTATTTTTTTATAATTAATAAAAAAATAAACTCTGAAACTTAGGGTCTATTTGGTAAATCGTATTTGAAGTTGGATTTTAGAATTTTATGGATTTGAAACCAAATTCATGGAATCCTATATTCGGTTGGAGATTGATTTGGATATGAAAAGTAGGACCAAATCCAAAATTTGTACTTGGAAGAAAGAGGTTGGATTTAGGAGTTAAAAAGGAAGAAGTTATTTTTAATAATTTCGTTAAAATATTTATTTTATAGTTAATTCAAAATTAACCAATAGTTAATTCAAAATTAGTCATTACTATTATTTTCAAAAATATTTTTTTATAAATAAAAATTAGTTATTGTTTTTTAATAAAAAAAATTAACTAATAGTTAGTTATCGTAATTATAATCTAAGTTAATAATTTTATTATCGAGTAATTTATAATAATCTTACTTAATAATTAATAATTTATTAATCATAATTATAATAAATTTGTTAATTATAATTGTAACCTAAATTAATAAATTATTAATTAATATCCAATTATAATCATAACTAATAATTTATTAGCCTTATTATAATATTAATTAATAATTCTTTAATTATTTTATTATAATCTTAATTAATAATATTTAATCACAATTATAATCATATTTAATAATTTATGATTTAATAAATAATATATTATAATAGTTTAATTAATAATTTATTAATCATCATTATATTAATTTATAATAACTATTTTTAAAATATTTAATTTATACTTAATTAAAAATTACCTAACAGTTAATTAAAAATTAGTCATTATTATTTTTTTACAAAAAATTATAACTATAAATTAGTTATTATTTTAATAAAAAATAACTAATAGTTAGCTATCATCGGTATTAATAATTTACTTTTTAATAATTTAATAATTAATATATTATTAAAATTTTAATTAATAAATTATTAATCGTCATTATAATTATCATTATATCTTAATTAATAATTTATTAATCATAACTATTATCATAATTATAATAATAATTTAACTATTAAAGTATAATTATAATTATAAATTAATAAATCGTCATTATTTTTTAATTAATAATTTATTTATTTATTATTTTATTAATTATAATAATAATTTAATTATTAATTAAAACTATAATTATAATTATAATAGCTAATTAATAATTTACCAAATCCTATGTTTGGTTGGAGTTGGATTTGGATTTGGATTTAAATTTTGGATTTCCAAATCCAAATCCAAATGCAAATACATTTTACCAAACAAGTCCTTAGTGAGCAATATACTCATCCTATCCCCATCCTAGGAAAAAAAATCTGAAAGTCGAATTTCAAATTAGGTGTTTGAAATATAATTTACACATTTTAAGTGCCCTAATTTTGTACCGGTTCTGCTAGAAAAATCAATAAATTCTAAAATGACCAAACTTACTATTTAATTTCAAGAAAGATAAGGGTAGATTGTGGCAAATTTTTAAAAGGGAAATCGACCATAATTTTCAGTTATGTTATGTGCAAGTTGAGCATGAATTAAACAGAATTTCAGGAAACGAATAATTGAATTAATGCAAGAAATTTTATATGTTATAATACATTAAGCTAAAGTTTCATACGAAATTTACAGAGGTTAAAAATTCGTTCGTGACAGGAAGTTACGATACAAACATTAAGATCTACTCCACAATCAGAACACATATTGATTTTTTTTATTTTTAGAAAATAATTAATAACTACCTAAAATCCTCAAAAAATGAGATTAAGATAAAAGATAGGTGGAGGGAACTTACTAAAAAAAGGACTTGATTTGAGTTCGGGAGCTATGTGAAATCCAGCCAAGAACTCATGATTTGGCTATTGGAACTAGACAGAGAAAACTCCTAAAAAAAATTTAAAAATAAAATCCTAACCTTAATTTTTTATATAGAAGATTTGGGGTTCGTGTCTGGGATTTGTAGGACACGACCCCTAACGTAATTGTAATATAAAAATAATGGAAGAGAATATAGATGATGTCACGCCCCAGATCCAGAATACTGGAGAGCGGAGAAATGACTCAGCCAGCTACGTATTACGGGTAGATGAATACCGTATAATACGATCAATGCTGTCTACAAGACAAGGGAGTGCATACTACATACAAGTCTCACTACGTTTACTCAACCTCTATTGTCCCAATCATTCAATGAAAAGCAGTAAGTAGAGAACATGTAAGAATAAGCAGTACGGTGTCCCAAACGCTCAGTCAAAATGTTCTTGAGATCTGGCTTTACAAACATAGCCAGATGATATAACAAGGTATACATAATCGTTATCAACTGTAGTCTGACTTAGTTACAATTATGTAAAAGTAGGTGCAAGACAGTCCGACTAATATGTCGGTGCCAAGCTGCAAAAGTTAAAATAAGTAGCAAAACGAGCAGGGAAGCAAGAAATTTTATCGATATTAAAAAAATCAAAATAGTGGGTTCCGTCGTTTCTATGGTTACTTCGTAAACGGTGAGGTCCTCTCTATACACCGGAGCCCCCTCTTTCATTTCATTTAATCAAATGTTATTGTGAACTTGTATAGTTCACAATCTTTGGCTCTACCCATCAATTATACAATAATAGATAGCTCTTTTCACAAAAAAGGCTATCCATACAGTGACGGCATTTAATTATAAAAGTTGGCTAGGTAGCTGACCTTGTTAGTCCGTTCTTTCAAGAATAAGAACATGATTTTTTGCTTCCATACAGTGACGGTATTTAATTATAAAAGTTGGCTAGGTAGCTGACCCACTCGTGTCCTCCTGCGATCATCTCTCTATTATTGACCATCTTGGGAGTGGAAGTAAGCTGAGTCCTCGGAAGCTGGCTCTAAATTTGGCCATGCAAAACCAGAGAGGTTAGTACTCAAATAGCAAGTACCACAAAGGAAGCCCGACATGAGGATTAGAACTAGTGATAAGAATTAAAAATATGATAAATAAGTCTCTGATTTGCTACTGGGATTAACACAACGTCACGACACTTCAAGCCAACTTCCCAACTAAACAAGGATAGAAGTTGACCCGTCATGTCCTGATATTTCGATCATCTCAGTAGTTAATAGAGTAGGTACAGTACACAAACAAATCAATTTAAACGACAATATAACTACTACAGCTTGCTAACTATAAGTTCCAAGTTGCCCTGGAAATATGCAATAAGGGATTCCTCAGTTCTTACAATGTACGGGCAAGGCTAGTCTATCCAATAATCAATTGCGCCAATCATGAATTAGACGTGTCCCAGAGGAACGTCTGTCATCGATATGCAGAAAATATAAATAGATACCACTCCCTTCCCGTGTGGCAGGTTTGCAGTATCCGTGGGAACCAGCCGGCATGTTGGGACACTAATTGTCCCAATATGGTTGTCATGTAAGAACTCGGGAATCCATTCTCTCTATGCATAGTTATTTTATTTAACTTAATAGTCCCTACGTTAATTGAAATCTCATGCCGTGGGTCATGATCATTCTGAATGAGTACTTCCGTATAGAGTAGGATATGCATAACTCTACAACGATATTCGTGCGGTTAGGTTGTAGGTCTTACATAGCGTAACGCATCAATCAAACCTAGCCACGAGATAATCATGCCTTGACTGTAAGGTATACATGCTGCTTTTGTAAAAAGAAGTTGAAGTCAGCACGTATCCATATGCCAATATTTGGGATCGGCAAGTCGATCGCAATGGTTCATGGTGTCACGCCCCGATTCCGTAAAATCGATAGTCGTCCCCCGGACGTGATGTCGTGCGAACCTAAGTTGCGATCGCACAAGGCATAGTCATAAGGTTATCCAAAATACAATATCAAGTTAGAGTACGCAGAGAAAATTGATTGACACATTTGAAATAGAAGTAAACTTTTTATTGCTAATAAAACTTCATTTATATTGACTCCATTACAATTTTATTGCCGCGCGGGCTACAACATGACTCGATTACAAAACGAACGCTGATGAGATAGTCGTTCCATACATTGTATCCCTTTTTACAAGCAAAACAGAACACTTTTCACCTGCTATAGAAGAAAGTCGAGTCGTCATTTCTTTCTTTTGTACTGATTGCGGAGTCTTCAAAAGGATTTAGAAACAAGCCTTCAACACATGGACGAGGCTTCAAAAGTGTTCGCGTCGCCTTGAGCTTTAAGCGGCACGCCCTTCGTGGTTCGGGGTACCTGCGTGGAGAGCGAAGATCTTACATTACACTTTGTACTGGTGCGTGGCTATTTAAGTTCCAAGCTCTCATTTGGTAGAAGAGTTTACATGACTTAATAATGCATGTTTCTAACCATCCTAATGAATTTCAAACAAGCATATGACAATCATAATGTAAAATACATTTAAACTTACCCACGGCGGACCGTGTCGCGCCTTATAAGACTTACCATGTTCTTTCCTGTCAATTGTTATCATTTTTATATGCAATTTGTATACGTGAAGGTCACTGACACCACAAGCCATTTTGGACTATAGCTGGATTAGATGGCGACCCTTTCAGCGCGGGTAGCGAGCTCCGCTGCAAGTTCTCTCGACTAACCATATTTTTGCTTTCGTCGAGCGCAGCTATCTTTTGTATTTCCGTTTTATCATAGAAACTGTTTAGAATTTCGAAATTTGATTTCCCAGATTCTGTTTTATCATAGAAACTGTTTAGAATTTCGAAAACGGAACTTCTGTATTGACGGATTGCAAGCTCCTATAAGAATGAAGGGTTCTTAGAGTTAGCCAGTGATTGGAACGGAGTAGCCCAATCTAGCTAATAAGACAATGGTTCATAAGGCCTATTTTATCGGTATCATTTGATACCCTCTACCGCTCTTGAAACTTCGTGCTTGTTCACAGTTATTCTTCCTCGTCTTTTCGTACCATTGACTCTCGTCCTTCCTATTTTGGGGGTCGATAACCGTGTTGCTTAGAATTTAGCAGAGGTTATAATATAAGTTAGTTGATAATTGAATTTTGGATTGCTTGATAGATATGCGAGAATTATAGATACCATAGGCGATAGATATCCATTGGAAGAAATTGAGCAACTAGTTGGATGATTATAAAATTTTAGTGACCTAGCTTTGAGGGAGTAGTGTGACCAAAGGTGGGTAGAAGTCCTCGATATTTTGTAGTTGCCAAAATGGACAAAGAGAAGGATATGAACTATTTTGAGAAATAAATTTGAGGAGATTAAAGGAATACTAGACTTTGAATTTTAAGAAATAGTTATGAATTTGAATTTCGAGGACGAAATTATTTTTAAGGTGGGTAGATTTGTAGCCACCCTTCCCGAAAAATTTTGAAATATTTTTTATTTTTATTTATTTGTTTAAATGGGGTTTTTGAATAACTGTACGAAATTCTAGGGCCAAATAAAGATGGGGTATGATATGTTCACCAAGGACTCTTAGTGGACATTTTAGATGGTTATGATTACTCTTATTAATATTATCATTATTGTTATTATTATATTACTATATTATTCTTATTATTTGGTTATGATTATATATTTATGTGTGAATACATATATACATTTTATATATATATATATATATATATATATATATATATATATATATATATATATATATATATATATATATATATATATATATATGAGTGTATATATATACACTCATATATATATATATGAGTGTATATATATATATGTATTTGTGCGTATGCGTAAGAATATATATAAATATAGATATGTATTTGTGTGTGAATATATATACATATAGATATATATGTTTGTATATAAATGTTAGCGGTTATATATATATATATATATATATATATATATATATATATATATATATATATATATATATATATATATATATATATATATATATATAAATGTGTATATAGATATTTTGGTCATACGTATAAGTATAAATATATGTATTTAAATATATGTATAAATATATATATATATATATATATATATATATATATATATATATATATATATATATATATATAATATATATATATATATATATATATATATGGATAATTATATATATGTATAATTTATATAGTAATATAATTGGAAATAGAGAAGAAGCCAACCCAAGCCCAGCCCCCAGGAAGTCCAGTCCGGCCCAACAGCTCCAGCCCGGTTCGCCTACAGGTTCACCCATGGGCCAAGCCCAGCTCACAGCAAGCAGGCAACTCCAATCCAGTCCGAGCATGAGTTCCCACAGCAGCGAGCATATATGTGTTTTCCCGAGCTGTGGAACTCAATCGAAAACACCAAAAATCCAAAACCCTAATCCTAACGCCGCCACCACAACCGCGGCCTCTGCACGACCTCCCTAGCCCCTGCACGCCGCCGCCGGAGCATCGTCGGCTGGCCGGACGTCCTCGTGCGCGCGGAACAGAGCAGGGCAAGTCGACAGGAGTTTACAGCAAGGTACTGATTTCATCGACAGTTTTCTCTTCGAATACTCAATGAAATTCGATTCCGTAAGTTGGTGTAGCAATCCTATATGACCCTCTAGACGACCCACTTCATAGTTTCCCGAAGTATCGACCCAACGAGTCGAAAAGTTGACTCGAAAAACCCGAAAAAATGAATGTTCCTGATGTAGGAGCGTAAAAAGTGCTTCAAAGAAATAGTCATCTCATTCATAAGTGGCCTGCTTTACGCCTAACAGAACGGGTAATTTCTTTACGCCCAAGACAAGGCTAATTGTATTACACCTAAGCAGATTGATCATTTTACGCTTGGGTCTACACCGGTGATTTTACGCCAAGGACTGAGCAGCCTCTTTCACGCTGGACAAAAGCTATCAAATCTCGCATTTAATGCAGACTTTGACATGAAGATATCAATGATGGCATTTACCACAGAATTTAATGGAATTTGTCTCATACAAAGACTATTGTTGTCGTTTATAGAGATCGAGCTACTTTACGCTCGCTGAATGGTTTCTTTTACGCATGGAGTTTAACATGAGTCCTTACGCTCATAAAAAACAATGTGTACGTGAAGTCTATTTGAGCCATTTTACGCTCAAGGTTATTCAATAACCACTTCACGCCGGAAACCTATGACAGAGCTAGTTTACGCTCATCTTTTTACGCCCTATTCGTTCTGGCCAGTTTAGAACGTGGTGTGCCTACGTGGTCTTCATGCCACATATTTCGAAGAACGTGTGTACATGTATCCTATTCTTACTGAAATGATGGGAAATGTGTCAGCATATACAGAGGATGACTCTGATTGTGGACGACAGTTGTTAGCGTAAAGACAGATTTTGATGCCCTTTTACGCACAGAAGCCCCAGTCTATAAATAGACTCATTTTTTCTTATACAACACACACAGAGAGAGACAGGAAAGAATACAGAGATCAGAGCTTCGAGAGTTTGATTCTCTAGAGCATCCTTCTTCAACTTTTCTTTCAGAACAGAGTGAAGCAAAGCAGGAAAGCATTCGGCCTCGCCATCAGTGCCCAAGTGCGTCGATACCTTTCTGGTGCATTAGTTCTTCCAAATTGTTCTACTTCAAGCAGTGATCTTCATCATCATCATATGGTCCAAGGAACAAAGTGATCATTTACGAATCAGACTTCCATAGCAATACTTTTCCAGAATCAAATTTGTACTTCTTGTACTTTTCTTCTTGTTTTTGTTTTCAAAAGCCAATTCCTCCCAGGCATTTTGTTAAGCGAAACAAAAATGACGACTCTGCTGGGGACGACCTTCTCCTCTGACGAGGAGGTGATTGCTCAATATGATGATGTTTCGGTCGGTTCGACCAAGAAGACTCTGGTTGTGCACTTCGACCAGACTGCCTATGAAGAAATGCTACGAACTGGGGGTGGTTCTTGCCACTCCAATGTTCAAAAGTCTCGCAAAGCACGAAAAGTTTGGATTCCCAAATCCAAAGTGATTTCTGATCTCTCTGCTGCTTCTGATGACAAGGGAATTCTTCCCACTCCTGTCGTAGAGGCTCCCGTTCATAACGAGGCAGTCCCTACTTCAAAGTTGCACTCGAAGTGTGACGATTTATCTCCCGTTCGTAACAGTGAAGATAACCAGGTTTCACGTCCACTGCGTAAAAATCAAGTTTTACGCTCAGTGGGTAAGAACCAAATTTTACGCTCAGTTCATAAGAATGAGTCTCCCATTCGTAATGGGGCAGACTCTAAAGTTTGTGCTTCTAGGTGTAAGAATCAGTCTCCCGTCGGTGACGTGGTAGGCCCAAATAAATTATGTTCCTCGCGTAAAACAAAATCTCCCGTTGGTAACGTGGTAGATAACAAGATTTTACGTTCCATGCGTAAAGATAAATCTCCTGTCTATGACAGTGTAGATGAAATTCACAACGATGCTCATATGTCAAATGTGAATGTATCTAAACGTGTGCAGCGTAAAAATATTGTTGGTAAAACTTCTGTTCTACACCAAAAACCTTCTTATACTGCTTTACGCAAGGTACCAAACTTACAAATCAGACGCCAAGAAAATGGAGTCCTGCGTGCTAAATCTCAAGATTTACGCACACAACTCCAAATGCGTAGAAATGTACAGTTTGGTTCTGCGAATGCAGCCAGTAATCTTCTCTATATACAAGGGACTAAACGTTTTTCTACCCCAAATGTAATAAAGAAGAATACTTCATCCACTCCTTCTGACTTGCACGAATTGCTAATGCAAAAGCGTAAGAATAGACAATCTTCGGTGACATTCCCCCAAGAAAAACATCTTTGTGAATACCACAGGTTGTGATCAACTGTTGTTGTTTAGCTTCAAGACGATCAGTTTTTGATCGATTGAGTTTCAATGCACCTCCACATCACGCTGAAGACCAAGAACATGAGTTACCCTATGTGTCAGTCAACATGGCATCTTATACTAACAGAGGACGACATCCAAGACGGAACACGTCCCAAAATCCAAGTCAACAACAGTTCAACAGGCTTCTTGATTCCTTTGAAGGAGTATATCAGAATACTCAATCAAGAAGACAAAGACAATTGCAGACTTCTGATTCAGAAGCTGGGGGTACTCAATCCTTTGAGTCTGATACCGATAGCGTGGATTCGTACTTCTATACAAATCCTTCTGTATCTTCAAGAGAGGTTGAATCCTACGCTGTTGGAGATGAACCAGAGACGTCATCTGCTAATACAGAACAACGTCTCACTGCTGTTGAACAATCACTGAAGGATATGCTTAATATGGTGCAAAGCATGCATCAAATAATTTTGAATCAGCAAACTGCTCAACCGACAGTAGTGACACCGGCACCAGTAGCAGCACAAACTCAAGATAGTCAAGGGGCTGAAATACCTTTGAAAATTCAAGAGCCTGCTGCTAATCAAAATTCTGCATCTCCGGATCCCATCATTCCAGAAGATGTACCACCTCCAGTGGGAGTCATGGTACATCCAACGATTACTCAGTCAAATGTGCTTCCTCAAACCAGTAAAGCCATCCAAGCAGTGCGTGAACTTAAAGCACAGTTTGAAGTTTTGAGGCACAAAGATCAGCTCCAGAGGTTAGGGATTAAGCAACCTTATCCTCCTCATTGGAATGATGTACCCTTTCCAACGAAGTTTAAGCCACAATCCATGGTTTTGTTCGATGGAAAAGCATCCTCCAGTCAATATATCAATTACTTTGATATTATGACTGTACACTTACAGAAAAATGATGCTCTTCTCACTCGAGTATTCATCGAGTGCCTGACGGGTTCAGCTTATGACTGGTATCGTAGCTTACCCGATAACTCTATTTCGTCTTTTGACGAATTCAAAGCAATGTTCCTCTCCCGCTTCTATGAAGGAGGTATGGACATGAACATGTCCTCCTTGATAGAAATCAAACAAAAGGAGAAAGAAGATACTCGGACGTTCATTGAACGTTTTCGACAGGCTACTCTAAAGATGCCTCCTGGTATGCCAGATTCAGCGTTGATTGACACATGCAAGATGAATCTGCGACCATCTATCGCTGTCTTCACGGGTTTCCAATTCACAGATTGGGCTTCATTCTTCATAGCAGCAGTTTCTGCCGAGACCAATGGTAGGTTGGCTCGCGAACATGGGATGATTTTCGCTTCAGAAGATAAAGGAAAGAAAAATAATCCTGGCAATAATCCCGGCAATCGTAATGTGAAAGGAAAAGATACTCTTATGGTCAATCTTTCCAAGAACAAAACGACACCAAGTAATCAAGAATCTTCCAGGCCAAAGGAAGAATACTCCTTTGACGAAAGCGATATCCCAGGGATATTTTAATGTCTGGTGAAAAGTGGTAAACTTTAGATTCCAGAGCCAAAGAGGCCTAATGAGGTGAATCTGACTGACAATCCTAAGTATTATATCTATCATAGATACATTAATCATCCAACCAGTGCTTGCTATGTCTTGAAAAAGAAGATCCAAGAGCTGATAATTGATGGCGCCATCGCTTTAACCAATGATGACCATATGGTGACAACCAATATGGTTTCTCTTCAATTTGGAGATTTTCCTCCACAGCAAGTTCCAGATGGAATTATCCCAATTCCGAAGGCGACGATGAAGATTGTGAATATTCCGCCCGCCAGGGAAGAAAATACAGGATTGCTGTCTCTCACATTGAAGAATGGTGAAATCATGTGGGTACATCCTGACTTAGTGCCTGAATTGGAAAATGAAGGTAAAACTTCAAAATCTAAGAAAGACAAGAAAGTCAAAACTTGCAACATGATTTCTCATATTATTCCAGATCCTGATGACTTGGATCATCTATGGGACGGCCTTCCTCTAGAAGATAGACTGAAAGGACTAAACATCTGTCCTCCAAGTCTAGCTCCTCCTACCAAGCTCAAACTTACTCATCAGCAGTAGCTAGCCATGAATAGTATTCCTTTATACCGGGCACAACAAGTCTTTACTGCTTATGAAAAAGCTCCAACAGGGATTTCTCCTCGTATCCCGAATCCTTCTCCTCCCTTAACTACAGAGACGTCTGTGCTTCATTCTCCTGTAGTTGTAGAGATTCATTCCTCTTCCTATGCTGAAACACCTGTTCAAAGTCCACTGCCTATCCATTTGTATAGTCAGCAATCTGTTATTCTCATGAAGAAGATGGGTTACGACTTTCAAAAGGCAGAAGGTTTGAACCATGATAAAGGAATACGTCTTCCTTTACAAATTCAAAATCAGAATTCTACCGCTGGACTGGGTTCTGAAGTTCCTCGTAACAATCCTCACAAGAAGAAGGCTAAAGGAAGAAAGACTAAATCCTGTAATATGGTACTTTTTTCTTCTGAGTCTGAAGAAAAAACTTTTGCTGGTACAAGATCTGGAAAAGAGTACCACAAAGATTATGAGGGATCCTCCAAAGAAGCAGAAGATGTAGTGGAAACACTACCGGTTCAACCTTCTCCTGTTCCTGCTAAACCGTCTGTGGTTGAAAAGGGGAAACAGAAGGCAGTATGCTTTGATATCCCATTGAAGTTTGCTTCCGGTCAGGGGGTGACAATGAAGCCTTACAAATTCGATATTCTAGCTCAGTTAGCCAATACTCCGGCTAGATTGTCTATATTTGAACTGCTTCGCCTTTCCAGAGAAAGCAGAGAGCCTCTGAGCGAAGCTTTACTTCAAGCAGATTCATGCTTAGCTCAACTCAAGACTCCCGATAACATGCCAGTGTCATGTCCACAATGTCATAGCATGATGGAAGCAATTCCCAACATCATCTTTACATAAGAGGATATGCTATTGAAACACAACAAGCATGATAGGCCTCTGTGCTACACTGGATATATCGGATCCACTGAAATTGACAGGATCTACATTGATCCCGGGTCCTCAATTAGCATAATTCTTCAGAGTATGCTAAGACCCCTGAGGATTCCTACTAGTGAGCTGACTTACACTAGTACCACTATTGTTGGTTTTAACTCTGGCAAGAGTAAGCCACTGGGGAAGATTCGGTTGCAGATTCAGATTGGCGATCTTCGAACCATGGTAACTTTCTATGTTATCAACTCAGATGTATCCTACAATATTCTTCTTGGAAGACTGTGGATTCATGAGCACAATATTGTGCCTTCAACTCTCCACCAATGCTTCAAATATGTGGATTCCCAAAGAGTTGTGAAAACTGAATTTGCTGATATTAATCCTTTCAAGGGTGTCGAAGCCTACTTCTCTGGTTCAAGGCTTTATAAACAAGAGCATATGAAAGAGATATCAGACATGGCTGAAGAATCATCATCTGAGGATCAGTCTATTAATAAAGATCTGCCAGAGGAACAACCCTTGAAGATCATGGTCAAGGGACGAATCCAGTCTCAACTTGTCAATGATCAACCTTTGATAATCAAGGTTAAAGGAAGAACTCAAACTTCATCTGAGGAATCAATAAAAATTCCTGCTAAGAGCCAAGTTCAACCTTTTATGGTCAAAGTCAAAGGGCGTACTTCTGGTACGAATGATCCAGAATCACCATTGATCATCAATATTGGCAACTCTACGCAGAAGACGGATAATGGTCCACTGTTGACTAATCCGAAGCGTAGCAATCAGACTATAAATGATGTAAATATTGCTCATCTCTTTGATATCAATGAAGATTTCCTTTTCAAGTATATGGCTGTCAAGTTTATTGAAAGAATGACTTTATCTTCTGATAATCAAAGGCATCAATATAAAGACAACATAGAGCCGGAAGAAATTTTATACATTGATCATAAAGAGAATTCTTTCCCTCCTCATGTCGATGTCGGACCTTATGCTCAAAAGTTCTTGACATCTTCTCCCTATCTGCTTCCTGTAGCCGCTTTATCACAAGCTTGCGTAACTTTCAGACGATACGAAGAATCCTATTTCGTGGTCCCATCTGATAAGAAAAACAAGCGCCAAATTGTATTTGGTCTGGCCAGAAATATCCCTGTTACTCAGACAGATGATCTGAAGGATAAAGATAAAGGAAGAATCCGAATTGACAAATATAGTCAACAATCTATCAAGATCATCCAAAATATGGGATACGATTTAAAGACTATGCAAGGTCTTAATCAAGGAAAGGGTAGACGACTACCATTATGCGGTGATCCATTTTACCAGAAGACTCGTCATGGGTTGGGATATGATCTGTCCCATATTTTTGATGACGATATACAAGAAGAATTCTCTTCTAGCTCATCAGATTCGGAAGAAATTCAATGACATCTGTCTTATTATCTCCCAGCTACCAAAGTTTGGTCAAGCTGACTACTCATCTCTTTTCTTATATCTTGCCGGTTGGCTCATAAAGTTGGATTCGTTATTTATCACGATCTTAAGTCCTCTGAATGAATATCAAATCTTCCTACCTATCATGTCTATTTGACCTCTGCATAGATATTAATCTACTCTTCTTTGAGTTCTTACATACTATCACGTCCATATTACCTCTGATGGCATTGTATATTCTCAAGCAGAGATTAATCTTCTGTCTCATCAGATGATTAATGGAATTTATTATTTTATCATATTCTCATGACCGCTGGATGAATATTAAATCTACTTATCTATCATGTCTATATTACCTCTGGATAGATATAATGCATTGAGTTTAAAAGACTTGTCATGTTCCTATAACCTCTGATAAGTATCTCCTATCACATACCTATTGTTTCAAATAAACGATAGGATCATAAAACATATATTTCATTCATCTTGGAAAACATTGCAAAATGGATTACTAGAAATTCTTTTAAAGTGGAGTAGAAATATCTAGAAGTAACTGCCGTAGTTCTTCTAGCCGTTTACCAAGAGAACTCATAACTTTCTTTGTAGCCTCGGCACGTCGAGCCTCAGGGGTGCAAATGCAAGAAAGCTTAACGAAGGTGGTTATTAAACCCTCTTTAGCTTCATCAAGGGTCCTGATAGTTGATTCAGCCCCAAAAGCTTTCTCTTCTAAAACCGAGCTCTGGGTAAGGTGCAGATTTCGAGCTTCGATCATCTTTTCTCTTTCAGCCTTAAGACGAGCCAACCCTGCCTCGAACTCGTGGATTTCATGATTTTTGTTCTGAATATCTATGTTCAGAGCATCATAAGCTGCCCTGTGACTATGAAGTGAGGGCTTTATCCCAGCCAAGAATGCTTTCTCTTTGGCAACCTTCAGACTATGTTCACGAAGAGATTCATTGTATGTAGCTTCCCGAGCAAGGTAATCGGCTGTTAAGGCTTCATATTCCTCCTCAATAAGACTTTCTACAGTCCTACTTGACAGCCTGAGATATTCTCTGATTGGTTGTTCAAGGTCCTCTACAATTTTCTCCAATTTGGCAGCTCTCTCTGCATCTCTGAATAGAGCGACGTTATTGATGGTCGAAGCCATTGCCGTCTTCAAAGTCTCATAATTGAGGCCCTCATTTAGGACCATTTTTATCAAGGTTGCCAAACTTTTGTAAAAGGTGTCGGTATAAATCTCAACTAAGAGATTCATTTCTGTGCTGGAACTTGGCATGGCAACAATATCCAACAGGTCTTTTTCTTGGAGATCAGAAGCAGATATCGGTGGTACAACAGTAGGGTGAGACGAAGTCATTGTTGCTACCACCGTTATAGCCAATTGATCCCTAGAAGCTTCAGGGATTATATCTCCAATCGGTGTAGCAACAGATGGAGATGGAACCGATAATGTTACTATTGTTGTCTGGTTCCCAAGGACCTCAGCATCAACATCTTCAATATTTGTCACCCCAGCCGTTTCTGGAGTTCTGGCGGCGGTAATATCGATGGGTGTGATGACAACTACAGGAGCTGGTTCAGATTCTGACATTGTCTTATCAGAAATTGGTACGGGATCGGTGACAACAGTAGAGGATGTTATCATCTCCCCAGCTTCTGTTGGAAGTGCAAGTATGCCTCCAGCATCTCCTTCAGTTGATGGCTCCACAGGATTTCCCAATGTTTCAGCTATGGTGAAACTTTTTACAGCTAATTCTTTGTTCAATTCTGGATCACCTCCAGTAGTTTCATCATCACCTACAATGGGATCGACTCTTGTCTCCTCTTGGTGCGGATCCTCAACAAGAGAAGACAATTCAGATTGTGCTTGTTGGGCCTCAAGTGATGGAGGATGTTCTTTTAGAGGCTCCATCTCAGGCTTTTGCACTCCCCCATCTCCAGCATCTGAGTTTCCTGAAGAGGAAGCTCCCCCTTCAGATTCCTCATTTTCTTCATAGATTTCTTCTTCTTGAGGAAGAGGAACTACAGGCTTCGGTACAATTATGACATCTGCAAAATGAACAAAAATAAGTTAGTATGCAAAACCTTGATACATAATTCCGTATAGGTTTTGTATAATACCTGGAATATGTGCATTTTTTTTCAAGATATGTGTTATAATCACCATCCCAGTCATCATCCTCAAAGTCAAGAGCCGGTTCGTCTGATGGAATACGATCTTGATCAGCAGCAGATACAGTAGTAGTACCTTCCGTAACTTGTGCCTTGGACGACAAAGATAAATGAAGCGAGGTGCTAAGACGTCCGGGAGACAAAAGTGTTATAGATCCTGATCCAACTGTCTGTGGAGGGGCTGAAGACCCTTCTCCAGGATGAACTGAAGAAGGACCGACGAGAGGATCTTCTTCAATATCCTCTTCTGGAGTATGAACGCTGGGCTTGGAAGGCCCTTTTGTAGTAGACCTCTTCCTCTTTTCTGGAGTTCTTTCTGGAGACGTGGCGACTGCACTCTGTTTTCTTTTTCGGCCTTTACCAATAATGATAGGTTCTGCAGCTGGTTCCCCAACTCCTGTCGGGATAACTACTAGAAATGGATCTGGGATGCCAGTGTCATCAGGAATGTCTGCTGGTTTTGCGAAGTGTTATCCGTCTAGTGAATTCAACAACTCCCCATTTATCATGGATAACAACAATCTATCCCCTTGAGCTGCTATCAACTGTGCCCTCTCTGTCGGATACTCGGGGTTCGACTGAGGAAATTGGACATGAGATAAATCTTCCAAATAGTTCGAACCTACCATGCCAACTGATGATCCAAAAACTTCAGCGAGGGGGTGAACTTGCAGATCCACTGGTGAAATAACAAAAGAGATCAAGATAGTTCGAAGTTTTTAAGAGTTGAGAAAAACTCATGCAGTATTGGTTCGACAAAACCTCTCAGAAAAGATTGATTAACTTCACGCTACCATTCAGTGACATGAGCGTAATGCAACTTTTAACGCTGGCATGTACGAACATGAGCGTAGTTAAGTTTTATGCTAGCATATTAGTTGTGGGCACGAAAACAGATTTACGCTGACACGTGTAACGTGGGCGTATTCTTGTTAAACTTTATGCTAACACGAACAACGTGGGCGTACAATGTTATTTTAACTTTATGCTAACACGTATAACGTGGGCGTACAACGTTATTTTAACTTTACGCTAACACGTACAACGTGGGCGTACAATGTTATTTCAACTTTACGCTAACACGCACAACGTGGACGTAAAGAGCTGAAAGATTGGTTTATCTTCTTCTTCCCCGACGGATTTATTTTCTCTCAACTGAAGATTAGGGTTTTTACCTATCATAGGCGGAGCCACGGCCGGGTTAGGGTTTCGTTGTGGTGGTGATGACTGAGTAGAGGTCTTCACATGATCGGTCGACGAGGAATCAATGGCTGGTTTCTTCCCCTTGCTGCCGGCGGTGGATGATTTCTTAGGAGCCATCAGATCAGAGTTTCGAAGAAAGAAAAGGCAAAGAGATTCAAGAAGATGAGTAAAAGTATTTTCTCTCTCTAAAAAGGCCTATTTATAAAGAGATTCAAAACCGACTGTTGGATATCCCTATATTTACGCTGACTGTTGGATATCCCCGCTCTTACGCGGATGACTGTTGCGTATCCCGAATTTTGCGCTCATCAAATCTCAACTTTTATGCTTCTGTTCAAAGTGTTTCAAATTTTGGAGACATTTGAAAACTTTGAAGGGGGTCTTGTAGGAGCGTAAAAAGTGCTTCAAAGAAAGAGTCATCTCATTCGTAAGTGGCCTGCTTTACGCCTAACAGAACGGGTAATTTCTTTACGCCCAAGACAAGGCTAATTGTATTACACCTAAGCAGATTGATCATTTTACGCTTGGGTCTACACCGGTGATTTTATGCCAAGGACTGAGCAGCCTCTTTCACGCTGGACAAAAGCTATCAAATCTCGCATTTAATGCAGACTTTGACATGAAGATATTAATGATGGCATTTACCACAGAATTCAATAGAATTTGTCTCATACAAAGACTATTATTGTCGTTTATAGAGATCGAGCTACTTTACGCTCACTGAATGGTTTCTTTTACGCATGGAGTTTTACATGAGTCCTTACGCTCATAAAAAAAAATGTGTGCGTGAAGTCTATTTGAGCCATTTTACGCTCAAGGTTATTCAATAACCACTTCACGCCGGAAACCTATGACAGAGCTAGTTTACGCTCATCTTTTTATGCCCTATTCTTTCTGGCCAGTTTAGAACGTGGTGTGCCTACGTGGTCTTCATGCCATATATTTCGAAGAACGTGTGTACATGTATCCTATTCTTACTGAAATGATGGGACACATGTCAGCATATACAGAGGATGACTCTGATTGTGGACGGCAGTTGTTAGCGTAAAGACAAATTTTGATGCCCTTTTATGCACAGAAGCCCCAGTCTATAAATAGACTCATTTTTTTTATACAACACACACAGAGAGAGACAGGAGAGAATACAGATATCAGAGCTTCGAGATTTTGATTCTCTAGAGCATCCTTCTTCAACTTTCTTTCCAGAACAGAGTGAAGCAAAGCAGGAAAGCATTCGGCCTCGCCATCAGTGCCCAAGTGCGTCGATACCTTTCTGGTGCATTAGTTCTTCCAAATTGTTCTACTTCAAGCAGTGATCTTCATCATCATCATATAGTCCAAGGAACAAAGTGATCATTTACGAATCAGACTTCCATAGCAATACTTTCCCAGAATCAAATTTGTACTTCTTGTACTTTTCTTCTTGTTTTTGTTTTCAAAAGCCAATTCCTCCCAGGCATTTTGTTAAGCGAAACACCTGACAGTTGATAAACAGTCTATAACCCTAGATTGGAAGGCAGATTTCTGCTAAACCGTAGCAATATTCAGAAATCTATTTGAATAGGTTTTTAGTTAACCCATACAGTTTCAAAACGCTGTTTACGGAGTTTAAATTCATCTAGTATACGTCAGGAAATCCTGATTTGAAAATCAAGGAAAACTTGGCGAAAATAGTTTAGAAATTTAGAAAATCACTCCGATACGACGTCCGTCCCGCCATTCCGGGCGACGTGGTCGCGAACCGTAAGCATCGAAAGCTGCGTAACGGCTTCGTGGTCGTGTGGGCTTTGACGGAATTCAAATTGGTCGCGTGTGCGCGACGAATTTGATGCGTATCCGTCGAAATTCCCCGTATCGACCTCTGTACAAGTTTTCCAATTACTTTGTGCACGCTCGTCAGGTCGAGATGAAACTTGCGCCATCAGGACCGTATCGTTTTTCTGGTCATGTATGCCAAGTTTGGTCTGATTCTGAGACCGTTGATAAAATCACCGTTTTACGGGCCCCACGGTCCCACTCAACGAGCGATTTTGTGCACGGCCCGTCGGAATCCAACTTTGGACATACGGTTGGGTTCGTATCGGAAAACTGGATTTGTAGACATATAGTTTGACGACTTTAGAGACCATTGACTCTGGCACACTTTTCGGTGCAAAGCGGGTCCAACGACGGACATCATTTTTGCCCAAAATTACCGTTTTGCCCCTGTGTCCAGAATTTGACTTAAGGACAGGCAATCCTAGCTATTTTGACTATTCTGAGAACATTGGTAATGTTTATTTCAGCTTCAGGGACTGTTGTACGGGTTTTGACTATTGTGGCACATTGAGTAGTTCAGATTGTCGGTTTCACCAGCAAAGGACCACAGGCGAGTACAGTTTATTGTCTGCATTTCGATATTAATTTTTACTATATTTCATTGGTTGGTCATTGGTTATGTGATTATTTTCTATTATAAATTATTGAGTCGGGAATGAGAAATACCAAGGATGTGTGATCTGACCTTAGACCGTGTAGACCGTGTTGCATTTATTTCTTGTAGACCGTGTAGACCGTGTTGCATTTATTTCTTGTAGACAGTGTAGACATTGATTTATTTATTTCTTGTAGACAGTGTAGACAGTGATTTATTTATTGCATTTAAACTGTGTAGATCGTGATTAATATTTTGTAGATAGTGTTTCTTTACTGCAATATTTTCTGTAGACCGTATAACTGTAGACCGTGTAACTGTAGACCGTGTAATTGTAGACCGTGTAACTTTAGACCGTGTAACTTTAGACCGTGTAGACCGTGTCGCATAATTGTTCCGAGACCGATCACATATCAAAGGTACTTCTAACAGTGGGGAAAGTATATGTGTCTATTTATTTACTATTGATTTTCTGTCTATTCTTACGGCTGTACTGTTTATTTTCAAAACTCATGATTGATGTCTAACATTTGTTTTATAGTTATTTTCTTTATTTGAAATTACATTCAGTGAATTGTGCTCGTTCCATTCCTGACTGGAAACCAACATTTTCAGGTTAGCCGTGGATTCACTTAGCTTGGGGAGAGATGGGAATACTTGCAGTCAAAAGCCTAGAGACTAGTTAGATAGTGGAGTTATAGTTATTCTTTTATATGTACAAGTTTATATTCTTTTGCAAAATGTAAAACTTGTGATCATTGTAAATTAAATTAATTTTATGAATGAGCATTATTTGTGATTTTGGATCTTCATGGCCGTGACAGCGTACTACCGCCGACACTGCGGCGTAGGCTGGCTTGGACACGTCTCGTATCCGTTTAAAAAAAAATAGGTGCGGGTCGTGACATCCTCCTAGGCCGAAACAATCCCGTGTCTCGGGGTATCGCTCGAGGAAGCCGTTCCTCGTGCACGAGTTGTCCAATGACCGTGCAAAGACAATTTTTGTTATTAAAGTATAGCCTACATTCTCTTTGAAAGTTTGCTCATTTCATCGTGTCCGTGCCCTTGTATTTATTCTTTCATTCGCAACAACACTATCGCTTTACCTAAGAAGGGGTCGAGAAGAGGAAGGTCAGCCACTCACATTGAGTTTACTTCAGGTAAGAGAACTTGTTGGTCGCGCTAGACGTCGCCTACGCGATTACCTGAAACCGTACAAGCAACCGATTAGAACACTGTATTATTCAAGAAGTTCGATAGAAAATATGAGTTCGAAATGCAAGCCATGAAAACCATCGAAAATATAAAAACGCATTCAGAAAACTAAGCCAAAACCAACGCAAGCGGCGTAAAAAATATTGCAACGGGAGGTCTCTCCCGACTCAGCCGCAGAGTCAATCCTTGAGGCGCTACCTGCTGAATATGGGACTTGGTTCCAAAGAAGCCACTCCGTAATGGAGAATAGATCTTAATTCAATCGTTCCCGTTCGATCGATTCATTGATCCCGACCTATCGGTCCCGACCGAATCGATAGCGACAGTGTTCCTTTCTCGCACACCCCGTAGGCGGAGAACGGGGCACGATGTAGGGACGGGGCACTACACCATAACCAACTAATAAAAAGTTTTGTCCTCGAAACTTAAGAATAGAACCTACCTCTATGAGAACAATGAAGGAAAATTTTCCTTCATTTCTGACTCAAGCTCCCACGTTGACTCCTCGACCGAATGGTTTCTCCAGAAGAAGTGGACGAGAGAAATAGCACGGTTGCGGAGAAGTTTATCCTTGTACTCCAAGATTTGTACCGGCTCTTCGACATATGATAAGTCCGCCTTCAGATCCAGCTGACCCAAATCTCCCACATGGCCCGGATCGTGCTCGTACTTCCGCAATTGTGAGACGTAAAAGACGTCATGTACCTCCGACAACACAGGTGGCAAGGCAATTTGGTAAGCTACTGGGATGACTCGCTTCAATATTTCGAATGGACCAACAAATCTTGGGCTCAACTTTCCTTTCGTACCGAACCTGGAAACTCCACGCATGGGCATCACTTTCAGGAATACATGGTCGTCTTCCGAGAACTCGACGGGGCGTCGGTGCGTATCGACATAGCTCTTCTATCGGCTTTGTGCTATTTTCAATCTCTTCCGTATCAACTTGACCTTTTGCACAATCTGCTCCACCAGCTCCGGACCAAGTATCTGCCGTTCCCCGACTTCATCCCAGCAAACGGGCGATCTGCACTTCCGGCCATACAAAGCTTCATACGATGCCATTTAGAAGCTGGACTGATAGCTGTTGTTGTATTTACTCTGCCAACGGTAGATGAACGTCCCATCTTGACTTCAAGTCGATCGCACAGAGTCGTAACATGTCTTCGAGAATCTGGTTCACCCGTTCTGTTTGGCCGTCAGAGGATGATAAGCTGAACTAAATTTCAACTTGGTCCCCAACGCTGAATGAAGACTAATCCAGAAGCGCGCCATGAACCGTCCATCCCGATCTAAGATGATAGATACTGGGATCCCGTACAGCCGAACTATCTCATCAAGGTATATCTGAGCAAGGCGGTCGACGCTCCAAGTAACTTTAATGGCTGTGAAGTGCGCTGACTTGGTTAGTCGATCGACGATGACCCAGACGATGTTGTTACCCCGCGGCGTCCTCGGCAAGCCAACAACAAAGTTCATAGTGACATGATCCCATTTCCACTCTGGAATGACAAGGTTTTGCATCTCCCCGCCCGGTCGCTGGTGCTCCGCTTTAACTTGCTGATAGGCCATACACTTCGACACAAAGAGCTCTACGTCCCGCTTCATGCCGTGCCACCAAAAGAAAACTCGTAGGTCCTTATACATCTTGGTGCTGCCATGATGCAAAAAATATTTTACATAATGCGCCTCTGACATTATCTCATTTCTAAGTTTTGCATCATCCAGAACGTATAGTCGACCCTTCACTCGCAACACTCCTGACTCGTCCTCTGCATAGTCGGACGCTTTCTCTATCGATATCAGCTTTCGCATCTTCTCCAGGTATGGGTCATCCTTCTGAGCAGACTTGATTCTCTCCAATAGGCTCGGTTCCAGCCGCAGTTATGATAGTTTCACGTCTCTGAAACGAACTCGGAGTTCAATGCCCATTCCTTCCAAGTCACGCAACAGTCGATCGTTGATGCATAACGAAGCTAAGTACTTCCGGCTCAGCACATCCGCTACAACATTTTCCTTGCCCGGCGTGTAGTCGATTGATAAGTCGTAGTCTTTGATTAGTTCGAGCCATCGCCTCTGCCGCAAATTCAGTTCTTTCTGGGTGAAGAGATACTTGAGGCTTTTGTGGTCCGTATAAATCATGCACGCCACGCCATAGAGATAGTGACGCCACAGCTTCAACGCAAACACAATTGCCGCTAGTTCTAGGTCGTGCGTGGGGTAGTTCTTCTCGTGTGGCTTCAACTGTCGGGAAGCAAAAGATATCACCTTATCCCGCTGTATGAGCACACACCCCAAGCCCTAGCCAGAATCATTGCTGAAGATTTGAAATCCCTCAGTCCCTTTAGGAAGAGCAAGTATCGGGGCCGAAATGAGCCGTTGTTTGAGCTCTTGGAAGGAAGCTTCACAGTCGTCTGACCACTCGAATGCGACTCCTTTCTGGGTGAGGCGAGTCAACGGCGATACAATCTTTGCAAAGTCCTCTACGAAGCGTCGGTAGTATCCCGCCAAGCCTAGGAAGCTTCGAATTTTGCTAACTGATGTGGGCCGTTTCCAATCAGCAACTGGCTCAACTTTCTTCGGATCGACTGCGATGCCCGCGTCGAAGATGATGTGCCCAAGGAATGAGATGTTGTTCAGCCAAAATTCGCACTTGCTCATCTTCGCATACAACTGATTCTCTCGAAGGGTTTGGAGTACCGCCCTCAGGTGCTATGCATGTTGCGCTCGATCCTTCGAGTAAACGAGGATATCGTCGATGAAGACTACTACAAATTTGTCAACGAACGGACGGAACACCCGATTCATTAGATCCATGAAGACGGCAGGGGCGTTTGTCAGACCGAACGGTATTACCAATAACTCGTAGTGGCTGTAACGAGTACGGAAGGCAGACTTCGGCACGTCATCTGGCTTGGCTTTGAGTTGGTGATAACCCGATCGCAGATCAATCTTCGAAAACACCGTTGCACCTTGGATCTGGTCGAACAAGTCGTCGATAAGGGGCAAGAGGTATTTGTTCTGGACGGTGGCCTTATTCAATTCTCGATAGTCGATGCAGAGCCGTATCGATCCATCCTTCTTTTTCGCAAATAGCACGGGCACACCCCACAGCGAGACACTCGGACGGATAAACCCTTTATCATGTAATTCCTGTAGTTGTGCCTTCAGTTCTTTCAATTCTGTATGGGCCATTCTGTACGAAACATTCAAGATCGGCCGGGTGTCAGAGAATGTGTCGATGGTGAACTCTATTTCTCGATCAGGCGGCATGTCGGGTAGCTCGTCCGGGAACACGTTTGGAATTCTGCTATAACGTCGGTCTGACCCGCGTTTGCACCATCATGTCTCGTGTCACGAACGGACGCCAAGTAGCCTTCGCATCCGGAATGAAGCAGCTTCCGAACAGAAATCGCCGAGATCACCATGCAGGTCGGCGAGGCTTCACCACACGAATAGCAGAATTCGGGCACTCCAGGTATGCGGAAGGTGACCCTCTTTCCTGCGCAGTCGATGGTAGTGTTGCAAGGACCGAGCCAATCCATGCCCAGTATGATGTCGAAGTCCTTTATATCTAGAATTATCGCATCAAGACCGATCTTTTGACACCCAATACATATGGTTCCTCCCCCGCAGGCTAAATTTGTCAGTAGTGGCACGCCCGAAGGCATACTTACGCTAAGATCGAGGTCTAATGACAATACAGGAAATTTGTGCTCGGCGGCAAAGTCCGCCGATATGAAAGTATGTGAAGCGCCTGAATCAAATAACACACGAGCAGGTACATTATTGAAATTCAATATACCTGTCACAACAGTGTCGAAAGCGAACGCCTCGTCTCGAGTCAAGGCGAAGACGCGCCCTTGAGCATTAGGACGTCGGTCTTGGTTGTTGGATTGGGTGGGCTGAGGAGGTCGGGGCGCCTGTCCTTGGTTCTTTTGACGGTGTTGTGGTGGTGGAGCATTTTGTCTTCGTAGTCAGGAAAGACAATCTTTAGCATAGTGTCCCTTTTTCCCACAAAAGTGACAATCTATGTTCTGGGTACGGCACTCGCTGGCATCGTGTCCTATGAAATTACATTTTGTGCAATGAGACCTAGTGCTCTGTCCCTGGTTGCCCCCGTTGTTCGAACGCTTTGAAGTGTGATTGTTACCCCCTGTATAGCTAGGACTTTTGTGATTGGAATTGCGCATAAATTCTGCAGCAACAGGAGGGTACTGGCTCTCAAGGCAGAGAGCATGATTTAGAGCATCGCCCATGGTCTTGTACTCTGGGACCTCGACATGCGCACCGATAGAGCGTCGCAGACCCATTTCGAATAGTCACACACGGTACTCCTCTGTAGGCAGAAACGTACTAGCAAATTTGGACAACTTATTGAATTCTGCGGCATACTGTTCTACTATTCGGTTCCCTTGCCTCAACTGTATGAATTCATTCTCCTTCTCTTGACGAACTGCGGAGGGAAGATACTCGACTTCAAAGGCTTTACGGAACGTGGCCCAAGAGATCGGTGCTGAGTTTTTGTCACGTCGGATCGCTCGCTTGTGCACGGCCCACCAGACGTGCGCGTTCAACCGTAGTTGAAGTTGTGCGCAGACGACTTGCTTTGATTCTTCAACGTCGAGGAGCTCGAAGTGATCTTCCAGCTCTTCCAACCAAACGATTGCCATAGAAGGGCCTTCGGTATCGCTGAAGCAAGTGCGGCACGCTTTCTTGAATTCTGACCCTTCAAAGATGTACTTTTTCGGTGTCGTCGGTTGACGTTCGGGCTCCTCCGTGTCGATTTTAATGGGTTGGACCGCCGGCACGGTGACAGTAGGCGTAGTCACGGAATTTTTGTTGGCCACGATTGTCTTGATGATCTGCTGCAGAGTATCTAGTTTCTTTTGTTGCAGCTTAGCTTGTGCGTCGAAGCAAGCTGGGCCTGTAGTGCCTCTGTCTGTTGATGTCAGGTCTCGGACTGATTCTGCTGCGCCTCCATCATGTACAGCATCCTTTCGATGGTATTATTAGAAGGTCCGGCCCGTGAACTACTAGAGCCACTAGAAGTGCTCTGCTCTTGCTCGGCCGTGGGTTCTGGCACTTCTGCAATACGAAGGCAAACACATCAGTCTCAAATTATTACGGACTCATTGTATGGAACAACTTATCTCATCGATGCGAGGTTAAGGGTTTGAAACTCTAGACACGAGGCCAAAGGATGTAAAGCCGTGCTCTGATACCAGTATGTCACGTCCCGATTCCGTAGAATCGATAGTCGTACCCCGGGCATGATGCCGTACGAACCTAAGTTGCGATCGCACAAGGCATAGTCATAAGGTTATCCGAAACACAACATCAAGTTAAAGTATGCAGAGAAAATTGATTGACACATTTGAAATAGAAGTAAACTTTTTATTGATAATAAAACTTCATTTACATTAACTCCATTACAATCATTGCCGTGCGGGCTATAACATGACTTGATTACAAAATGAACGCTGATAAGATAGTCGTTCCATACATTACATCCCTTTTTACAAGCAAAACATAACACTTTCCACCTGCTATTGAGGGAAGCCGAGTCGTCATTTCTTTCTTTTGTACTGATTGCGGAGCCTTCAAAAGGATTTAGAAACAAGCCTTCAACACACGGACGAGGCTTAAAAAGTGTTCGCGTTGCCTTGAGCTTTAAGCGGCACGCCCTTCGTGATTCGGGGAACCTGCATGGAGAGCGAGGATCAGTACATTACACTTTGTACTGGTGCGTGGCTATTTAAGTTCCAAGCTCTCATTTGGTTGAAGAGTTTACAAGACTTAATGTATGCATGTTTCTAACCATCCTAATGAATTTCAAATAAGCATATGACAAGCATAATGTAAAATACGTTTGAACTTACCCACGACGGACCGTGCCGCGCCTTATAAGACTTACCATGTTCTTTTCTGTCAATTATTATCACTTTTATATGCAATTTGTATATGTGAAGGTCACTAGTACCACAAGCCATTTTGGACTATAGCTGGGTTAGACGGCGACCCTTTTAGTGCGGGTAGCGAGCCCCGCTGCAAGTTCTCTCGACTAACCATATTTTTGCTTTCGTCGAGCGCAGCTATCTTTTGCTTCCTTCTAGGCCGAAACGATCCCATGTCTCGGGGTATCGCTCGAGGAAGCCGTTCCTCGTGCACGAGTTGTCCAATGACCGTGCAAAGACAATTTTTGTTATTAAGGTATAGCCTACATTCTCTTTGAAAGCTTGCTCATTTCATCGTGTCCGTGCCCTTGTATTTATTCTTTCATTCGCAACAACACTATTGCTTTACCTAAGAAGGGGTCGAGAAGAGGAAGGTCAGCCACTCACCTTGAGTTTACTTCAGACAAGAGAACTTGTTGGTGGCGCTAGACGTCGCCTACGCGATTACCTGAAATCGTACAAGCAACCGACTAGAACACTGTATTATTCAAGAAGTTCGATAGAAAATGCGAGTTCGAAATGCAAGCCATGAAAACCATCGAAAACATTCACGAAAATGCATTCAGAAAACCAAGCCAAAACCAACGCAATCAGCGTGAAAAATAGAGCAATGGGAGGTCTCTCCCGACTCAGTCGCAGAGTCGATCCTTGAGGCGCTACCCGCTGAATATGGGACTTGGTTCCGAAGAAGCCACTCTATAACGGGGAATGGATCTTAATTCAACCGTTTTCGTTTGATCGATTCGATTGATCCCGACCTATCGGTCTTGATCGAATCGATAGCGACAGTGTTCCTTTCTCGCGCACCCCACGGACGGAGAATGGGGCACGATGTAGGGATGGGACACTACACATGGTTCATTCATAAACGTGTCTCATTCAATTCAACAAGGCGACTAGCCAGTCTTTTAGTTCCAACTAGGAACGCATGATCAATCATTTAGTCAAGGTAACAATCTATGTTAATTTGTGACAAGGCATGAAAGTCAAACTAGTATTTAGTTTGGTCGAGTCCATAACTCTCAGGGTTAAGTACCAGTGATACGGGATGCCCACAAGCTTATCAAGACACGGGGCATACTTCACACAACAATATGTATTAAATACTAACATGCATCAAGTGGCACAATCCAGCAAAATGTGCGAGATAAGACGAAACACTCAAATTCGACGAATCGTGTGGGATAAGACAGATGGCGCGATTCTATCATGCAATTTGCGGGACTCATGCGGTTCGCAAGAGCAAGCGGTCCGCAGGACGAAAGGGGCCAGAAACTCATGTGGCCAAAGTCTCATGCGGTCCGCAGGAGGAAAGCGGTCCGCAGGACGCATGCAGCCGAAGACTCATGCGGTCAAAGACTCATGCGGCCAAGGAATACATGCGGCCCAAACATGCGATCCGCAGGACTGCATGCGGCCAAGAATACATACGGCCCAAACATGCGGTCCGTAGGACTGCATGCGGCCAAGAATACATGCGGCCCAAACATGCGGTCCACAGGACTGCATGCGGCTAAGAATACATGCGGCCCAAACATGCGGTCAAGAATACATGCGGTCCGCAGTACTGCATGCGGCCAAGAATACATACGGTCAAAGGATTTATGCATGCGGTCCGCAGGCTCAAGTCGATCCGCAGGACATATGCGGCCAGACTGTACATCTCCTCCAAAAATCCGAGAAAGATGGACTAGGAACTCATGAACTTCAAACTTGCGTAACTTGGTCAAAACAAAACAAAATCTAACTTTTCAAAGGTCAAATTTGGGTAAGATAAAATTCTCTACCACATGGAACAATTAGATTTTGAAAACAAGCAAGTTTGATAGATCAAAACCAAGAAAAACCGAAAATGACATAAACTTAGATCTACAAAATTTTAACCACCAAAATAAAAAATGCAAAGAACTAAAGGGTCTTAGAATCATGTGAGAAAGATAATAGACAATTAAAAATTATATTTTCCAACATTCGGCAAGATGTACTTGCCTCTCCAAATTGGGTTAGGGTTTTGGTGGAGGAAATGAAATGAGAGTTTGTGAGGAGAGAGAAAAGGAAAGATGTAAAAATATCATGTTAAGTTTGATCCCCACCACCCATTCATTCCCCATATAATCTAGGTCATCCACCCCTCATGATGAACCAAGCCAAACCAAGTTGGTTCAACATGAACCGAAATAAACCAAGAGATGAACAAAGCAGAAAATAAAATACAAAAAATATTTAGCATGCAATTAAAGGAATTAAATACAGAATATATGCACGATAAATATTAAATAAATATAGTTAAGTAGTACACGTATTAAAAATACGTATCCCGAAAACGGGAAGTGACAGATGAACTCGGACACGGTGCACGATGCACGGACACGATGATGGTTATTGATGATTGGCAATGGTAGGAAATTGTGGTTGTGGAAAAAAGTGATAGGAAGCCTCCCTTATATATAGGAGTGTGGTTTCCCTAACTAGGGAAGGATTATAATTTTCATGGATAGATCCTTCCATAGAATTAAATCAAAAAGATTGATCAAATCTTTATACATAAATAATATCTAATTTTTAATATCTATTATTTCAAATAAATAGTTTTATAAATCAAAACCTTTAAAAATAAATGATAATAATAAACCAAATAATTCTATATTTATAAATATCAAATTATAAAATTGATAATATTAAATTAAACAATTTTCGAATATATTTTTATAAATTCAAAATTTATTTTAAAGCAAATCGACAAAGACTTTCCTTAATCAAAATACCATTTATAGATTTAAAATATTTCTAACCCAAAAAATATTTAAAACTAAAAATAAATAAATATTTTAAAAATTCGGGTAGTGGGCTAACTAATTTACCCACATTAGAAAAAATTTGTCCTACAAATTTCAAAGGATACGACTAGGCACGACTAAGAATATAATCAAAAGATGATACGATCAATCGATACGAATAGGCACGATAAAGGATATAATCAATTCATGATTGAATTAGTTAGACATAATTGCAGATAGTGCCACGTCCCGAGTCGACAAACCGTTCGTTCCCAGTATTATCTTGCCGATTCGATCGTCCTCGCTAAGGCGTGATGCCGTACGAGTCTGGAATTGCACTCGTACAAGACAAGAACGTTATGTTGATTTTCATATTAATACGCCAAGTTGAAACTTCACAAATCATATCAGAATATAAGACGCATTATAGGAAGATAGAAATTTATTTTTCATTTATAGCTTACAACGAAGTACAAGTCGTAATTACAATGGATGCCGTTGCGGCTACATTGATTGAAAACAGAAAAAAATACACTCGATAAGCTGCCTGAACTAACACTTGTCGTTCCATACATTTGCCCCTTTATACATAAGTCGTCGATTGAATTGGCTTCAAAATACTTCAGCATAGAAAGAGCTTCAAAATGCCTCTCTGTACTTCAGCTTCAGTTTAGAGCGCCCGTCGCACCTGGGAAATTTGGGGAAGGGGATTAGCACACTTGCTAAGTGGATGAGATGAACATGCTCGTCTAAAACGACTCTGATTGTTAAGGTAGGCATGCTTTAGAGTTGTCTTTCTATTTAGAACTAAATGAATTCAGTTCATATCGATAACCATCTTTGAGTAATAAAGCATACAGTACAAACGTAGCAATTTATCACATTTCTTACCACGGCCGTGCTTGTCCCTGCATAAAATAGAGATAGTAATTATAACTGCATAAGATAATGGATGAGCATGCTACTATCTTACATGTGGTCATTGGTGTTATATACCACTTGGGACTTAATCAAAATTGGCATGCGACGCTTCCTTTTCAGCCTAGGTTGCAAGCCTTACTGAAGGTTCCGTATGCCTCGCGCCAAAGCACGATAAATTATTCCCCCTAGGACGAATCGGTTCCGATGCCCCGGATACCGTTTCGAGGAAAACGAACTTGTGCACAAGCTGTCCATGACCATGCCAATGCGTGAACAGTTTAATATATATATGCAACAGATTTGTATAGCGCGGACAGTATCGAACGACATTATCATTTCTTCCAACTCATGCAACGATTCATTTTCCCCAAAGTCGTACTCCCGATTTAGCATCCTATAGGTACCAAATTGCCCGAGGCATCATAACCCACGATCGACGTTTTATATTATTTTGCAGCACGTAAAATAGTCTATCTTTTTACTAGAACCTTAAATTTTTTCGTTTATGTGAGAAACTTGTATTTTTAGAGTAGATTACTCTAAATCGATACATTTTTTCAGAGTTCTTGACCTTAGTGAATTGGCATACATTTAACTTGGCATCGTCGATTTGAATGAATTCGAGGCAAAGAAAATTCCTTTGCGGGATATAGTAGAAAAGAAGGGCCGAATCACCCACCAAGTTCTTCGAATCGTGCCGACCGTCGAAGCGCTTCACAACGTTCAAGATTTAGTTACGCGAGCTCTTGCAATGGCACCAACACTTAGTTAGGATTCCTTCTTTATTCCCTCGCTTCGAAATTCGTAAATTGTATCCAGAAAAATGACGCAAAAGCACTTCATCAAAACCCAGCGGCAAAAGCTCCAAGAAAACAATACAGCGATCCGGTCCCGTCGAAGGGACTCTTATATAGAGCTCACTCGTCGAGACGCAGTCCGCTGCATATAGGAATTATTCCAACAGAAGTCATTCCATTAGTTGGATCGATTCTCGTAACGTCCATCCAAATCGATTTGATCGATGCCGCAAGGTGTTATCGTTTATCAAGCTCAGCAATCGAGTCAGATGGCCATTTTAGTTCCTGACCGATCTGACTCGGCGCTAGCATATTATGAAGTCCGTCGCCTATCGAAGCGGGGCACTACATAATATACCACTAAGAAAAAGTTTCGTCCCGAAATTTAAGAACAAGGGTCCGACCTTAAATTAGGCAAACAACGAAGGATACTTCTTCTCCTCCGCCTCCATTTCCCACGTTGAAACTTCAACTGAATGGTTCCGCCAAAGCACGCGGACCAAAGACATCGATCGATTTTGTAACACCTTCTCCTTATGGTCCAAAATTTGAATAGGCTCCTCCGAGTAAGACAAGTCAGTACGTAGCTCCAACTGATCGAATCTAACCACGTGACTTGGATCGTGCACATCTTTTTGAAGTTGTGAGACGTGGAAAACATCGTGCACATCAGCCAAGGCAGAAGGTAGTGCGATCTGATAAGCAACCGTTGTAACTCGCTCGATGATCTCGAAGGGGCCTACAAATCTCGGGCTCAACTTGCCTTTAACGTCGAACCGTATCACACCACGCATGGGCGTTACTTTGAGAAACACGTGGTCCCCGACCAAAAATTTTAGCAGTCGTCAGCGAAGATCTGCGTAGCTCTTTTATCGACTTTGCACGATACGGAGTCTATCTCGAATCAAGCGGACCTTCTCGACGGCCTGCTCCACTAGTTTCGATCCCAGCACTTATCGCTCTCCGACTTCATCCCAGCATATTGGTGAACGACACTTCCTCCCGTAGAGCACTTCATACGGAGCCATCTGAATGCTCGACTGTAATTGTTGTTATACGCAAACTTCGCAAGCGGCAAATGCGTATCCCAACTAGTCTTTAGATCGATCGCACATAGACGCAACATATTCTCTAATATTTGATTTATCCTCTCCGTCTGTCCGTCTGTTTGGGGGTGGTAAGCTGAACTAAAATTTAGTTTGGTCCCCATCGCCGCTTGTAGGCTCGTCCAAAAATGCAATAGGAATTGCCCGTCTCTGTTCGAAATTATTAAGGCCGGTACCCCGTGCAGTCGAACAATCTCGTCGATATAGATTTGTGCTAACCGATCGACGCTTCATCCTACTTTAATTGCGATGAAGTGAAGCGACTTGGTCAATTTATCAACAATAACCCAAATTGCATCATTCCCCCGCGGCATCTTCGGAAATCCCACAATGAAATCTATCAAGATGTTGTCCCACTTCTACTCGGGAATGGCAAGGTTCTGCAGTTCTCCTCTGGCCTTTGGTGTTTCGCCTTCACTTGCTGACACGCCAAGTACTGCGATACGAAAGTAGCCACATCTTTCTTCATCCTGTGCCACCAAAAGTTTGAGCGCAAGTCCTTGTACATCTTGGTTCTCCCAGGATGCAACGAGTACTTCGTATAATGTGCCTCCATCAGAATTTCTTTTCTGAGTTCAGCAGTTTCAGGAATGCAGAGCTTTCCTTTTAGTCGCATCATCCCGTCTTCGTCTTCCGCAAAGTCAGTCGTCCTTTCTGTTGAAATTAGCTTGCACATCTTCTTCAGGAATAAGTCGTCCTTCTGTACAGTCTTTATCTTGCTAAGAAGGCTCGGTCCTAACTTCAACTAAGCTAGGTGCAGGTGTTGATACTCAATTTTGAGTTCGATACCCATCGCTTCAAGGACTCGTCCTATCTCATAATTTATGGCCAGTGATCCCATAAATATTCTGCTAAGCGCGTCGGCCACAACATTTCCCTTGTCCAGCGTATACTCGATCGTTAGCTCATAATCTTTTATGAGTTCGAGCAAACGTCGCTGTTGTAGGTTGAGTTCTCGTTGCGTAAACAAGTATTTTAGGCTTTTATGATCTGTGTAGATTCTGCAAGCCATACCATAGAGATAGTGCCGCCAGAGTTTCAACGCAAACACGATCGTCGCCAATTTTAGGTAGTGCATCGGATAGTTTTTTTGTGCTGCTTCAACTGTCGTAAAGCGTAGGAGATGACTTTATCTCTCTGCATGAGTACGCACCCGAGGCCAGTTCTTGATGCGTCACTGAATATCTGAAAGCCTTTTGGACCATCTGGAAGTGCAAGGATTGGAGCTAAGACGAGCCGCTGCTTCAACTCTTGAAAGCTTGATTCACAGTCGTCACTCCATTCAAATACTACTCCCTTCTGGCTGAGGCGAGTCAGAGGCGACGCTAGTTTTGAAAAGCTTCGCACGAATCTTCAGTAGTAGCCCGCTAAGCCCAGGAACCTCCGAATATCGCTAGCCGAGGTAGGTCGTTTCCAATCTACCACCGCTTCAATCTTCTTTGGGTCTACCGTGACACCTTCGACAGAGATTACATGTCCAAGGAATGTCACGCTACTCATCCAGAACTCGTATTTACTCTGCTTGGCATATAATTTATTTTCACGCAGGGTCTGCAATACCGTCTTCAAGTGTTCTGCATGCTCTTCTCGATTCTTGGAGTAGATAAGGATATCGTCGATGAACACGACTACAAATTTATCGATTTGAGGTCGAAAGACTCGGTTTATCAGATCTATGAAAGCGGCTGGGACATTCGTCAAACCGAATGGCATGACTAGGAATTTATAATGACCATATCGAGTGCGGAAGGCAGACTTCGATACATCATCAGATTTGATCTTCAACTGATGATAGCCTGAACGAAGATCGATTTTTGAAAATATTGTCGCGCCTTGCAGTTGGTCAAATAAGTCATCGATTCGTGGCAAGGGATACTTGTTCTGCACGGTCGCCTTGTTGAGTTTTCGATAGTCGATGCATAGCCGCATCGACCCATCATTCTTCTTCACAAACCGTATGGGAGCTCCCCACAGAGAGATGCTAGGGTGAATAAATCTGCGGTCTAGCAACTCTTGTAATTGCACCTTCATCTTCTTCAGTTCTGGTGGAGCCATTCGGTAAGGCGCCTTTGATATCGGTCGTGTATCCGGAAAGGTGTCGATGCTGAATTCTATTTCTCGATTCGGCGGCATCCCGGACATCTCGTCAGGGAAAAAGTCGGCAAAATCTGCCACAATATCAGTCTGCATTATGCTTGTATTATCCTTCCGCGTGTCTCGAACTGATGCCAAGTATCCCGCACAGCCGGAACGCAACATACGCCTCGCCGATATTGTCGATACTATCACTGCCGTCTTCGAGACCGTACCGCACAAATATGAGAACTCTATCTCGCCAGAAAGGCGAAACACCACTCTCTTCTCTGCGCACTCGATCGTTGCATGACAAGCGCCCAACCAATCCATGCCCAGGATTATGCCGTACTCTTTGATGTCTAGTACGACGGCATCCAAGGATAGATTTTTTTTTCCGGTGTAAATGTGGTCATCCCTACAAATAAAGTTCACAGGCATATCGACTCCCGACGGAGTGCTAACGCTAATGTCTATATCTAGTGATTGTATAGTTATTTTATTTTCTTTCGCATGATCAGCAAATATAAAACTATGCATCGCACCCGAATCGAATAGTACTCGAGCAGGTATATTTTTGTAGAGTAATATACCTGTTACAACAGTATCGGACGCGAACGTATCATCCCGAGTTAATGCACAAACTCAGCCTTGAGATCCATGGCGTTGATTCTGTGGGTTGACGGGCACCGCATTTGCGTCTTACAGTATAGGCGCTTTATGCTAATTTGGAACATTTCTTGTGGAGTGTTGATTTGGCTTTCCCGTCTGAAAGAATTAACTGAAGTGGCCTAGCTAGCTCGCCACACTTGAAACATGTTCTCAATTTACAGTCGGGATCTTGGTGCCCACGCTTGCCGCATCTGTTGTAATTTACTGCGACAAAGTGACCTCGATTCTCAGACGTATTTTGACGCTTTGGCAACCCCGATCCCTCGAAGTCGTTAGGTCGTTTATTAAAATTGTTACAGACGACCGGCGCGGCTCGTTGCGATATACGGCCGAAGATCCGCTCACTATCAAGTGCAGCTTCGTAGGATTCACGATAAGTTCAACATTTCTGATTCATGACGTCCCTACACAATTCGTCGTTGAGGCCTTGTTGAAAACGCTCGCACCATTCTTCTTTGTTGGGTAGGAAGGCGCCGGCAAATTTTACAAGTTTCAAGAAGCTTGCATCATAATCTTCAACAGTCATATTTTCTTGCCTCAACATCATGAACTCATCCCCCTTCTGTCGACGGATGGCACGAGGAATGTACTGCTCAAGGAAGGATGCGTTGAATATTTCCCAGGAAATCTTGGTGTTGGAATCGATTTCACATATTTTCTGTTTCTTCGCCGCCCACCAGTCGTGTGCTCTCAGTTGTAGCTGTAGCGCCACACAGGCCACCCTCTGGGACCCTTCGATGCACAGAAGATCGAATAAGTCCTCCATTTCTGCGAGCCATCCTACTATCACATTGGGCTCTGCTCGGCCGTTGAACTTCGGCGGGTTCATCTTGCGGAACTCCTTTACTTTGAACATGGAAGAAGAGTTTATCATTTGCGGTTGGACTTCTTCCTCGACTTCATCTTGAACATCTTGCCTCTCTTCGGATACCACGACCGTTGCCTTGGTATTGCCGTTCATCTTGCTTACGATCTGCGTTAGGTCGTTCATTTGCTTCTGATGCGCATCAAATTGGGCCTTGATATGCATTTGAAGCTGTTGTTGCTGCAGTTCCATCAACTGTAGCATTTTCTCCATGGTCGTCTCGCTAGGGCCAATGCTCTTTGAGCTCGACGTACTATCCATGGTTTGGGTTGTTGTGCCAAAATTGTTCTTTTTCTTAGTCATTCCTACAAAACAGAGTAAACCCGTTAGTATTTTTTAAAAATATCTACGGGCTTACCTATATGGAACTTTTATTTCACGCAGCATGTCGACAAGCATTCAATCGAGCCATCGCAACAGACATTCCAATAATAAAACATCTTTCAAAAATCCAAGAAAACATAACTGTGCTCTGATACCAATTTGTCACGCCTCGAGTGGACAAACCGTTCGTCTTCGGTGTTATTTTGCCGATTTGATCGTCCTCGTTAAGGCGTGATGTCGTATGAGTCTGGAATTGCAATCGTACAAGGTAAGAACGTTACGTTGATTTTCATATTAATACGCCAAGTTAAAACTTCATAAATCACATCAGAATATAAGATGCAGCATAGAAAGATAAAAATTTGCTTTTCATTTATAGCTTGTGTCATGCCCCAGAACCAGAATACTAGAGAGCGGGGGATAGACACTGCCAGCTACGTATATTGAAGTGAATCCCACCTCGCAATATGGTCACGGCTGTCTAGATGCATGAGGGTTTACTACAAGCCATCAGTCTCTTAAGGTCAAGAATAAGCCTAGTGTCTCAATCTCAAGCAAGCAAGTAAATGTAACAAGATGGTAGATCATCAGACATACAAAGTAAGGCATCCCATACATTACATATTCAGATGATCATGAAGCTAGTCATACAAAATGTGAAGGCTAGCAAGAGTTTAAGTCATGCATGATCAACCCTAGGATTTGTCAATCATGTTACAGCCCGTAGGCAGACAGTAAGTAAAGTTGCAAACGAGCTAACACTTGTTCGGCGGCTAAACGCCTCAAAAGAATATTTTTACAAGGGAGCGGGGAGCAAAATAAGAATCCACTCGTTGCCAGGATTCCTTCTAGTGGTCACCATCAGACAGGAAGGCTGGGAGATCCTCGGAAGCTGCTCTAAAATCTGGCCATACAAAACCAGCTGGGTCAGACCCCAGAAGAGCAAGTGCCACAAAGGAGGCTTCACTTAAGAACTAAAATCAGCATATCAGCACATAAAATCATAGGAGAATTTGCATAATACATGAGTTAGAGGAAACAGGGTGATAAACGATAAGATAACTAAAGGACTATTCCGGTAGCCAAGTTACAACCCGTAAACCAAACAAGGACCGGGGTTGTAACCCTTCACCTGAACAGAACTTAGCCTCTAACCAATTAACGATAAAGTAAAACATAAACAATCATGTCCAGAGATAGCCATGTACTGGGTCTAGACAAGACCAGACAAGATGGGACTTCATCCAACATTCACGGCCAAGCAAGAGTACGACATGATAGTTAACTAGCTAGGGTTATCACAAGCCTAGTTACTAGCAAGATGTAATGAGATATTCCTACGGCCACAAGCCCTGCAGACTATCCAGGTAATCTAGTAGCAAGGTTCATGTTAAGAGTTGTCTTGACTTGTTAGGTGACTTGGATGCAATACATGACAGTATGCATAGTAATTGTTTCATGTAGTGCCCCACATAACAGTGAGTTGGAAATGTGCCCTACTCGTCGACAGACTACAAGTCCATCAGGAAGACGCCCAGATAACGGGATTGCTTGTAGCCGAAATATCTCTCTATATGAACTACTTGATCAATCTAGTCATTAACCTAGTCAGATTCAGTATGAATCCCTGACCGTGGTAACCAGGGATACAAGTCCTAGACATGATGCGAGACAAGACTGGTAGCTTATACAAGCACATTCAATACATCACCCACGGTGTTCAAGATGAGAGTTTACTAGCATGTCAAGTTAGCTGTCGCAACAACGTTCATGAGTTACATGTCAAGATTACTTGTCAGGAGTGCACCACAACGGTCACCATCATGTCATGGCATGTCATGTTCTTGTCTGGAGTGCGCCACGACGGGCCACTATCATGTTGGACTACTTGTACTGGTTACTTGTTACTTGTTAGGAGCGCGCCACGACAGACCGCCATCATAGTTCATTACATATTATTTATCAATTCGTGTTCACACATCATGGTTATGATATATACCATATCATCATGCAAGCAGAAAAGACATATCCTGAGTGCACCCCAACGGCCACCGATATAAGAAAGACAACAAGGCTTAGAGCATGAAATGTAATAAAGCCAAAGGACATGGCAGCATATAGAAGTAAACACATATTATGGCAAAAGAAAAAAATGCCAAATCGTTGCTAAGCCGTGCCACGTCTTGCACAAGTCTTGCCACGATCTCTATATTAGAAAAATATAGAAAGTCGTGCCACGATCAAACAAAATCGTGCTAATTGTGCCAAGTCGTACTGCGACTTGCACAAGTCATACCGTGTCGAGTCGTGCCATGCCTAGCCGTGGCACGCATGGGTCATGTCGTGTCTGTAGGAGCGTAAAAGTGCTTCACAGAATGAGTCAAAGTGATAGATCATTCTACTCAAATTGATCTACTTTACGTCGCAGGGAGGTTAAACACTTTACGCCCAAGACAAGGCTAATCGCTTTTACGCCTAAAGCAGCCAGGGTCAAGACAATGGTTTTACGCCTAAGATAGGCTAACCCTCTTTTTACGATGGACAAAGCTGTCAAAGTCTCGCATTTAATGCAAAGTCTGACATGAAGATATTGATGATGGCATATACCACAGATTTTGAAGGGATTTGTTTTATACAGAGACCAATGTTGTCGTTTAGTATGTGGACTGAGCTACTTTACGCTCACACTATGGCTTCTTTTACGCACGGAGATTATATGAGTTTTTACGCTCAAAAGTCGACGTGTGCGTAAAGTCTATTTGGGCTACTTTACGCTCAAGGTTATTCAATAACCACTTTACGCGAGAAATCTATGACAGGGCTGTTTTACGCCTAGTCCATTACTTTACGCTCAGAGTACATTGGGGTTGTTTTACGCCCTATTCTTCTTCATCAGTTGAGAACGTGGTCTTCCTACATGGCTTTCATGCCATACATCTCGAAGAACGTGTGTACATGCATCCTATTCTTACTGAAATGATGGGACACGTGTCAACATATACAGACGATGACTTCAGTCGTGGGTGACAGTTGTTAGCGTAAAAATAAAACTTTTACTGAGTTTTTACGCACAAGAGCCCAAGTCTATAAATAGACTTATTTTCTCATATGGCACACACACACAGAGATAGGAGAAAAGACAGATATTAGAACTCAGAGATTTTTGATTCTCTAGAGCATTCTTCTTCAACCTTTCTTTCAGAACAGAGTGAAGCAAAGCAGAAAAGCATTCGGCCTCGCCATCAGTGCCCAAGTGCGTCGATACCTTTCTGGTGACGTAGTTCTTCCAAATTGTTCATCTTCAAGCAGCGATCTTCATCATCATCGTATGGTCCAAGGAACAAAGTGATCATTTACAGATCAGACTTCTACAGTAATACTTTCCCAGAATTAAATTTGTACTTCTTGTACTCTTTCTCGTTTTATTTTCAAAATCCAACTTCCAGGCATTTTGTTAAGTGAAACAAAAATGGCGACTCTGCTGGGGACGACCTTCTCCTCTGACGAGAAGGCAATTGCTCAATACGATGATGTGTCAATTGGATCGACAAAGAAGACTCTGGTTGTACACTTCGACCAGACTGCTTATGAAGGGATGCTCCGAACTGGGGGTGGTTCTCGCTACTCCAATGTTCAAAAATCTCGCAAAGCACAAAAAGTTTGGATTCCTAAATCCAAAATAGCTTCTGATCTCTCTGTTGCTGCTAGTGGCAAGGGAATTCTTCCCACTCCTGTCATAGGGGCTCCCGTTTGTAACGAGGCAATCCTTACTTCAGAGTTGCACTCAAAGTGTGACGATTTATCTTCCGTTTGTAACGGTGAAGATAATCAGGTTTCACACCCACTGCGTAAGAACCAGGTTTTACGTTCAGTGGTAAAAACCAACTTTTACGCTCAGTACATAAAGATGAGTCTCCCATTTGTAATGGGGCAGACTCTAACGATTGTGCTTCTGGGTGTAAGAATCAGTCTTCCGTCGGTGACGTGGTAGGCTCAAATAAATTACGCTCTTCGCGTAAAATAAAATCTCCCGTCTGTGACGTGGCAGATAACTAACTTTTACGCTCTACACGTAAAGGTAAATCTCCTGTCTTTGACAGTGTAGATAAAATTTGCAATAATGTTTTTACATCTAATGTACCTAAACGTGTGTAGCGTAAAAATGTTGTTGGTAAAGCTTCAGTTCTACACCAACAGCCTTCTTATACTGCTCTACGCAAAGTACCAAATCTACAAATTACACACAATGAAAATGGAGTCCTTCGTGCTAAAAAATCTCAAGATTTATGCACACAACTCCAAACGCATAGAAATGTACAATTTGGTTCTGCGAATGCAGCCAATAATCTTCTTTATACATAGGGGACTAAACGTTTCTCCACCCCAAATGTAATAAAGAAGACTACTCCCTCCACTCCTTCTGACTTACGTGAATTGCTAATGCAAAAGCGTAAGAATAGACAATCTCCGGTGACATTTACCAAGAAAAATATCATTGTGATTATCACCAGGTTGTAATCAATTGTTGTTGTTCGGCTTCAAAACGGTCAGTTTTTGATCGATTGAGTTTTAATGTGTCTCAACAACAAACTGAAGACCAAGAACATGAGTTGTCATATGCGTCAGTGAACATGGCATCTCATACTAACAGAGGACGACGTCCAAGACGAAATACGTCCCAAACCCCAGGTCAGCAACAGTTCAACAGACTTCTTGATTCTTTTGAGGGAGTATATCAGAACACTCGATCAAGAAGACAAAGACAAATGCAGACTTCTGATTCAGAAGCTGGGGGTACTCAATCTTTTGAGTCCGAGACTGACAGTGTCGATTCATACTTCTATACTGATCCTTCTTTATCTTCAAGAGAGGTTGAATCCTACGATGTTGGAGATAAACCAGAGACCTCATCTGTTAATACAGAACAGCACCTCACTGTCGTTGAGCAATCACTAAAAGATATGCTTAACATGGTACAAAACATGCATCAGATAATATTGAATCAGCAAACTGCTCAGCCGACAGTAATAACACCAGTACCAGTAGCAGCACAAACTCAAGATAGTCAAGGGGCTGATATACCTGTGAATGTTTAGGAGCCTGCTGTTAATCAAAATTCTGCATCTCTAGATCCTATTATTCCAGAAGATGTACCATCTCTGGTGGGGATTACGGTACATACAACAACTATTCAATCAAATGTGCTTCCGCAAACTACTGAGGCCATTCAAGCAGTACGTGAACTCAAAGCACAGTTTGAAGTCTTGAGGCACAAGGATCAACTCCAGAGGTTAGGGATTAAGCAACCTTATCCTCCACATTGGAATGATGTACCTTTTCCACCAAAATTTGTCATGCCCCAGAACCAGAATACTGGAGAGCGGGGGAATGACTCAGCCAGCTACGTATTACGGGTAGATGAATACCGTATAATACGATCAATGCTGTCTAACCAGACGAGGGGGTGTATGCTACATGAAAGTCTTACTATGGTCACTTCACATCTATTGTTTCAATCGTTCAAACAAGAAACAGTAATAGAGAACATGTAAGATAAAGCAGTAAGGCGTCCCAAACGCTCAGTCAAAATGTTCTTGAGATCTGGCTTTACAAAACATAGCCAGATGGTATAGTAACGTATACACAATTGTTATCAGCTGCAGTCTGACTTAATTACAATTATGTAAAAGTAAGTGCAAGACAATCCGACTAACATGTCGGTGCCAAACGGCTAAGTATAAAGTAAGTAGCAAAACGAGCGGTGAAGTAAGGGAACCCACTCAAGTCCTCCTGCGATCATCCCTCTAGTATTGACCATCTTGGAGGTAGAAGTAAGCTGAATCCTCGGGGACCGGCTCTAAATCTGGCCATGTAAAACCAGAGAGGTTAGACCTCTAATAGCAAGTACCACAAGGAAGGACGATATGAAGGACTAAACTAGTAAGTAAGAAAATATAATAATAGATCTCTGTCTTCCACTAGGATTCACATAACGTCACGACACTTCGAACCAACCTCCCAACCAAACAAGGACAGAAGTTGGCCCGTCATGTCCTGACATCCTGATCATCTCAGTAGGCAACAGAGTAGATACAGTACACAAACAAATCATCCTGAACGGCCAATCAATTCCTACGGCTTGCTATTGTGAGTCCCAAGTTATCCTAGAATCATGTAAAAATAGGGATTCCTCAGTTCTTACTATGTGCAAGCAAGGCTAGTCTATCCAGTCAATCAATTGTGCCAATCATGTAGTTAGACGAGTCCCAGCGGGACGCCCGCCATTATAGTATGTACAATAATATAAGCAGATACTGTTCCCTGCCCGTGTGACAGATTTACAGTACATGTGGGAACTAGCCGGCCCGTCGGGCACTTAATAGTCCCAAGGGGGCTGCCATGTAAGAACTCGGAAATCCATTCTCTCCATGCCATCATTATTTTATTTAACTTAATAGTCTCTACGTTGAGTGAAGTTCCATGCCGTGGATCATGGTCGTTCAAATGAGTACTTTCATACGGGGTACGATATGCGCAACTCTACAACGATACCCGTACGGCTAGGTTGTAGGTTTTACATAGCATGATGCAACAATCAAATTAACCACAGAATAATCATGCCTTGACCATAAAGTACACATGCTGTCTTTGTAAGATAAATAGATAACTTAATAATAAATAATTACTTTGAAGCCTGTATGTGCCTGTATGCCAATATTCGGGATCGACTAATCGAGTATAATAGTTCATTACATGAACGTGTCTCATTCATTTAATTCAATAAGACGACTAGCCAGTCTCTTAGTTCCAATTAGGAACGCATGATCAATTATTTAGTCCATGTCATGATCATTATCAATGGTGACAAGGCATGAAAGTCAATTAGTATTACATGGGGTCGAGCCTATAACTCCTCAGAGTTAAGTTCTAGTCATACTGGGTATCCATGGATTAATCAAGACACATGACACATTCTACACAACAATCCATATTTATAATATTAACATGTCATGATTTATCAAGAAATTCACGCAAAAAGGCTGAGGAGTAAATGAATAGGTTGAGGAATAAATAAAAACACCCAGGTTAGGAAGTCACGCCAACAAGTCTATGCTAAGGCCAAAAGTTACGCAAGAAGTCTATGCTTAAGACCAACAAGTCACGCTAAGTCTAGCTGGGGTGATCGTGGAAAATGGGCGTGAACAGTGAGCGTGAAAAGTGATACACGCTGGCAAGCGTGAGCGTGAAAAGTCACGCAAGCAAGCACAGCGTGAGCGTGAAGGAAAAATCCACGCACGCACAAGAGAGCGTGACTAAAAATCCACGCACTCATGGAAGTATACGTGACTAAAAATACACACAGACTCGTGGATGTGTGCGTGACTAAAAATACACGCAGACACGTAGATGTGTGTGTGACTAAAAATACACGCAGACACGTAGAGACGTGTGCGTGACTAAAAATACACGCAGACACGTAGAGACGCGTACGTGACTAAGAATACACGCAGACACGTAGAGACGTGTGCGTGAGTAAGAATACACGCAGACACGTAGAGACGTGTGCGTGACTAAAAATACACGCAGACACGTAGAGACGCGTGCGTGACTAAGAATACACGCAGACACGTAGAGACGTGTGCGTGACTAAGAATACACGCGGACACGTAGAGACGTGTGCGTGACTAAGAATACACGCAGACACGTAGAGACGCGTGCGTGACTAAGCCTTCGTCCCAAGCCAGAAAATGAGGTTCCCAGCCAGAAAACACGCTAAGTTGGGAGGTCAAAACCATGAATAAACAAAAATATAGCAACTTAGATCTAGGAAAAACCAGCCATAGAAATCGAAAATGCCAAGTAGTAAACTCTCTCAGAATCTTGAGAGGAAGAGTAATGATCCATAAAAATGGATGAAGAAGAAACAAGATTGCACTTGCCTTCTCCTGCTACTGGTAGGTGGTGGAGAGTAATGGGAGGAAGAAGAAGGAGTAATGGTGAGAATGAAGTTATGAGGAGAGAGAGTGGAGAGGGTGGCTTTAAATAGGAAGGGTGGTAGTAGGTGGGGTGTTGGGCCGGGTTTAAGGGGATCCAGCAAACCGAAACCCAATAAGACTAAAGCAGCAAATAAAATTGCAGAATATAATTAGAAATTAATTAACATAAAAATTTAAAGAGCAGATAATTAATTAACATGAAACTAAAGGAATTTAAATACAGAATAATACATGATAAATACTAAATAAATACACATGAGCTGTACATGTATAAAAATACGTATTCCGGGAACGGGGAGTGACATCTCTACCCCCTTAGAAAAATTTCGTCCTCGGAATTTCAAATCCAAGCCGGATAGAAATATCAGAGCTAAACTAATACAAGCAATTCTAGTGAGCAAGCAATCATTTTACCATATCAAAAGCAAGTACTATATAAGTAAATCCATCAATCTACGATATCAGGTAGTTCTATCCATAAGGCGATAAGCATGAGAAATCAAGACAATCAAGGTATACAGAAAGAGATATACCTTGTGAGTCAAACAGGTGTGGATACCGTGTTCGGATATCATCCTCACGTTCCCATGTTGACTCTCCCAAGGAGTGATGACCCCAAGCAACACGAACAAGACTAATTGTTCGGTTCTTGAGTATCTTCTCTCTTCGGTCCAAAATAGACACAGGCTGTTCCTCGTAAGACAGGTTGGTACCAACAACCAGCTCAGAGTGATCGAAGACATGGCTTGGGTCCGATACATACCTACGTAATTGAGATACATGAAACACGTCATGCACCTCTCGTAACGAAGGTGGAAGGGATAAACGATAAGCAACGTCGCCTATCCGATCAAGGATAACAAATGGGCCTACGTACCGCGGACTCAATTTCCCGCGAACGCCAAATCTGATGACCCCACGAGTAGGTGAGATCCACAAGAATATGTGGTCCCCAACAGAGAACTCTAACGGCCTACGATGCTGGTCCGCCCAATGACGATGCCGATCCTGCGCAACTCGAAGTCGCTCTCTAATTTTCTTAACCACTTCAACCGTCTGAACAATCATTTTTGGGCCTAACATCTTTCTTTCTCCGATATCATCCCATACAAGCGGTGACCTGCACTTCTTACCATATAGTGCTTCAAATGGTGCCATCTGGATACTGGCTTGATAACTATTATTGTACGAGAACTCGACCAAGTGTAGGTGGCTCTCCCAAGACCCTCCAAAATCTAGAGTGCAAGCTCGCAACATGTCTTCCAAAGTCTGAATCGTTCTTTCTGATTGCCCATCCGTCTGCGAATGGTAGGCCGTGCTAAATCTTAACTTGGTACCCAGACTATGATGTAAGCTCTTCCAGAAATGTGATATAAAGCGGGTATCTCGATCTGACACAATACTGACAGGGACTCCATGTTGCCTGACTATCTGTTGCATATACAACTCTGCCAACTTTTCTGTAGATTGTCCTACTCTGAAAGGAAGAAAATGTACTACCTTCGTAAGTCGGTCCACTATTACCCAAATAGCGTCCTTACCACTTGGTGATCTCGGTAAACCGGTCACAAAGTCCATTGTAATATGCTCCCATTTTCATTCCGGAATAGGAAGTGGTTGTAATAACCCAGCTGGCCTCTGCTGTTCTGCCTTCACTTGCTGACATACCAAGCAACGGGAAACAAATCTAGCTATCTCTCTCTTCATCCCGTTCCACCAGAAATGCTGCATAATATCTTGGTACATCTTGGTCCCTCCAGGGTGAATAGAATACTGAGAACTGTAAGCTTCTGCCATAACCTCCTGTCTGATATCTCCACTAGGCACACATAGACGTGATCCAAACCTAAGTGTACCATCTTCATGAATTCTCATCTCCCTTCTGAGTCCTGACTCACATTCTGCCCTAAGCTTCTGAATCCTTGGGTCTTGTGCCTGAGCTGCCTTGATCCTGTCTACTAAGTCGGATTGAACTTGCAGACTTCATAAAACTCCTACGTCACTAGGAAGTATAACTTCGATGCCTATCTCCTGAAGGTCTTCTAAGATATGCCTCTGTGTTGTTAACATAAATGCGCCACCTCTTCTGCTGAGAGCGTCTGCTACTACATTCGCCTTGCCTGGATAGTACTGAAGCTCCACGTCATAATCCTTGATCAACTCCAACCATCTTCTCTGCCTCATGTTCAGCTCCTTCTGAGTAAAGATGTACTTCATACTTTTATGGTCTGTGTACATATCCACTCGATCACCATATAAGTAATGCCTCCATAGCTTCAAAGCAAATACTACTGCCGCTAATTCCAAATCATGAGTTGGGTAATTCTTCTCGTGGTCCCGAAGCTGTCCAGATGCATACGCTATCACCTTCCCATGTTGCATAAGGACACATCCAAGTCCCCTACCTGACGCATCACAATATACTGTAAAACCTCCGGGTCCAACTGGTAATATAAGAATAGGTGCTGATATCAATTTCTGCTTCAAAGTCTCAAATGATGCCTGACATTCTGTCGACCAAACGAATGGTACATCCTTCCGGGTCAAGCGGGTCATGGGTGCTGAAAGCCTTGCAAAGTTTGACACAAACCTTCTGTAATATCCTGCTAATCCCAAGAAACTCCGTACATCTGCTACGGTCTTGGGTACTGGCCAACTTTCTACTGCTTCTATCTTCCTGGGATCTACTGCTACTCCAGCTCCTGATATGATATGACCCAAAAATGAAATGTGATCCGTCCAGAACTCATACTTACTGAGCTTGGCATACAACTGGTTCTCTCTCAGAACCTGCAACACTTTCCTGAGGTGGTCTTCATGCTCCTCTTCACTAGCAGAGTATACGAGAATGTCGTCAAGAAATACAACGACAAACTGGTCTAAATTTGGCATAAAGATACGATTCATCAAATCCATGAATATAGCTGGAGCATTGGTCAAACCAAACGGCATTACTAAAAATTCATAATGCCCATACTTCGACCTGAATGTTGTCTTGGAAATATCTTCCTTCCGAACCCTCACCTGATGGTACCCTGAACGAAGATCTATTTTGGAGAAAACTCTAGCCTGGCTCAACTGATCAAATAAGTCGTCGATCCTGGGTAATGGGTACTTGTTCTTCACTGTTGCCGCGTTAAGCTTCCTGTAGTCAATGCATAATCTGGATGACCCATCCTTCTTCCCCACAAGTACCACTGGTGCTGCCCATGGTGACACGCTAGCTTGGATGAACTTCTTCTCCTTCAGTTCCTCTATGTGCTGATATACCTTGGCCTGCTCTGAATCCGCCATTCTGTAAACCCGATCTGATATCGGTTTAGTTTCTGGTGTCAATTCTATGCTGAACTCAATATCTCTAACTGGTGGTAGACCTGGAAGTTCTTCAGGAAATACGTCTAGAAATTCTTCAACTACCTTCGGGATCTGAACTTCTTCCATTGCCGCTACTATTCCCTGCTCTGGTTGAGTTGCCTCTGATCTGACTAAGGTGAACCTCTCCATGCCTGGAATATCAAAAGATACACTCCCTCTACGATAATCTATTGTCGTATGACTGTCTTTCAGCCAGTCCATGCCTAAAATAACGTCAAAATTTCCAACAGGAAATTCTATCAACCGGGCGGGTAAAGAATGCCCGCAAACTACAACGCTACACGCTAGAATAAATCTAATAACCCCTACGAGCCCATTACCAGTGAGTATATTCAACCTCCCTGGCAATGCCTCGAACTCCATTCCTAGTCGTGTCGCAAATTGTGCAGATATAAATGAATAGGATGCTCCCGAATCAAACAATGCTACTGCGGGATATGAGGCGACGAGAATGTTACCTGCCACAACATCTCTTGATGCCAATGCCTCCTCCAAGGATAAAGTGAATGCTTGCCCTCGACCTCCTTGCTGGTTTCCATGCTGCAGCCTAGCCTGATGTTGTTGTTGGCCCCTTCCTTGATGATGCTGGGGTGGTCTATGCTGGTGTTGCTGTATCGGCGGTCCCTGCTGCCGAAACATCTGAGCCTGCGGTACTAACGGACGTTGTGCCAACGGCCTTACTGCCACTGCTGGTCCTCGATACTGGCCTAACCCTGGGGCTGGCAGAGCAGGAAACTGCTGCCCTGGTCCTCCTGACCTCGAATTCATGGGACATGTGGTAACCCGATGATCTGGATTTCCACATATCAGACACAGTCCATTCAAAGTCCGACACACATCTCTAGTGTGCCCCATCTTCCCATAATAAGTGCAGCCCGTCGGGGGTTGCTGGTTCTTTCTCTGCTGCTGTTGCTGCTGCCTGGGTGGTGCTGGCCCTCGTATCGCCATATCGTGGATACGAATGCCAGTGGATGGTGCTGTTGTTCGGGGCGCTGCTTCCCCTCCTCCTTCAATCTGACTGTGGGATCTCTTCTGACCCCCAGTCCTTACTGCAAGCCTCTGAATGGTGATTTCATGCCTTCGAGTCGCCGTCAATACTTCGTCAAAAGTCTGGTAATTGTGCCCCTCTATTAATTGCAAGAGCTCAAGATGAAACCCTTGCTGAAACCCCATGGCCCTCTGGCGCTCTGTTGCTACCATCTCTGGGGCAAATCTACTCAATCTGCAGAATTCTGCTACATAAGCATCTACAGTCTTGTCGGCCTGCCTGAGGTTGATAAACTTCTGTTGTAGCTCAAACTGCGCCACAACTCCATAGTACTTGGTCTTGAATCTTGTAGTGAAATCATCCCAAGCCACAGGACGTCTGATGCCCACTTCCTCTGATTCCCACCAATCACGTGCGAGATCCTGAAGTAACAACTTCACTAGATCCACACGCTCTTTCGTTGGTACCTTAGCCGCTGTCAGAATAGCCTTAATATCCTTAAGCCATGCATCTGCTGAGATGGCATCCTCCGTGCCCTCGAAACGGCGGGGGTTGTACTTGTAAAACCTGGCTGATGCTCCTGAATCTGGTCTCACTCCTCTTTCCAAAGCCGTCTACAATCCTTGGTTGAGTAGCACATTCTGCTCTTGTAGCTGAGTGTGCATACGTTGTTGGGCCAACATCTGATGTTGCTGAGTGGCCATCATTCCTCTTATGATCTCCAGAAGGGCTGGTGTGTCCACTTGGGTAGGTGGAACTGTCGGTGGTGGTGGAACATCCGGATACTGCGATCCAGCCGCTGCTTCCACTATCACTTCTCCCTAGGCAGCCTCCTGAGGCGAGACTGGCCCGTGTTGCTGACCAACAGGATCAGGTTGTCCATGTTGCTCCCGCTGCTGTCCATCTCTGACCGATGCGGACGAAGTGCCCCTAAGAAAAGGGACAAGAGAACAATCAAACAACCGGACATGAAGGATCAATGAAGTCAAAGGATACCGGAATGTCAAGCAAAGGTTGAGAATAACGAATCATGAGATCAAGGGGGGATACGTGTGATTGAGACATCCTATAAATCAAAACACCCCACAAGTCTGAACTCAGACCTACATGGGCCACCACTAAAACCTTGTCACGTCCCAGAACCAGAATACTGGAGAGCGGGGGAATGACTCAGCCAGCTACGTATTACGGGTAGATGAATACCGTATAATACGATCAATGCTGTCTAACCAGACGAGGGGGTGCATGCTACATGAAAGTCTTGCTATGGTCACTTCACATCTATTGTCTCAATCGTTCAAACAAGAAACAGTAATAGAGAACTTGTAAGATAAAGCAGTAAGGCATCCCAAACGCTCAGTCAAAATGTTCTTGAGATCTGGCTTTACAAAACATAGCCAGATGGTATAGTAACGTATACACAATTATTGTCAGCTGCAGTCTGACTTAATTACAATTATGTAAAAGTAAGTACAAGACAATCCGACTAACATGTCGGTGCCAAACGGCTAAGTATAAAGTAAGTAGCAAAACGAGCGGTGAAGTAAGGGAACCCACTCGAGTCCTCCTGCGATCATCCCTCTAGTATTGACCATCTTGGAGGTAGAAGTAAGCTGGATCCTCGGGGACCGGCTCTAAATCTGGCCATGCAAAACCAGAGAGGTTAGACCTCTAATAGCAAGTACCACAAGGAAGGACGATATGAAGGACTAAACCAGTAAGTAAGAAAATATAATAATAGATCTCTGTCTCCCACTAGGATTCACATAACGTCACGACACTTCGAACCAACCTTCCAACCAAACAAGGACAGAAGTTGGCCCGTCATGTCCTGACATCCTGATCATCTCAGTAGGCAACAGAGTAGATACAGTACACAAACAAATCATCTTGAACGGCCAATCAATTCCTACGGCTTGCTATTGTGAGTCCCAAGTTATCCTGGAATCATGCAAAAATAGGGATTCCTCAGTTCTTACTATGTGCAAGCAAGGCTAGTCTATCCAGTCAATCAATTGTGCCAATCATGTAGTTAAACGAGTCCCAGCGGGACGCCCGCCGTTATAGCATGTACAATAATATAAACAGATACTGTTCCCTGCCCGTGTGACAGATTTATAGTATCTGTGGGAACCAGCCGGCCCGTCGGGCACTTAATAGTCCCAAGGGGGCTGCCATGTAAGAACTCGAAAATCCATTCTCTCCATGCCATCATTATTTTATTTAACTTAATAGTCTCTACGTTGAGTGAAGTTCCATGCCGTGGATCATGGTCGTTCAAATGAGTACTTTCGTACGGGGTACGATATGCGCAACTCTACAACGATACCCGTGCGGCTAGGTTGTAGGTTTTACATAGCGTGATGCAACAATCAAATTAACCACAAAATAATCATGTCTTGACCATAAAGTACACATGTTGTCTTTGTAAGATAAATAGATAATTTAATAATAAATAATTACTTTGAAGCCTGCATGTGCCTGTATGCCAATATTCGGGATCGGCTAATCGAGTATAATAGTTCATTACATGAACATGTCTCATTCATTCAATTCAATAAGACGACTAGCCAGTCTCTTAGTTCCAATTAGGAACGCATGATCAATTATTTAGTCCATGTCATAATCATTATCAATGGTGACAAGGCATGAAAGTTAATTAGTATTACATGGGGTCGAGCCTATAACTCCTCAGAGTTAAGTTCTAGTCATACTGGGTATCCATGGATTAATCAAGACACATGACACATTCTACACAACAATCCATATTTATAATATTAACATGTCATGATTTATCAAGAAATTCACGCAAAAAGGCGTAAGGACATAATAGAAGAATTATCATGCCATCATTAAATGAATAGGTTGAGGAATAAATAAAAACACCCAGGTCAGGAAGTCACGCCAACAAGTCGATGCTAAGGCCAAAAGTTACGCAAGAAGTCTATGCTTAAGACCAACAAGTCACGCTAAGTCTAGCTGGGGTGATCGTGAAAAATGGGCGTGAACAGTGAGCGTGAAAAGTGATACACGCTGGCAAGCGTGAGAATGAAAAGTCACGCAAGCAAGCACAGCGTGAGCGTGAAGGGAAAATTCACGCACGCACAAGAGAGCGTGACTAAAAATCCACGCACTCATGGAAGTGTGCGTGACTAAAAATACACGCAGACTCGTGGATGTGTGCGTGACTAAAAATACACGCAGACACGTGGATGTGCGCGTGACTAAAAATACACGCAGACACGTAGAGACGTGTGCGTGACTAAAAATACACGCAGACACGTAGAGACGCGTGCGTGACTAAGAATACATGCAGACACGTAGAGACGTGTGCGTGACTAAGAATACACGCAGACACGTAGAGACGTGTACGTGACTAAAAATACACGCAGACACGTAGAGACGCGTGCGTGACTAAGAATACACGCAGACACGTAGAGACGTGTGCGTGACTAAGAATACACGCAGACACGTAGAGACGTGTGCGTGACTAAGAATACACGCAGACACGTAGAGACGCGTGCGTGACTAAGCCTTCGTCCCAAGCCAGAAAATGAGGTTCCCAGCCAGAAAACACGCTAAGTTGGGGTCAAAACCATGAATAAACGAAAATATAGCAACTTAGATCTAGGAAAAACCAGCCATAGAAATCGAAAATGCCAAGTAGTAAACTCTCTCAGAATCTTGAGAGAAAGAGTAATGATCCATAAAAATGGATGAAGGAGAAGCAAGATTGCACTTACCTTCTCCTGCTGCTGGTAGGTGGTGGAGAGTAATGGGAGGAAGAAGAAGGAGTAATGGTGAGAATGAAGTTATGAGGAGAGAGAGTGGAGAGGGTGGCTTTAAATAGGAAGGATGGTGGTAGGTGGGGTGTTTGGCCGGGTTTAAGGGGATCCAGCAAACCGAAATCCAATAAGACTAAATCAGCAAATAAAATTGCAGAATATAATTACAGAAATAAAATTTGCAGGAAATTAGTTAACATAAAAATTTAAAGAGCAGATAATTAATTAACATGAAACTAAAGGAATTTAAATACAGAATAATACATGATAAATACTAAATAAATACATATGAGCTGTACATGTATAAAAATACGCATTCCGGAAACGGGAAGTGACAAAATTCAAGCCACAATCCATGGTATTGTTTGATGGGAGGACTTCTCCTAGTCAATATATCAATTATTTTGATATTATGACTGTACATCTGCAGAAAAATGATGCTCTTTTCACTCGAGTGTTCATTGGTTGCTTGACGGGTTCGGCTTATGATTGGTATCGAAGTTTACCCGACAATTGTATTTCGTCTTTCGACGAATTTAAGGCAATGTTTCTCTCCCGCTTCTATGAAGGAGGTATGGACATGAACATGTCCTCCTTGATAGAAATCAAGCAAAAGGAGAAAGAAGATACTCGGACGTTCATTGAACGTTTCCGACAAGCTACTTTAATGATGCCTCCTGGCATGCCAGATTCAGCACTCATTGATACATGCAAGATGAATCTGCGACCATCTATTGCTGTTTTTACGGGTGCTCAATTCACAGATTGGGATTCGTTCATCATAGCAGCAGTTTCTGCCGAGACCAATGGTAGGTTTGCTCGTGAACATGGGATGATTTTTGCCTCAGATGATAGAGAAAAGAAAAATAATCCTGGTAATAACCCCGGTAATCGTAATATGAAAGGAAAAGATACCCTCATGGTTAATCTTTCTAAGAATAAAATGACACCGAATAGTCAGGAATCTTCCAGGCCAAAGGAATAATACTCTTTTGATGAGAGTGATATCCCATGGATATTTTAATGTCTGGTGAAGAGTGGCAAACTTCAGATTCCAGAGCCAAAGAGGCCTAATAAGGTGAATCTAACTGACAATCCCAAATATTGTATCTATCGTAGATACATTAATCATCCTACCAGTGCTTGCTATGTCCTGAAGAAGAAAATCCAGGAGCTGATAAATGACGGTGCTATCGCCTTAACTAATGATGACCATACGGTTACAACCAATATGGTTTCTCTTCAATTTGGGGACTTTTCTCCACAGCAAGTAGCAGATGGAATCATCCCAATCCCGAAGGCGACGATGAAGATTGTGAATATCCTGCCTCCTAGAGAAGAAAATGATGGATTGCTGCCTCTTACCTTAAAAAATGGTAAAATTATGTGGGTACATCCTGACTTAATACCTGAATTGGAAAACGAAAGTAAAACTTCAAAATCCAAAAAAGACAAGAAAGTCAAAACCTGTAACATGATTTCTCATGTTATTCCAGATCCCAACGATTCATATTATCTATGGGATGGCACTTCTTTGGAAGATAGACTAAGAGGATTGAACATATGTCCTGAAAGTCTAGCTCCTCCTACCAAACTAAAGCTTACTCATCAGCAGTGGTTAGCTATGAATAGTGTCCCTTTATACCGGGCACAACAAGTCTTCGCTGCTTACGAAAAAGCTCATACAGGGATTTTTCCTCGTATCCTGAATCCTTCTCCTCCTGTAGTTACAGAGACATCTATTCCTCATTCTCCTGTGGATACAGAGATCTCTTCTTCTTCCTCTGTGGAACCATTTGTTAAAAGTCTGCTGCCCATTCATCTATACAGTCAGCAATCTGTCCTTCTCATGAAGAAAATGGGTTATGACTTTCAGAAGGCAGAAGGTTTGAATTATGATAAAGGAATACGACTTCCTTTATAAATTCAAAATCAAAAATCCACTGCTGGATTGGGTTCTGAAATTCCTCACAACAAACCTTACAAGAAAAAGGCTAAAGGGAAGAAAACTAAATCCTATAATATGGTACTTCCTTCTCTTGAGTCTGAAGAAAAAACTTTTACTGGTCAAGATCCGGGAAGGAGTACCACAAAGATTATGAGGGATCTTCCAAAGAAGCAGAAGATGTAGTGGAAACACTACCAGCTCAACCTTCTCCTGTTCCTGCTAAACCCTCGGTGGTTGAAAAGGGAAAACAGAAAGCAGTATGTTTTGACGTTCCATTGAAGTCTGTTTCCATTCAGGGGGTGGTGATGAAACCTTACAAGTTTGATATTCTAGCTCAGTTAGCCAATACTCCGGCTAGACTATCCATATTTGAACTGCTTCGTCTTTCTAGAGAAAGCAGGGAGACTTTGAGTGAAGCTCTACTTCAGGTAGATTCATGCTTGGCTCAACTCAAGAGTCCTGATAATACTCCAGTGTCGTGTCCGCAATGTCATAGTGTGATGGAAGCAATTCCCAATATCACCTTTACACATGAAGATATGCTGTTGAAGCATAACAAACATGACAGACCTCTGTGCTACACTGGGTATATTGGATCTACTGAAATTGACAGGATTTACATCGATCCTGGTTCGTCAATTAGCATAATCCTTTAAAGTATGCTAAGACCCCTGAGGATTCCTACTAGTGACCTGACTTACACTAGTACTACGATAGTTGGTTTTAACTCTGGCAAGAGTAAACAACTGGGGAAGATTCGTCTGAAGATTCAGATTGGCGATCTGCGAACTATGGTAACCTTCTATGTTATCAACTTAGATGTATCCTACAATATTCTTCTTGGAAGACCGTGGATTCATGAACACAAAATTTTGCCTTCAACTCTCCACCAATGCTTTAAGTATGTGGATTCTCAAGGAGTTGTAAAGACTGAATTTTCTGATATCAATCCCTTCAAGGGTGTCGAAGCTTATTTTTCTGATTCAAGGCTTTATAAACAAGAACATATGAAAGAGATATCGGACATAGCTGGAGATCAATTTTTATTGAAGATCAATCTATTAATGAAGATCCGCAGAAGAACAACCTTTGAAGATCATGGTCAAGGGACGAATCCAATCCCAATCTGTCAATGATCAACCTTTGGTAATCAAGGTTAAAGGAAGAACTCAAGCTTCATCTGAGAAATCAGTAAATGTTCCTACTAAGAGCCAAGTTCAACCTTTTTTGATTAAGGTCAAAGGGCGTACCTCTTGTACGAATGATCCAGAACCACCATTGATTGTCAATCTTGGCAAATCTACGCAGAAGATGGATAATGGTCCACTGATGAATAATCCGAAGCGTAGCAGTCAAATTGTAAATGATGTAAATATTGATCATTCTGTACTTTTTGATATCAATGAAGATTTCCTTTTCGAGTATATGGCTGCCAAGTTTATTGAAAGAATGACTTTATCCCCTGATAGTCAAAGTCATCAATCTAAAGGCGACATAGAACCAGAAGAAACTTTATACATCAACCATAAAGAAAATTCCTTTCCTCTTCAGGTTGATGTTGGACCTTATGCTCAAAAGTTCTTGACATCTTCTCCTTATCTACTTCCGGTAGTTGCCCAATCACAAGCTTGTGTAATTTATAGACGCCATGAAGAATCTTATTTCGTGGTTCCGTCTAATAAGAAAAACAAGCGCCAAATTGTTTTTGGCTTGGCTAGAAATGTACCTGTTGCTCAGACAGACGATCTGAAAGATAAAGATAAAGGAAGAATCCGAATTGACAAATATAGTCAACAATCCATCAAGATCATTCAGAATATGGGATATGATTTGAAGACTATGCAAGGTGTCAATCAGGGCAAAGGTAGACGACTCCCGTTATGTAGTGATCCGTTTTACCAGAAGACTCGTCATGGATTGGGATATGATCCATCCCATATGTTTAATGACGATATACAAGAAGAATTCTCTTCTAATTCCTCACAATCATCTGATTCAGAAGAAAACCAATTCATCGAATTGGATATATCTCGTTCCTCATATGATTAATTCGAACGTGTATCTTCAACTTTCCATTAGGATTTATTCTTGAGTTGACCGCCTTTCCTTTCCCATAAAATAGGTTAGGTCATCCACTTCTTTTATCAATATTTGACATATATGCTCATAATATCTGTCTTCTTAATCCCCAGCTACCAAAGTTTGGTCAAGCTGATTACTCATCTCTTTTGAGAGAAATTTTTATCTTCCATCTTATTAGTTGGTATAGAAAGCTGAATTTATTATTTATCACGTTCTTATAACCTCTGAATAAATATTAAATTTTTTGGTGTTTCCTGTCTATCATATCCATTTGACCTCTGCATAGATATTAATCTACTTTTTTTTGAGTTCTTACATACTATCATGTCCATATTACCTCTGATAGTATTATGCTCTAAAATAGAAAATGCGATTTCATTATCTATCATGTCCATATTACCTCTGGATAGATATAATACGTTGAGTTTAAAAGACCTATCATGTCCATATTATCTCTGATAGTATTATGCTCTAAAACAGAAAATACGATTTTGTTATCTATCATGTCCATACTACCTCTGGATAGATATAATACGTTGAGTTTAAAAGACTTGTCACGTCCATATTACCTCTGATAAGTGTTTTCTATCTCATACCTATTGTTTAAATTCCAAATAAACGATAGGATCACAAAACAAATCTTTCATTCATTTCTGGTAGAAACACTACAAAATGAATAGGACAAAAGATGACAAAACACTCTCTTAAGGTGGAGTGGAAACATCTTGAAGCAACTTCTTTAATTCTTTTAGCTGCTTGCCACGGAAACTCATAACCTTCTTGGTAGCCTCAGCACGTCGAGCTTCGGGGGTGCAAATACAGGAAAGTTCAGCGAAAGTGATTATCAAATTATCCTTGGCTTCATCAAGGGTTCTGATAGTCGATTCAGCCCCAAAAGCTTGTTCTTCTAAAATTGAGCTTTGGGTGAGGTATAGATTTCGAGCATCGATCATCTTCTCCCTTTCAGCCTTCAAGCGAGCTAACTCTACCTCGACTTCGCGGATCTTGTCATTCTTGCTCTGAATATCTATGTTTAAAGCATCATAAGCCACTCTGTGACCATGCAGGGCAGGTTTTATGCCAGCCAAAAAGGCTTTCTCTTTGGCAACCTTTAGACTGTGTTATGGAGAGTTGCATTATACGTAGTCTCTCGAGAAAGATAATCAGCCGTTAAGGCATCATACTCCTCTTGAATAAGGCTTTCAACAGTCTCATTTGATAGCCTGAGATATTCTCCAATCGGCTGCTCAAGGTCCTTCACAATTTTCTCCAATGTTGCAGCTCTCTCAACATCATTGAACATGGCAACATTCTTGATAGTCAGAGCCATTGCCGTCTTCAAAATCTCATAACTGAGACCCTTATTCAGGACCATCTTTATCAGAGTTGCCAGAGTTTTATAAAAAATTTCAGTATGAATCTCAACCAGGAGATTCATTTCTACGCTGGAGCTTGGTGTGGCGGCAATATCTAATAAATCTCTTCTTTCGAGATTGGGAGCAGATGTGGTTGGCACGACAGCAGGATGAGACGAAGTTGTTGCTGTCACTGTTGCCTTGGCCAAGTTATCCTTAAGAGCTTCAGGGATTGTATCTCCAACACCTATAGCTACCATTGGTGTAACAACAGACGGAGGTGGAGCTGTTGTTGTCACTGCTGTTATTTGGCTCCCAAGAACTTTAGGAGCAATGTCTTCAATATCTGTTACTCCAGCCGTTTCTGGAGTTCCGGCGGCGGTGATATCGGTAGATGTGGGGACAAGTGCAGGAGCTATTTCAGGTTCCGGTATCGGCTTATCAAAAATTGATATTGAATCAGCAACTACAGTAGAAGATGCTATCACTTCCCTGGGTTCAGCACCTTCTTCAACTGTCGGCTCCACAGGATTTTTCACTGCTTCAGCTGCAGTAAAATCCTCTATAGCTGATTCTTTATTTAAGACCGGTTTTCCTCCAGCAGGTTCATCATCACCTGCAGTGAGGTCTATTGCAGCCTCTTTCTGGTGCTGATCTTCAACATGAGAGGATAGTTCAGGATGTGCTTCTTGATGCTCCACTGCGGGTTGTTGTCCTCCCTCTTTATCAGCACCCTCTTCACTAGAAGAAGAAGTCTCAACAGCAGATTCCTCATTTTCCTCATAAATATCTTCTTCTTGAGGAGGAGGAGCCATAGGCTTTGGTACAATTATGACATCTGCAAAAAACGAACAAAATAAGTTAATATACAAAATCATGATATATAATTCCGTATAGGTTTTGTGTAATACTTGGAATATGTGCATTTTTTTCAAGATATGTATCATAATTACCATCCCAGTCATCATCCTCGAAGTCAAGAGCCGGTTCGTCTGAAACTCATCTATAGTGGCAGTATTGGTCCCGCGGCTACCTCCCCAGCTCCCCTAGGAATTACTGCCAGAAACTCATCTATAGTGGCAGTATTGTCCGGTATATCTGGGGTTATCCTGATAGGTTCTTCGATATTTCCCTCTTGAGCCCACCGAAGACTTCCTTGCATACTATAACCGTCTTCAAAAGAGCGGATTGATGTATAGAAACGAGCATACGAATGAAGTATGCGTAGCTCAGTTGTACTAGTGGCTGTAGATATGGTGAATCTAGCGCCAGTACATGCAGCTCCGAAATATCTCTATGATCGTGCACCGTCGATCAGCTTCCCATAATGATAGAAGCTAGTAGAAGGATTGCCAACATGAAGTTGGTCATATCCAAACTGACGAGCAAACCTACTTGGCAGATAAGGCTCGAATGCACAGTTATCTTCATTCCTATACATCAGATAAGAGGGTCTGATGTACACTAACCATCGGTAGACAGATCTCGACAATAAGGCCGATTTATCTGCTCTATCTTCAAATTGAACACCGAGACAGTCAGCCGGAACTGGTGGTCTGGTGCAGAAGAAATTCCAGCCATGCGAATAATTTAATGTTGTTCGGGTATCTGCCAACATTGTAGTTCTCCACGTAGATTTGCTAAATTTTTGGAGAAAAATCCTAGCTTCATCTTCAGGGCCTGGTGGCAACAAATTACAATTATGGAGTAGTAACCAACCTATCAGATAGGTGAATGGTAACTCTACCCTTGGAAAATTGTGAGGAGCATTATTGATTAGTTCTTCACCAGAAATCCGTAGACCTGTATTTATTCGGCATAACATTGCCGACAACAAGTTAATTCTGTTCTTGAATACCAGACGGACCGCTGGCCACAATACGTTTCGGTGAATCCGGTCCACAGTACTGATCCCTGGCACGACGCATCTGCGTAGCCATAAGGATAAGAAGCCCGCCAACAAGGCCTTTTTCGACATCTTTTGACTACCCTGCCTCAGGTAGCTTAAAGCTTCAGTCCCCGCAGGGATATCTCCAGTTTTGGTAGACAGATATCGGTCGCGAGCTTTCTGCGACACCATCAATTCCTGAATTAAATCTGCAGGAATTATAGAGCAAGGCTTGATGACTTGAGTCTTGTCTTCTCGGAACCTGCTCTTCTCTGTCCTGGACACTCTATTTTCATGATAAAATAGATAAGTCGTCCATTTTGTAATGTATGCCAAATGTGATCTGGTTTCATATATGCTGGTACAAATCAGATAATGGCATATGAGTTCTTCGTAGACTTACACCAGTTCGGGATTCTTCTTCCGAATTTCTGCCAATTCCCGATTGGAGGGAATATATTCTTCATAGGGGAACTCGCCCATTGATAGCTTCGAGATAAACTGCATCTCATGTAGGGCCAGACCCATCTCACCATGCGAAGTTGCGAAAGTTTCCGTCGAACTCATATACAATTCTAATAAAGCCAAGAACAGATTGCCATTCGACGGAATGCCATAACTAGTTGATGCTACTGCTTCATACAAACCGATGTCGTCCAATTCTGTTTTAAAGTATTTCATGACCCAGTTGCTGATCTGGATCCAGTTACCACTATAAGGGGTCAGCCACCCTGTCAGCCTAGGGTTGGTCTGAGGATATAAGACTCCTTCCCTTATGAATCTATTTATGAACATGGGAACCTGGACCGGCTGGATGAGAGATGAATCCTCGCTCGATGTAAACCCAGGCATTAGTCCAGAAAATGGAATAACACCATCACAAGGAGTACTAACATGATAACCCATGTCATTCGCTTTCTTCCTTCTAAAAATGATTCTGCCCGGTCTACCATAGCTACTGGGAGTCAAATTCCATAGCATTTGACGGTAATGGCTAGCATGGATGAAAGCAGATATAGGGTAATCCCTGTCCATGTCAGGAAGATACATTACCCTTTTCTTCAGATCTAAATACCCAAGCCTCTTTTTTGGGATGAGTCTGTAATTTGTAATCTATCGCATCTCCAAATAAGAAAGCTGGCTTCAGGAATTGTTGATTATCTAGTGACATCAGTACTTCCCCGTCTATCATGGATAACAACATCCTATCCCCTTGAGCTGCTATCAATTGTGCCCTCTCTACTGGGTATTCAGGGTTCGATTGAGGAAATTGGACATGAGATAAATCTTCCAGATAGTTCGAACCTACCATGCCAACTGACGAGCCGAAAACTTCTGCGAGAGGGTGAACTTGCAAATCCACTGACAAAAGGACAAAAGAGATCAAATTAGTTTGGAAGTTTTATGATTTTTATGCTTACTAAAAGTGGATAAAGGTCTATGAAGTCCTTGTTTTACAAAGCCTCTCAGTGATTGATGAATTTTACGCTACCACATGTTAATGTGAGCGTAATATAACTTTTTACGCTGGCATGTATGAACATGAGCGTAGTTAAGTTTTACGCTAGCACATTAATTGTGGGCGTAATCCAAATTTTACGCTGACACGTATAACGTGGGCGTGCTCTTTTTATCTTTTACGCTAACACGTACAACGTGGGCGTATATTGTCATTTTAGTTTTTACGCTAACACGTATAACGTGGGCACAAAAACTGAAGGTTTGGATTATCTTTTCCTTCCTCGACGGGTTTTTCCAGCCAAAGAATAGGGTTTTACCCATCATAGGCGGAGCTACGGCCGGGTTGGGTTGTCGGTGTGATGTTGACGACGGAATGGGAGTTGTTGCATGATCGACCGACGACGAATCGACGACAGGTCTCTTCCTCTTGTTGCTAGCGGCGGATGATTTCTTGGGAGCCATCGGATCAAAGTGAGGGTTTCGAAGAAAGACAGGGCAAAGGAATTCGAGATGGCAAAAAGATGAGTAAAAGTGTTTTCTCTCTCCGAAGAACCCTATTTATAGGGAAATTTCAAATCGGTTCAAATTCCAGACTTTACGTCGACTGTTGGATATCCCCGCTTTTACGCGGATGACTGTTGCGTATCCCAAATTTTATGCTGACTGGTTAAATCTCAACTTTTACGCTGCTGTTCAAAGTGTTTCGAATTATGAAGACATTCAAAAACTTTGAAGGGGGTCTTGTAGGAGCGTAAAAAGTGCTTCACAGAATGAGTCAAAGTGATAGATCATTCTACTCAAATTGATCTACTTTACGCCGCAGGGAGGTTAAACACTTTACGCCCAAGACAAGGCTAATTGCTTTTACGCCTAAAGCAGCCAGGGTCAAGACAATGGTTTTACGCCTAAGATAGGCTAACCCTCTTTTTACGCTGGACAAAGCTGTCAAAGTCTTGCATTTAATGCAAAGTCTGACATGAAGATATTGATGATGGCATATTCCACAGATTTTGAAGGGATTTGTTTTATACAGAGACCAATGTTGTCGTTTAGTATGTGGACTGAGCTACTTTACGCTCACACTATGGCTTCTTTTACGCACGGAGATTATATGAGTTTTTACGCTCGAAAGTCGACGTGCGCGTAAAGTCTATTTGGGCTACTTTACGCTCAAGGTTATTCAATAACCACTTTATGCGGAAAATCTATGACAGGGCTGTTTTACGCCTAGTCCACTGCTTTACGTTCAGAGTACATTAGGGTTGTTTTATGTCTTATTCTTCTTCATCAGTTGAGAACGTGGTCTGCCTACATGGCTTTCATGCCACACATTTCGAAGAACGTGTGTACGTGCATCCTATTCTTACTGAAATGATGGGACACGTGTCAACATATACAGACGATGACTTCAGTCGTGGGTGACAGTTGTTAGCGTAAAGACGGAACTTTTGCTGAGTTTTTACGCACAAGAGCCCAAGTCTATAAATAGACTTATTTTCTCATATGGCACACACACAGAGAGACAGGAGAAAAGACAAAGAGATTAGAACTCAGAGATTTTTGATTCTCTAGAGCATTCTTCTTCAACCTTTCTTTCAGAACAGAGTGAAGCAAAGCAGGAAAGCATTCGGCCTCGCCATCAGTGCCCAAGGGCGTCGATACCTTTCTGGTGACTTAGTTCTTCCAAATTGTTCATCTTCAACCAGCGATCTTCATCATCATCGTATGGTCCAAGGAACAAAGTGATCATTTACAGATCAGACTTCTACAGCAATGCTTTCCCAGAATCAAATTTGTACTTCTTGTACTATTTCTCATTTTATTTTCAAAATCCAACTTCAACAGCAAGCTCCTATCTTATGATCTGCCGCTCCACAAGCCAGGCACAATCCTTGCGCCCTACGATAATCTGCCACCACATGGCCTGGCTTCCAAAAATGAGAACATTCCATCGTGGAAGTCTGCTTCTTCTTCTGCTGCTGCGGGTACGTCGGGGTCGAATGCTGAACCGACGTCACTGAGGCCGCCCGCCTCGGAGTTCCAATGGTCAAACTCCTAGCTGCTGGGGCTGGAGCTGATGATTGGTGCATCTGACTGTGGGACCGCTTCCTACCTCCGGTCCTATCCACGATCCGCTGGGAGGTGTACTCATGCCTCCTAGCTGCCTTCAATACTGCATCGAACGTCTGGTGCTCGAACTGTTCGACTGCCAACAAGATCTCCAAATGCAGTCCCTGCTGGAACCGCTGGGCCCTATCAAACTCGATCGCCACCAAGGTGGGGGCAAACCTACTGAGCCTAGAAAACTCAGATGCATAACTGTCGACTGTTCTGTCTCCTTGCTTCAAGTTGGTAAATCTGGTTTGCAGGTCGTACCGAGCTACAGTATCGAAATACTTCGTCTGGAACCTCTCTCTAAACACTGCCCAAGCAGTGGGTGCCACTAATCCCATGGCTTGCGCCGCCCACCAAGTGCGAGCCAAGTCCAACAACTGCAGGCGTACCACCGCCACCTTCTCATTCTCAGGTGTCCTAGCTGCTTCCAGAATCACCTAGGTATCCTGAAGCCAAGCGTCCGCGGCAATCGCATCTTCGCTACCGTCGAAGAAGGGAGGGTTCAGGCGCTTGAAGCTGTTGGCCGCGTTGTTCCCTGGGTGACCGCCTCTGGTCAAAGCATCTGCCACTGCCTGGTGCAAGGCATCTTCTCTGCGATCTTGAGAAGTTAGCAAGGCCCTGATGAGACCTACCAAGGTGCCATCATCCGGCTCAGCAGGCTGAACAGGCTGAACTGGGGGCTCTCCTCCAGAAGGTACAACTCTGGAGGCGACTCCGGAATGCTGGGCTTGATCTCCAGGTTGTTGCTGGTCCACGGGAGGTGCTCCTCCTTGCTGATCGGCCGGGTCAGGTACTATGCCGCTGAAGAAGACGACATAGGAAACAATAAGGAAGGACCAGGACAGATCAATAATACAAGCATGTGATCAGGTCAAGATTCCCAGGGACTCAGAGGATATGAACGGAGATCAAGGACGAGTACTGATTGAGACATCTATCGGTAAACCCTCACATTTCTTGATTGACAAGACCTGCATGGGCCACCACTTAAACCATGTCACGCCCCAGAACCAGAATACTGGAGAGCAGGGGCGAACATAGCCAGCTACGTATATTGAAACGAAGTCCATCTCGCTATACGGTCACGACTGTCTAGATATGAGGGTTTACTACAAGCCAACAGTCTCTTAAGGTCGAGACTACTGTCTCAATCCCAAGCAAATAATATAATCACAAGATGTTTGACCACCAAATATACAATAAAAGGCGTCCCAAATATTATATATCAGCTGATCATGAAGCTAGTCGTACAAAATGCTAGGACTAGCAAGAGTTGAGTCATACATGATCAACCCTAGGATTTGTTAATCATGTTTACAGCCCGTAGGCAGACAGTAAGTAAAAGTGCATCGAGCTAACAGGTGCTCGTCGGCTAAACGCCTCAAAAGAATAAATTTACAATAGAGTGAGCGAAATAAAATAGAAAATCCACTCGTAGCCCGGGTTCCTTCTAGTCGCCACCATCGGGCTGGAGGTTCGGTAGATCCTCGGGTGCTGCTCCGAAATCTGGCCACACAAAACCAGCTGGGTCAAACCCCAGAAAGAGCAAGTGCCACAAAGGAGGCCACAAAATAAGAACAAAAGCCAGCATATCAGAACATAAGAAAATGAAAGAAAGTACAAGTATTAAAGAGAACCACGGAACAATAAACGACTAGGGACGTGGAACCATTCCGGGAGCCAGATTACAACCCGTAAACCAAACAAGGACCGGGGTTGTAATCCTTCGCCTGAATAGCAATCTGTCTCTATTCATTTATTGTTAAGATAAGTAAAACAATCATGCTCAGGGGATCCAGATACAGGGACTAGACAAGGCTTAGACAGGGCTAGACATCATTCATTCACAAGCGGCCAAGCAATTACTACGGCTTACTACTTTAACTAACTAAGGTTATCACAAGCCTAATTACTAACAAGATGTAATGAGAATTTCCCAGTCCCAAGCCCTGCAGACCATCCAGTTATCCTTTCGCGGGTTGAGAGTATAGTTGGGTACATCGTCCCGGAGGCGATATACCCTTAGGTGACTTAGAGGGTGCAACACATGACAGTACACTGGAAATGTGCTCTACTCGTCGGCAAGCTACAAGTCCAATTAAGAGCGCCCAGATAACGAGATTGCCTGTGACTGGAAATTCTCCATGAACTATAGTTTGATCTAGTCATTAGCCTAATCCATATTCAGTATGAATCCCTGACCGTGGGAACCAGGGAGTCACGTCCTAGACATGATGTAAGACAAGACAAGTGGATTGCACAAGCAAGTAAGCAGGAACACCCACGGTGTCAAGTTGATTATACGAGTCAAGTTAGCCGTCGCAACAGCATCAAGATAAATCATGTCAGGATACTTGTCAGGAGTGCGCCACGACGGGCCACTATCATGTCAGGTTGGTCATGTCAGGAGTGCACCACTACTGGTCACTGTCGTGTTATGCTAGTTCCTTGTCATACCATACCATATACAATAGTCATTCCAAACATATTAAGTAAAATCAAGTTCATGACAAAAGGCGTAAGGATATAAAATGGGCGTAAAATATCTAATAAAATATCAATATACAGGGCTATAAAAGAGCCAAGCTTAAGGAAAAATAAAACCAAATCTCCATGATTGGACAGATTGGGCAAGGGTCCCTGGGGTCGGGTTGCACAGGAGTCAAGTGCGCCAGGGGCCAACTGCGCAGGAGTGAGCTGCGCAAAAGTCATCCCGCGCTGAGCTGGTTGGCGCAGGGGTCAGATTGCGCATGAGTGAAGTGCCCGGAAGGGATGGCGCATGGGTCAGATTGCGCATGAGTGAAGTGCGCGAAAGGGATGGCGCATGGGTCAGATTGCGTATGAGTCCCTGCGCGCTGGAGTTGAGCGCAGTTCACCATGGGGCAAGCTGCGCGGTCGGCGCTGCGCTAAAGAGCGCAGGCCGAGAGGAGGATGCGCAGTCCAGCACTGCGCTAAAGAGCGCAGGCTGCAGTCTGCTACTCCAGGCCGAGAGGAACTCTTCAAGAACACAAAGGTTCAAATCTTCATATCTTGGTCAAATCAAAACCAAATCTAGATTTTCAAAGGTCTAACTTGAGTAAAATTGAATTCTCTTCCACATGGAAGCATCAAAACCCACAAAAATCCAACCAAAATAGATCAAAACCATATAAATCCAAAAATAGTTAAAACCTAGATCTAGAACAATGGAGACTCCAAATCACAAAATGTCAAGCACTAATGTTGATCACCATGGCCTAATCTAGCTAATGAACAAATAAAATATGGTTCTCATATGGTGGCAAGGTGCACTTGCCTATGGGTGGAGTGTTGTGTAGAGGAAGGAAGAAGAAGGAGATGGAGAAAATAAATGAAAGAGTTATAAGGAGAGAGAAAAGGTTGGTAGGGTTTTAATGAGAGTGGTTGTGTTGTGTTGAGGGTGGAGCATAGGCTAAGGTGTTCCATGCATAATACACCTACTAAACCAAACCAAACTAAACCAATTCTCCTCCACAAAATAAAACCAAGTCATGCCAAACCCGTTTTACAAGAAAACCAAAATCTGCAAGTCGAGCCAAAATACAATTACAGGCCAGAATTTGAGAAAATAAAATATAGGTCCAAGATACATACAGGCTTGACAAAATTACGTATTCCGAGATATGGGTGTTACAACTCTACCCACCTTAAAAAAATTCTGTCCTCGGAATTTAATTAAGAGGCTAGAGAGACAAGGACAAGCTATATTAATCACAGGCAAGCTATAACCAGACAAGCAATCAGACAATCATACATGCAAGCAAGGGATGGAAAACATAAGACATAAGGAAGACATTATACCTTACGAGTCAAACAGGTAGGGATATCGTGATCGGATATCATCCTCACGCTCCCACGTTGACTCACCTAGAGAGTGATGACCCCAAGCAACACGGACTAAACTAATAGTCTTATTCTTGAGTATCTTCTCTCTCCGGTCCAATATAGACATGGGCCTCTCCTTATACGAAAGGTTGGTACCAACAACCAGTTCCGAATGGTCTAGGATGTGGCTCAGGTCCGGGACGTACCCTCGTAATTGGGACACATGGAATACATCATGCACCTCACTTAGCGACGGCGGAAGAGCAAGACGATAGGATACATCTCCTACTCGCTCCAGGATATCGAACGGCCCTATATACCTAGGACTAAGCTTTTCCCGCACGCCAAAATGAATGACGCCGCAATTAGGCGAGATCCTAAGGAATACATGGTCGCCGATAGCAAACTCTAGGGGTCGCCGATGAGCATCGGCCCAATGTCGCTGGCGATCTTGGGCAACTCGAAGATGATCTCTGATCCTTCTGACCACTTCAACGGTCTGGGCAATCATTTCTGGACCGAGCATCTGCCTCTCTCCAACATCATTCCATGCTAGCGGGAATCTGCTCTTCCTTCCGTACAGAGCCTCGAATGGTGCCATCTGGATGCTGGCCTAGAAGCTATTATTGTACGAGAATTCTACCAGATGCAGGTGATCCTCCCACGAACCACCGAAGTCAAGGGTACAAGACCTCAATATGTCTTCAAGAGTCTGGATAGTGCGCTCTGACTGGCCATCTGTCTGCGGATGATATGCCGAACTGAACTGGAGACGAGTTCCCAAACTCTCTTGCAAGCTACGTCAAAAGTGTGACGTGAACCTTGAATCTCGGTCCGAGGTGATACTGACAGGCACTCCGTGAAGCCTAACAATCTGCCTGAGGTACATCTCTGCTAACTGAGCCATTGACTGTCTAACTCTAAATGGAAGAAAATGAGCCACCTTCGTGAGCCGGTCAACTATAACCCAAATAGCATCTCGACCAGCCGGAGATCTAGGCAATCCAGTCACAAAATCCATGGTCACATGCTCCCACTTCCATTCTGGAATCGACAAGGGTTGAAGAAGTCCAGCGGGCCTCTGATGTTCAGCTTTAAGCTGCTGGCAAACCAAACACCGAGAGACAAACCGGGCTATCTCCCTCTTCATGCCATTCCACCAGAAGTGCTGACGGATATCACGGTACATCTTCGTGCCACCGGGATGAATAGAATACTGCGAACTGTGAGCTTCTGCCATGACTTCCTGTCTGATATCTCCACTGGAAACACAAAGACGAGTACCGTGCCGAAGTGTACCATCCTCATGAATACATAACTCTGGCCTTCTTCCTGCCTCATACTCCGCTCTGAGCCGCTGAAGCTTGGAATCTGTAGATTGTGCCGTCCGGATCCTCTCAACTATGCTGGACTGAACCTGTAGACTGGCCATCAATGCCACACTGGCAGGAAGAACCACTTCAATTCCCATCTTCTGAAAATCTGCCAATAACTCTGGTTGTGCCGTCAAGAAATAAACTCCGGCTCTCCGGCTCAACGTATCTGCTACAACGTTGGCCTTTCCCAGGTGATACTGCAAATTCACATCGTAATCCACCAGTAGCTCAAGCCATCTTCTCTGCCGCAAATTAAGGTCCTTCTGGGTGAAAACATACTTCAGGCTCTTGTGATCAGTAAATATCTCCACTCTATCTCCGTACAAGTAGTGCCTCCACAACTTAAGTACAAACACTACTGCGGCCAGTTCCAAGTCGTGGGTCGGGTAACTCTTCTCATGGTCACGAAGTTGGCGTGATGCATAAGATATTACCTTCCCATGCTGCATCAAGACACATCACAATCCTCAGCCTGAAGCGTCACAATAAACTGTGAATCCTCCGGTCCCATCTGAAAGTGTGAGAATGGAAGCCGTTATCAAACCTCGCTTCAACTTCTCGAATGATTCCTGACACTCTGCTGTCCAAACAAACGGCACATCCTTGCGGGTCAACTGGGTCATCGGTGCTGAAATCCTTGCAAAATCTGAAACAAATCGCCGGTAGTAACCGGCTAATCCAAGGAAGCTACGAACCTCTGCCACTGAACTAGGTGCTGGCCAAGTCTCGATAGCCATAATCTTCTGGGGATCCACTTCCACTCCTCTTCGAGTAATAATGTGACCCAAGTACGAAATGCGATCGAGCTAGAACTCGTATTTACTGAACTTGGCGTACAAATGGTGCTCTCTAAGCGTCTGAAGGACGACTCTGAGATGCTGCTCATGCTCAGCTTCGCTCTTGCTGTGGACCAAGATATCATCTAGGAACACGATCACGAACTGATCCAAGTAAGGCATAAAAATACGATTCATGAGGTCCATGAATACTGCCGGCGCATTGGTCGCTCCAAAGGGCATAACAAGGAACTCCCAATGTCCATACCTCGATCGAAAAGCTGTCTTCGGGATGTCCTGCTCTCTGACTCTGATCTGGTGGTATCCTGACCGCAAGTCTATCTTCGAGAACACTGAAGCCCCTCTGAGTTGATCAAACAAGTCATCTATCCTCGGGAGAGGGTATCTGTTCTTGATTGTCACTGAGTTCAAGGTACGATAATCTACACATAACCAGGACGTACCATCCTTCTTTTTCACAAGAAGCATCGGGGCTCCCCAAGGCGATCCACTTGCACGAATGAATCTCTTGGTCCTGAGTTCTTCAATCATCTTGTACAAAATCTCTAACTCTGAAGGTGCCATCCTGTAGACTCGCTCTGATACTGGTGCTGTCCCAGGGATCAAGTCTATAGTGAACTCGATCTCCCTCTCTGGCGGTATCCCTGGAAGTTCCTCTGGGAAGACATCTGAAAACTCTTCAACTATCATGGGTAACTGCACTGCTGCAACTGCCATCCGCAATACTGGAGAAGATGGCTCCACCGCGCCTCTGGAAAAGGAAAACTCTGGCTCTCCTGGAATGCTGAAAACAACTCTGCCAACATGGCAGTCTATCCTAGCATACTGGTTCCTCAACCAATCCATGCCTAGGACTACATCATAGTCTGCCATAGGGAATTCTATGAATCTAGAGGGGAACTCTCTACCGCTAACTACGATCCGACACGAGGAAAACACTCGATCTACTCCCACAAGACTATTACCAGTAAGTATATTGAGCCTCACTGATAATGACTCGGGCTCCAATCCTATCAGTGTCGCGAATCGTGCAGACATGAATGAATGCGATGCACCAGAATCAAATAATACTGAAGCTGGAAAGGAGTTGACGAGAATAGTACCTGCCACTCCCTTACCTGGTGCAACTTCTTCTTCCATAGCCATCATCATGGCCTGACCTCTGGCTGTGGGTCCCCTCTACTGGAAACCTCTCTGCCTTCTCTGCACTGGAGCCTGGGCACACTGCTGCTGGAATGCCTGGGCCTGAGGCAACAATGGCCTTGGGTACTGCTGCTGCTGCATGGGTGGTGGTTTCCTAACCGATGGACTGGTTAGGTTGGAAGAGGATGAACTACCCCTATTCGAGCAAGCTCCTATCTTATGATCTGCCGCTCCACAAGCCAGGCACAATTCTTGCACCCTACGACAATCTGCCACCACATGGCCTGGCTTCCAACAATGAGAACATCCCATCGCGAAAGTCTGCTTCTGCTTCTGCTGCTGTGGGTACGTCGGGGTCGAATGCTGAACCGACGTCACTGAGGCCGCCAGCCTCGGAGTTCCAATGGTCAAACTCCTAGCTGCCGGGGCTGGAGCTGATGATTGGTGCATCTGACTGTGGGACCGCTTCCTACCTCCGGTCATATCCACGATCCGCTGGGAGGTGTACTCATGCCTCCTAGCTGCCTTCAATACTGCATCGAACGTCTGGTGCTCGAACTGTTCGACTGCCAACAAGATCTCCAAATGCAGTCCCTGCTGGAACCGCTGGGCCCTATCAAACTCGGTCGCCACCAAGGTGGGGGCAAACCTACTGAGCCTAGAAAACTCAGATGCATAACTATCGACTATTCTACCTCCTTGCTTCAAGTTGGTAAATCTGGTCTGCAGGTCGTACCGAGCCACAGCATCGAAATACTTCGTCTGGAACCCCTCTCTAAACACTGCCCAAGCAATGGGTGCCACTAATCCCATGGCTTGTGCCGCCCACCAAGTGCGAGCCAAGTCCAACAACTGCAGGCATACCACCGCCACCTTCTCATTCTCAGGTGTCCTAGCTGCTTCCAGAATCACCTCGGTATCCTGAAGCCAAGCGTCCGCGGTAATCGCATCTTCGCTGCCGTCGAAGAATGGAGGGTTCAGGCGCTTGAAGCTGTTGGCCGCGCTGTTCCCTGGGTGACCGCCTCTGGTCAAAGCATCTGCCACTGCCTGGTGCAAGGCATCTCCTCTGCGATCTTGAGAAGTTATCAAGGCCCTGATGAGACCTACCAAGGTGCCATCATCCGGCTCAGCAGGCTGAACAGGCTGAACTGGGGGCTCTCCTCCAGAAGGTACAACTCTGGAGGTGACTCCGGAATGCTGGGCTTGATCTCCAGGTTGTTACTGGTCCACGGGAGGTGCTCTTCCTTGCTGATCGACCGGGTCAGGTACTATACCGCTGAAGAAGACGACATAGGAAACAATAAGGAAGGACCAAGACAGATCAATGATACAAGCATGTGATCAAGTCAAGATTCCCAGGGACTCAGAGCATATGAACGGAGATCAAGGACGAGTACTGATTGAGACATCTATTGATAAACCCTCACATTTCATGATTGACAAGACCTACATGGGCCACCACTTAAACCACGTCACGTCCCAGAACCAGAATACTGGAGAGCGGGGACGAACATAGCCAGCTACGTATATTGAAACGAAGTCCATCTCGCTATACGGTCACGGCTGTCTAGATATGAGGGTTTACTACAAGCCAACAGTCTCTTAAGGTTGAGCCTACTGTCTCAATCCCGAGCAAATAATATAATCACAAGATGTTTGACCACCAAATATACAATAAAAGGTGTCCCAAATATTACATATCAGCTGATCATGAAGCTAGTCGTACAAAATGCTAGGACTAGCAAGAGTTGAGTCATACATGATCAACCCTAGGATTTGTTAATCATGTTTACAGCCCGTAGGCAGACAGTAAGTAAAAGTGCATCGAGCTAATAGGTGCTCGTCGGCTAAATGCCTCAAAAGAATAAATTTACAATAGAGTGAGCGAAACAAAATAGAAAACCCACTCGTAGCTCGGGTTCCTTCTAGTCGCCACCATCGGGCTGGAGGTTCGGTAGATCCTCGGGTGCTGCTCCGAAATCTGGCCACACAAAACCAGCTGGGTCAAACCCCAGAAAGAGCAAGTGCCACAAAGGAGGCCACGAAATAAGAACAAAAGCCAGCATATCAGAACATAAGAAAATAAAAGAAAGTACAAGTATTAAAGAGAACCACGGAACAATAAACGACTAGGGACGTGGAACCATTCCGGGAGCCAGATTACAACCCGTAAACCAAACAAGGACCGGGGTTGTAATCCTTCGCCTGAATAGCAATCTGTCTCTATCCATTTATTGTTAAGATAAGTAAAACAATCATGCTCAGGGGATCCAGATACAGGGACTAGACAAGGCTTAGACAGGGCTAGACATCATTCATTCACAAGTGGCCAAGCAATTACTACGGCTTACTACTTTAACTAACTAGAGTTATCACAAGCCTAATTACTAACAAGATGCAATGAGAATTTTCCAGTCCCAAGCCCTGCAGACCATCCAGTTATCCTTTCGCGGGTTGAGAGTATAGTTGGGTACATCGCCCCGGAGGCGATATACCCTTAGGTGACTTAGAGGGTGCAACACATGACAGTGTGCTGGAAATGTGCTCTACTCGTCGGCAAGCTACAAGTCCAATTAAGAGCGCCCAAATAACGAGATTGCCTGTGACTGGAAATTCTCCATGAACTATAGTTTGATCTAGTCATTAGCCTAATCCATATTCAGTATGAATCCCTGACCGTGGGAACCAGGGAGTCACGTCCTAGACATGATACAAGACAAGACAAGTAGATTGCACAAGCAAGCAAGCAGGAACACCCACGGTGTCAAGTTGATTATACGAGTCAAGTTAGCCGTCGTAACAGTATCAAGATAAATCATGTCAGGGTACTTGTCAGGAGTGCGCCACGACGGGCCACTATCATGTCAGGTTGGTCATATCAGGAGTGCACCACTACGGGTCACTGTCGTGTTATGCTAGTTCCTTGTCATACCATGCCATGTACAATAGTCATTCCAAACATATTAAGTAAGGGTCCCTGGGGTCGGGTTGCGCAGGAGTCAAGTGCGCCAGGGGCCAACAGCGCAGGAGTGAGCTGCGCAAAAGTCGTCCCACGCTGAGCTGGTTGGCGCACGGGTCAGATTGCGCATGAGTGAAGTACGCGGAAGGGATGGCGCATGGGTCAGATTGCGCATGAGTCCCTGCGCGCTGGGGTTGAGCGCAGTTTACCATGGGGCAAGATGCGCGGTCGGTGCTGCGCTAAAGAGCGCAGGCCGAGAGGAGGATGCGCAGTCCAGCACTGCGCTAAAGAGCGCAGGCTGCAGTCTGCTACTCCAGGCCGAGAGGAACTCTTCAAGAACACCAAGGTTCAAATCTTCATATTTTGGTCAAATCAAAACCAAATCTAGATTTTCAAAGGTCTAACTTGAGTAAAATTGAATTCTCTTCCACATGGAAGCATCAAAACCCACAAAAATCCAACCAAAATAGATCAAAACCATGTAAATCCAAAAATAGTTAAAACCTAGATCTAAAACAATGGAGACTCCAAATCACAAAATGTCAAGCACTAATGTTGATCACCATGGCCTAATCTAGCTAATGAACAAATAAAATGTGGTTCTCATGTGGTGGCAAGGTGCACTTGCCTATGGGTGGAGTGTTGTGTAGAGGAAGGAAGAAGAAGTAGATGGAGAAAATAAATTTATGAGGAGAGAGAAAAGGTTGGTAGGGTTTTAATGAGAGTGGTTGTGTTGTGTTGAGGGTGGAGCATAGGCTAAGGTGTTCCATGCATAATAAACCAACTAAACCAAACCAAACTAAACCAATTCTCCTCCACAAAATAAAACCAAGTCATGCCAAACCCGTTTTACAAGAAAACCAAAATCTACAAGTCGAGCCAAAATACAATTACAGGCCATAATCTGAGAAAATAAAATACAGGTCCAAGATACATGCAGGCTTGACAAAAATACGTATTCCGATATATGGGTGTTACAGGAGGCAGCCCCCATGCGCCCACATGGGCAGGCTATGCGCCCAAGCAGGGCATGCTAACATGGCCAAGGCACTTGCATAGTCAAGTGCCAAGAAATGAAAAAAGGTGTTTGTGCTTTACGTATGAAGGCTATGTGCCTTACACAAGTTATGCACCCACACTGGCTACAAGTATGCGCCCACTAGGAGGGGGAGCACACTCTATATGCCCAAGGGGGGTGTCCTATGCGCCCAAGCATGGGTTGAACCCTTGTGGCCAAAGGCTAAGGGTGAATGAATGCAAATGTGACAAGTCGTGAAGGCTTATGCGCCAACACGAGCCTGTAGAAGCATGAAAAATACTGCTTTTAGTCCCACATCGAAAAAGAGAAAAATAAAGGGCTCACTCTATTCTATAAATAGAGCCCCCTTGCCTCCTTTGAAAAGGGCACCAACTTCTCTTCCCTCCTTCCAACTTGGACTCTTCCTACTACGCACCTTCGGGTGCTAAGTCAAAGAAGTCTAGGGCAGCACGGGCTCGTCGAGCTCAGTCAGCTGTCCCAACCTCTGACCATCAGAGTGTCCCGCTAACTGGTAAAGTGGGCCTCGGATGGAAAGTTGTAAACATGATACTTACGCACTCGTGTGCTTGGGATACCCGCGCCTACAAAACGAGTACAAAGGTTGACCGAGATGTCCTTGACTTGCGAGATGTGATCCTTCACAAGTGCAAGAAAAAAAGGAAATTCTTTATGCCGCTCGAAATCAACATAGAGCCTCATGCAGCTTAAATGCTCAGGAAGCTTCTTGCGGCTCAAAAAACCAGAAAGCTTCATGCGGCTCAGAAAGCTTCGTGCGGCCCAGAATCAACATGAAACTCTATGCGGCTCCGACAGAAGGATCCCCATGCGGCCCAGGATTCCCATGCGGCTCAGAAGTCCATGCGGCTCAGGAGTCCATGCGGCTCAAGGGTCCATGCGGCTCGGATAGTTCCATGCGGCTCAGAGAGGAGCCACGTGGCTTGCAACAGCTCTTCTCCTTGTCCTTTAGTGTATTAAATACCTTGACGACTGACAGCTCTGACAAGGTGACAGTTCTGACACAAAGATACCATTATGACCCCCTCATAATGATGGACTCCTTGGAAGGCGAAGAAAATCTCTGACGCGATCCTCTGAGAGTCAGAAACTGTCATGCGGCCTTGACACGTGGACAGATCCATGCGGCTCATGAAGGACTAGCCCCATGCGGTTCACAAAGACTAGCTCCATGCGGCTCACGAAGACCATCCCTATGCGGCTCACGAGGACTAGTTTCATGCGGTTCACTCATGCGATCATCCACATTCATGTGGCTCAAATCATACCATCCAGTCCAAATATTCTATGGGGGGGCCACTCTCAGGCAGCCCTGACACGTGGCCAGGCTTATGCGGCTCAACCCTTATGCAGCTTAATCCTTATATGGCTCAGTGACTCCCGGGACACGTGTCATAAAGCTCATCAATTTCCCAGATTTACTACAACCAAAGATTGGGTCAAATCCTAATAATCTGGGACACGTGGCAGGAGAATGAATTAAACTTATTCATTTAGATTCGCAGACATCAGCAAATCATCATCACGGAGATTTATTCCAATCAGCATTAATTACTGATAGGATTTGGTACAATCTACATTAAATGGCCCAGATTCATTACGCTCAAGATTAATGGCCCAGATTGATCAATCAACAGGTCGTCGCCACTCTAAGGGGCAATCATTGCAAACCCTAATGATTGTATTCTCTCCTTATAAATAGCAAGGTGCCATTTCCTTGCAAAAGGACCACTTTTCGAGATCAGAGAGAGCACCACATACTTGGAGAGAAAAAGCAGAGAGAGAGCAAAGAGAGCATTTCTTCAACGCCAAGCAATCTTCTTGAGCCAAGGCTGCATACCGATCGTCCAAGGAGTAAGGCAGAGCTGCTGTAGCTTTCCCGAGCATCTATCGTCACCCCCAGAATCTAAAATAAACAATTGTACTTAGACTGCTGTACCTAGGCTTTCGTCCCTAGGCTTTCTTTGTACAAGCGAGTTTGTAACGTGAAGTAAAAGTCCAGTCCTCCGATAATTGTTCTGCTTTTTTATATTTCATGGCAAACACGATGGCGACACTGCTAGGGACAAACTTCTCCACGGCTGAGGAGTTGGTGATGCAGTCGGATGCTGCCAAGCTTGGCTCCACGCAACAGAAGATGGTCGTCCGTTTCGACCAACAAGCGTTTGAAGAGATGCTCTCTGAAGGAAGTGCCGGCCCGATCCAGAAATGAACCCGCACAAAGAAAGCTCGCCGCGAGTGGAGGCCAAAATCATTTGCTCCTCCACAAGCTCTGTACGGGGTACTCTCTGCTAACCAAGACGGCAAAGGCGACTCTCATACGGCTCCACTTTGAGCCGTAGAGAACTCTGTTGTCCCCAAGTCCGGCAGAGGATACGATGCTGGACTTGCAGGGACAAAGAGCGACTCTATGCTCCCCAAGAAGAAGCCGAGCACTCCTGTGGCCAAATCTGCCAACCACATGCAGGAGGCTCATGCGGGTGGATCTACCAGTCGCATGAAGAAAGTCTATACGGCCAGATCATCCAGCCGCATGAAGAAAACTCATGCGGCTGAGACTCCCAGCCGTATGAAGAAAGCCTATGCGGCTACGTCTGCCAGCCGCATGAAGATTGTTGAGGACGGCAGCATGACGCCTATCCCGCACGGCTCTGTCTTCGACTGCATGTCTTATGGTCCTGATCTCTTGTGCTCCCAAGAATATATGTCTGACTCTCTCCAACATCACCTAGACTCTTCCTACTATGTGCCTTTACGCACTAGAGCGAAGAAGTCTAGGGCAGCGCGAGCTTGGCACGCTCGATCCGCTGATCCTGTCTCTGATCATCTGAGCGTCCCGCATACCGTTATGCGGGCCTCAGATGGAAAGTTGTACAGAACCACTCGAGTCCAGCCCCCGGCGGCAAACGGACAGAGAAGTGCACAAAAGTCTCCCAAAATCCAGGGAGCAAGCATGGTCGATCCAGACCAGTCTGACTTGCGTGAGGCCATCCTCCACAAACGTAAGAAAAGAGAAGACGCATTGGGGTGCAAAAAGTCCTCCCACGGACGTCACTGCACCCAAGTCATCATCAACTGCTGCTGCAATAATACGACGGTGAGAGAAGACCGGCAGTCCGTCTTTCAAAGACTGTAACAGCCGTCTTCAGGAGACGAGGTACTTCCTGTCGTCTCTTACAACTCTGCTCAGAAAGTCCCCGCTGATGGAAGAGGGAAGAAGACAAATATTCCCAGCCCGAAGATTTCAACCACTTCGACTAAAAGACTGTCGTCTAAGCGGGTGCCCACCACCGGAGTTTTCTAAGGTACTCGCTCTAAGACGAAATCTGCTACAGTGGGAGATTCGTCGTCCACAACGCAGGGGGTTCTGGGACTGGGGGTAGCACCCCTCCGAGCCTCCACAACAATCCGATGTTCCAAGAAGATGAGTCAGGGGAGACAACTCTTCCATCAGATTCAGCAAACCCTGACATCCCCGAGAACGTCCATAATTCCCAAGACGAGGTGAACTCAGAGACTGGGGGTACTGTTCCTTCCGAGTCTGAACCAGAAGAGAACATACCCACATACCCCGATGACTTCTCACTACAGGGGTACGATTCGGAGGGCGCTTCCTCCACCGCTCCATCCATATCTCCTCACATAAAGACGGTATTCATGACAGATAGCAGTCAAGGAGGTTCCAGTGATCGCCAACGCATCGACAGTCTCGAAGCCATATTGCTTGCTTTGGTCAAGTCTGTAGACGAGATTAAAGCGGCCCTTCCAACTCTGCAAGAAGGGACGCCTGGCCAAACAAGCGCGGGTCCCGCGATCAATGCGGACTCGAATTCGGCGGCACCAAACCCGGGCAACGATCCTTCTGAAACAACGGCCCCCACCACCGTGGACGAGGCCCGCGAAGTGAGAAGAGAGGTCCAAGAGCTCCGAGCCATGTTTCACACTCGAAAAAACTCTCAAGACCTCAGAATACGGCAACCGTACCCTGCTGCCTGGAGAGACGTTCCATTCCTACCAAGATATAAGCCATTTAATATCAATCCTTATGATGGCAAGACCTCAGCAAGTTGGTACATCACTTACTTCGAGGTCACCACCGACCATCTGCCCCATGACGATGCCATTCTCACACGATTATTTATCAGGGCATTGGAAGGGGTCGCCTTCGACTGGTACCGCAACCTGCCAGACAACTGCATCTACTCCTTCGCTGGCTTCAAGCGCATATTCTTGGAGAGATTTTACGAAGTAGAACAGGACATCACAATGTCCACCCTCATAGACGTCGTCCAAGGGGAGAAAGAGCTAACAAGAAACTATATCGAGCGGTTTCGCCAAACCGCAATGAAGCTGCCATCTGGAAATCCGAATTCCTCCTTGATTGAAATTTGCCAAAAGAGATTGCTTCCAACAATCAGTCTCTGAATGGGCAAAAGTTAATTCAAAGATTGGAAGACATTCATCATCAGTGCCACAAGCGCCGAAGAACGATTGAAGAAGGCTCGCCAATTGGGATTGCACATCTCGGACGGAGAGAACAAGGGCAAGAGTCCTGATACCAACAACGACAATGGGGGTAGCCCCTCCAACAATCGGGACAGCAGGGGTAAGCAGGCTATGGTGGCCGACACAGCACAGAAACCTGAGCCAAAGTCGGCAGACAAACAATGGCCGCAAATCACTTACTCCTTCGAAGACGGTCACGTCAAGCCCATCTTGGACATGCTCATACAAGGAGACAGAATTCAGCTTCCTCCACCAAGGCGGGAACCTCGGTCGGCAGAGATAGAGAACCCAAAGTACTGCCATTACCACCGCTATGTCCACCATGCTACACACGACTGCTACCAGCTAAAACGGTACATCCAAAATCTTATCGATTCGAAGGCTCTGGACATCGATTTCGAAAAGATAACCGTGGCAGCCAATATGGTGTCGGTACAATTCGGCAGCTTCCCTCCGACGGAAACTCAAGACTGTATGGTCCCCATCCCTCTGGCGACAATGGAGATTGCTAATCTTTCACCTCCCCGAGATCAGGCTGCTGGTCTAGTGTCCCTCACCACATTACGAGGGGAGGTCATGTGGGTCCATCCAGACTTGATATCAGAAGTGATTCAGCCCACACCATCTTCCATTTACAAGAAGAAGAGTAGAAAAGTCAGGTCCTGCCGCACAATCTCGGCAGATATCAAAGAAGCTACAGCCGTCATCACTCGGTCTGGGGCACAATCCCAACCCGTGGCTGATAACTCAGCTGAAGATCATCAGCCCGCTACAACTGACGCTCCGGGACCTTCTCAGCCTCCGACGACCGACAAGCCTAGGCCGAAGGAGACTCGCTTTGACAAATCCCTCCGAAAAGAGGCATCGCAGGGGCTGAAGAAGCCCTACAACTTTGACATATTGGCGCAATTAGCCAACACACCGGCCAAGTTGTCATTATATGAGCTTCTGAGACTCTCAAAGGATGTTCGCGCGGCTTTGAGCGATGGACTCCAAAATGCCGACGTGTACCTGGCTCAGATCAACCTCACGGGAGAAAACTCGCCTGCAGATCTCCAAGACAGCGCTTGTACAGGAGCGATGCCCCATATTGTCTTTACTCCGCAGGACATGCTCATCAAAACCAACCTACACGATCGTCCGCTATACTACACTGGATACATCGGCGACGTAAAGGTGGATCGGATGCACATTGATCCTGGCTCTTCCATAAGCATTATCTCGAAGAGTCTGTTACATCATCTCCGTATCCCTATGCATCGTCTGACGCCTACAAGCATCGCCATCAGCAGTTTCAATCCGGGCAGGAGCTATCCAATTGGAAAGATTCGTCTGAAGTATCAAATTGGCGATCTCCAGTCGGAAGTCACCTGTTACGTCATAGATACAGACACTTCTTACAACATCCTCTTGGGGCGCCCTTGGATACATGATTATATGATCGTGCCTTCCATGCTGCACCAATGCTTCAAGTATGTTGACAAACACGGTTTCGTGGGGACAGAATTTGCCGACATCGATCCCTTCAAAGGGGTCGAATCCTACTACTCAGACTCCTGCCTGTACAAAAATTCGAAGAGACACCTTGGTGAAGGAGATGGGCAAGCTCGTACCGAGACGGCCACAGGATCAGAAGAACCTCTGACTATCCACCTCCAAGCTCGCAAACCTGGCAAGTCCGCACCCCTTACCGCCACTCTGGATAAGGACGCAATCAGCCTCTCGGCACAAGAAGAACAAATGATAATCCGGCTGCCAAGGTCCGGCCAAGTGCCAAGACCCACAACGGAGCCACTGACAATCAGGCTGTCGAGAGTTGGCCAGCCGCAAATTGAGAAGCTCAATCCCTCCGACAAGCCAATGACGATACGCCTTTCCAAGAAGGGTCGTCACCCCGATGCAAGGCCTGGAACTTCTAGCGAACCAACCACTCCCCGTCCAGCATCAAGCACCAAACTGGGGGTCGCTAGTCTGCCAACAACTCCACGCTCTGTTCCACCAGCTGAACCTCTGACGATGAAGCTGCCCAGGTCGTCCTCTCAGTCTTCGTTTATATAGGGGGTAGCCGAAGAGGAACCGGAGCTAGCCAAGTATGTGGCTGCCCACACTGATATTCCCTCCGCAGATGATATAATCCCACAAGAAAAGATACCTTACTTCATCAATAAAGGGCTATCTTTAAACTACCTCGAGCTTAATAAGCTCTGTACGATGTATGCTATGGAACACGGTGTAGGCACTCACCTCCACACACAGGTGATAAATATGCACACCGCAATCCAGCTTACTCCAGCGGAAGATGCTTACCGCATAATCGAGGGAGGGGACCACCCAATCATCTTCGGCCGGAAGGACGATTCGCATCCCTTCACCGTAGAAGAAGTCGACCTTGGATCAAATACCGAGAGACTGCCTCTATATCTTTATAGCCCCCAATCTAAATATCTCATACAAAAACAGGGGTATGATCTGGAGACCACGCCAGGCTTGAACTACGGTACTGGGCGACGATTACCTTTGAAGCCACCGGTCCCGGCAGGCAAACCACGAGACTACTATAGCAAGACTCGATGTGGATTAGGGTATGTAACACCCACGACGACCCCTGAGAGTTCAGATAAGAATGTGTCTGGCATTCATATTCGACCGGGTCACCAACTTCTGACTCAGATACCAGCATCGGAGATGTGTTCAGACAAGTCTTATCAGTCAACATGGCATTCGTCGACGCTTATGAAGAAGATGAAGACATCCCCGAAATCCTCGAGCTAGAGCTGTGGGCCCAACAGATGGATGCACAATGGGAAAAGTGGTTCGAACAGAGAGAACCTCCTAGTGAAGATGAGGTCATACAAGTAGATCTCGGCAGTGAATCTTCTCCAAGACCGATCTTCGTCAGTAAAAGCCTAACAGACAAAGAACGAGAATCGCTGCTGGAACTTGTCAAAGAATATATTAATGTGTTCGCCTGGAGCTATGAAGATATGCCGGGGTTAAATCCCGATATTGCTTTTCATAAACTCAACATCCGGCCGGATGCAAAGCCAGTCAAGCAACAACAGCAACGCTTCCGCCCAGGCATCATGGATGCGATCGAAGCCGAAGTTAACAAACTAGTAGCCAGCGGTTTCATTCGTGAGGAACAACATCTGTATTGGGTCTCCAACGTAGTACCAGTCCTCAAGAAGAATGGAAAGATTTGAATCTGCATCGACTTTCGCAATCTGAACGAGGCATGCCCCAAAGATGAATTCTTCCTCCCTATTACGGACATCATGATTGAAAATACTTGCGGCTTTGAACGTATGTCATTCATGGATGGCTTCTCGGGGTACAACCAAATCAAGATGTCTTCTAACGACGAAAAGCACACATCATGCCGAATACCGATTGGCACGTATTGCTACACAGTCATGCCTTTCGGCTTAAAGAATGCTGGCGCCACATATCAAAGTGCCATGAGTATCATCTTCAGATACCACTTACGCAAGACGGTGGAGTGCTATGTTGATAACATTGCCGTCAAGAGTCGCTATAAGGGAGATCATCTGCAGGATCTGAGGACGGTATTCGACCTGTTGCGAGCACACAATTTGAAAATGAACCCTACGAAGTCCTTCCTGGGCGTATCCAGTGGGAAGTTCTTGGGTTTCATCATCACCGCCCAGGGTATCCATGTAGACCCTGAGAAGACAAAGGCAATTATGGAGATGGGTCCCCCGAAAAACCTCTGCGAACTCAGAGGCCTTTAAGGAAGGCTAGCATCAGGAGGTTCATTTCTAACCTCTCCGGACGATGTCGACCATTCACCCACCTCATGAAGAAAGGCATCTCGTTCGTATGGGACGAAGAATGTCAGCGGGCCTTCGACAGCATCAAGGAATATTTGTTGAACCCTCCAGTTCTGGTGGCCCCGGTTGCTAGAAAACTATTTCTGCTCTACGTACGAGCAATGGAGCATTCCCTCGGAGCTCCATTGGCACAAAACAATGATACAGGCCATGAGCAAGCCATATATTACCTCATTCGAATGATGATTGGGCCAGAGCACCGATATACCGCTGTGGAGAAGGAATACCTTGCCCTGGTGTTCGCTATTCAGAAGACGCGGCACTATGTCACCGGACAAATAATATATGTGATCTCGCGAGTCAACCCTCTCAGGGTCCTCATGACTAAACCAGGGGCACTCAGCTCTCGCCTCGCTACATGGACAATATTGTTGTCCCCTTATCATATGATCTTCGTCCCGCAAAAGACTGTCAAAGGTTAAGCCCTGGCAGACTTTTTGGCAGTCCACCCGGGCTCAGAGTCATCCAAGATATATGAAAAATCCCAGATGAGGTTGCCGACTCACATACAATCGCTCACGATAATATATGGGGAATGTTCTTCGACGGTGCTTCGAGAACTGGACCCAAGGGCAACATCGTCGTCGGAGTTGGGGTGGTGCTAGTCTTCCCTTCCGGATTGGTGATTAACCGCGCTTACTCCCTCACGGAACCCTGCTCTAATAATGTGGCCGAGTACAACGCTCTGGTCATTGGCCTCCAACTTGCAAAGGAGCTGGGGGTAGAATATCTTGAAGCATACGGCGATTCTCAGTTAATCGTCAATCAGATCCGGGGCTCATACGAAGTTCGCCACGAAGACATGATCCCCTACCACCAAATAGCAATCGACATCATCTCATCGTTCGAGGGGTTCTTCATCGAGCACGTCCCCAGACTCTGAAATATTGAAGCCGATGCCTTAGCCGGCCTGGCCGCTTCCCTAGCAGTGCCAAATCGTACTCATCAATCGGTAGATGTAATAGGCCACGAACTAGTCTGCCCCAAGAACAACGTTCAATACGTGGCAAGCTATTCCGCTCAGGCAATTGATGATGCCCCAGATTGGAGACAACCATTCATCGACTTTGTCGTCTACGATATCCTGCCAAAAAATCCAAAGGAAGCCACCTCCATCAGACGGCGTTCCCTCAGATTCTTCTACGATACAGAGACGAAAATGTTGTATCGCCGATCCTATGATGGATTATTACTTCGGTGTCTGTCAAACACGGAAGCCAAAGAAGCCGTACGAGAAGCTCATGACGGTGTCTGCGGGGCCCATCAGCCTGGCCCTAAATTACAAGACCGTCTTCGCCGAATGGACTATTACTGGCCCACGATGGTAACAGATGCGATAGACTATACGAGACGATACAAAGCCTGCCAAGTCCACGCGGACTTCATTCACCAGCCATCCGAATTTCTACATCCGACAGTGGCGTCCTGGCCATTCGAAGCATGGAGGATGGACATCATCGGTCCGATTACCCCACCTTCCTTCCGAGGATATCGCTTCATACTCGCAATCACAGATTACTTCTCCAAATGGGCGGAAGCTGTCCCGCTTGCAGAAGTAAAGACTTCGAACGTGATCAGCTTCCTCAAGCATCACGTCATCTATCGCTTTGGACTGCACCGAAAGATCATCCACGACAATGGTCCGCAGTTTGCAAGCCACGCCTTCTATCGATTTCGCGATAAGCACCACATACAGAATTTTGCTTCGACACCATACAACCCAGCAGCAAACAGGTTGGTAGAGGCATTTAACAAAACAATCATCAAACTCCTCAAGAAGTTTGTCTCTTCCAACAAACGCGACTGGAACGAGAAGCTCGGTGAATGTTTATGGGCGTACCGTACTACAGTCCGAACAGCTACTGGGAACACACCATTCTCCCTGGTGTACGGGAGTGAAGCAGTTCTCCCATTGGAGACTCAAATACCCTCACTCCGCGTCGCCCTCACTTATTAATTGACGACGGATGATAACTACCGACGCCGACTACAAGAGTTAAAGGCCTTAGATGAAAAGCGCCTCCTGGATTAGCAAAGAATCGAGCTATACCAAGCACGCATCTCTGGAGCCTTCAACAAGAAGGTTAAAATCAGAACATTCCAGGTGGGCGATCTCGTTCTGGCAGTCCGAAGACCGATGGTCATGACTCACAAGACCGTCGGCAAGTTCCAGCCAAAATGAGAAGGCCCATTTATCATCGAGGCTGTATTCTCCAACGGTGCTTACCGCCTCGCAAAACAGAATGGAGATTTGCTCATGTTGCCCGTCAACGGCAAGTTCCTGAAGAAATATTATGTCTAAATGATATTCTCCAGATCATTGAGTCACGTGCCCGCTGGTACCGCTGAACTCACCCTCACAATTCTCCAGATCATTGAGTCATGTGCCCGCTGGTGCCGCTGAACTCACATCCACAACATCCCAGATTATCGAGTCATGTACCCGCTGGTGCCTCTGAACTCACATTTTGATCACTCTCTCAGATAGTAAGTCATGTATGATCATACCCCTGAACTTTCTTCCTGGAAGAGATCCTCCCTCATGATCCGCTACCCGCACCCCCAGTGCACAAAAAGGGTAACCGATCCACAAATTTCCAAAACGGCCATGTCCTCATTACCTCTGAGTCGTTTCACTTCTACCAAAAACAAATCACCCCTTACATAGAACTTCCATGTCCTCATTACCTCTGAGTCGTTCTATGTACCCTCCTTCATTGAGCCCACTCATGTCATGTCCTCATTACCTCTGAATGGGAAGGCTCCATCGAAGAAACCTTCATGCTTGCCATGTCCTCATTACCTCTGAGTAAGTATGATGATTCCCTTTCGACTTATTATCTGTACCCACAACCGGAGTACGCCAAGGATAATAGGTCCACAAATATTCTTCGCTGAGTCCACTCCTGCCATGTCCTCATTACCTCTGAGTAGGAAGACTCTGCGGTAAAACCTCCGTACTTACCATGTCCTCATTACCTCTGAGTAAGTATGTTGGTCCTCTCTCGTCTTATTATCCGTACCCTGAACCAGGGTACGCCAAGGGTAATAAGCCCACAAATGTCCTCTGCTGACCACAAATGTCCTCAGTTGACCACAAATGTCCTCTGTTGACCGTAAATTTTTTATCATGCCCCGGGAGCCCAGCTGCTCCATGGCATTCTTTCGCCCGATACCAAGAACCTCCATATCCGCCTTACCGCAGAGTTGTTCTAGGTATCCCTATCAAACTTATTATCCGTACCTAAAACCAAGGTATGCCAAGGATAATAGGTCCACAAGTGTCCTCTGTTGACCATAAATGCCGTACTAGGTCCCCTAGTACATCCACATCTTTTCTCATCATCACATGCTTTCGGAGCCCAGCTGTTCCATAGCATTCTTTCACCCAATGCATAGAACTTCCACGTTGATAGTACCTCTGAGTTGTTCTATGTATCATCATTCGAGTTCACTCCTACCATGTCCATATCACCTCTGAGTAGGAAAGCTCTACCATCACCCTCATATTTACCACGTCCATACCACCTCTGAGTAAATATGATGGTTCCCTCTCTCAACTTATTATCCGTACCTAAAACTAAGGTACGCCAAGGATGATGAGTCCACACAAAATCCCCAGCGGAAGTACCCAAACCTATCACGTCCATGCTACCTCTGATAGGATCTCCACACCAAAACAACTCTACTTTCCATGCTTCTTATTCAAAGTATTCCAAATTTTTAATTTGAAAACTTTGAAGGGGGTCTTGTAGAAGCATGGAAAATAATGTTTTTAGTCCCACATCGAAAAAGAGAAAAAGAAAGGGCTTACTCCATTCTATAAATAGAGCCCCTTTGCCTCCTTTGAAAAGGGCACCAACTTCTCTTTCCTCCTTCCAACTTGGACTCTTCCTACTACGCACCTTCGGGTGCTAAGTCAAAGAAGTCTAGGGCAGCGCAGGCTCGTCGAGCTTAGTCAGCTGTCCCAACCTCTGACCATCAGAGCGCCCCGCTAACTGGTAAAGCGGGCCTCGGATGGAAAGTTGTAAACATGATACTTACGCACTCGTGTGCTTGGGATACCTGCGCCCACAAAACGAGTACAAAGGTTGACCGAGATGTCCTTGACTTGCGAGCTGTGATCCTTCACAAGCGCAAGGAAAGAAGGGAATTCTTTATGTCGCTCGAAATCAACATAGAGCCTCATGCGGCTTAAATGCTCATGAAGCTTCTTGCGGCTCAAAAAACCAGAAAGCGTCATGCGGCTCAGAAAGCTTCGTGCGGCCCAGGATCAACATGAAACTCTATGCGGCTCCGACAGAAGGATCCCCATGCGGCCCAGGATTCCCATGCGGCTCAGAAGTCCATGCGGCTCAGGAGTCCATGCGGCTCAAGGGTCCATGCGGCTCAGGAGTCCATGCGGCTCAAGGGTCCATACGGCTCGGATAGTTCCATGCGGCTCAGAGAGGAGCCACGTGGCCTGCAACATCTCTTTCCCTTGTCCTTTAGTGTATTAAATACCTTGACGACTGACAGCTCTGACAAGGTGACAGTTCTGACACAAAGATACCATTATGACCCCCTCATAATGACGGACTCCTTGGGAGGCGAAGAAAATCTCTGACACGATCCTCTGAGAGTCAGAAACTATCATGCGGCCTTGACACGTGGACAGCTCCATACGGCTCATGAAGGACTAGCCCCATGCGGTTCACAAAGACTAGCTCCATGCGGCTCACGAAGACCATCCCTATGCGGCTCACGAGAACTAGTTCCATGCGGTTCACTCATGCGGTCATCCACATTCATGCGGCTCAAATCATACCATCCGGTCTAAATATTCTAGGGGGGCACTCTCAGGCAGCCCTGACACGTGGCCAGGCTTATGCGGCTCAACCCTTATGCGGCTCAATCCTTATGCGGCTCAGTGACTCCCGAGACACGTGTCATAAAGCCAATCAATTTCCCATATTTACTGCAACCAAAGATTGGGTCAAATCCCAATAATCTGGGACACGTGGCAGGAGAATGAATTAAACTTATTCATTCAGATTTGCAGACATCAGCAAATCATCATCACGAAGATTTATTCCAATCAGCATTAATTACTGATAGAATTTGGTGCAATCTACATTAAATGGCCCAGATTCATCACACTCAAGATTAAAGGCCCAGATTGATCAATCAACAGGCCGCCGCCACTCTAAGGGGCAATCATTGCAAACCCTAATGATTGCATTCCCTCCTTATAAATAGCAAGGTGTCATTCCCTTGCAAAAGGACCACTTTTTGAGATCAGAGAGAGCACCACATACTTGGAGAGAAAAAAGCAGAGAGAACAAAGAGAGCATTTCTTCAACGCCAAGCAATCTTCTGGAGCCAAGGCTGCATACCGATCGTCCAAGGAGTAAGGCAGAGCTGCCGTAGCTTTTCTGAGCCTCTATCGTCACCTCCCAGAATCCAAAATAAACAATTATACTTAGACCGCTGTACCTAGGCTTTTGTCCCTAGGCTTTCTTTGTACAAGCGAGTTTGTAACGTGAAGTAAAAGTCCAGTCCTCCGATAATTGTTCTGCTCTTTTATATTTCATGGCAAACAGAGCCTATGCGCCCACATGTGGCACACTATGCGCCCACATGGAGGCATATGCGCCCACATGAGTGGAGAAAATGATTTGGGCGCATGACAGGTCCATGCGCCCAAGCAGTGCACTGTTCGTCTTTCCGACGAATCCGGGAAGGACGAACCATGGCCGAAAACTTCAAAACACCGTCATTTCTCCGTCCGGGGTCCAAATTCGGACTTCCTTAGGTCAAAATGGGGTAGAACGAAATTTTCTACAACATGGAACCATCAAAACATGCAAATAAAAAAGTTAAATAGATAAAAACTCCAAGAATCCAAAAATAGTTATTTTCTAGATCTACAAAAATCCAAGCTTCAAAATGAAAATCTCCAAGTTCTAAAATGGTAGAGAATCATGCTAAGGAGCCATTGGAACCATCAAAATGGGTTCTTGAGTGAGAGCAAGGTGCACTTGCCTATGGAGGAGGAGAGGTTTTTAATGGAGGAGAAGAAGAAGAAGTTATGGAGAGTAATGAAGAGAGAGAAAAGTAGGTGGGGTTTATAAATAGGGATGGTGGTAGGTAGGGGGTTAACATGTTGAACCAAAACTAAACCAAGCCAAACCAATAATGAACCAAGTTAAACCAATAATGAACTAAGCAAGATCAAATCAAAATCAGCTAGCAAGATAAGACAAGAAAAATACTGGACAGGATCCCGTACACGTATACTGGAAATACGTATACGAAAAACAGAGGTGACAACTCTACCCACCTTAATAGAATTCTGTCCTCAGAATTTAATCAAGAGGCTAGAGATGTCGAGTAAGCTATACTAGTCAAAGGCAAGTTATAACTAAGCAATCAATCAAGCAATCATTCATGCAAGCAAGGAAGTTGAAGGCATAAGGCATAAGAAGACATTATAACTTACGAGTCAAATAGGTCGGGATATCGCGATCGGATATCATCCTCACGCTCCCATGTTGACTCTCCCAAAGAGTGATGACCCCAAGCAACACGGACTAACTTGATAGTCTTGTTCTTGAGTATCTTCTCTCTTCGGTCCAATATAGATACGGGTCTCTCCTCATAAGAAAGGTTGGTACCAAAAACTAATTCCGAATGATCAAGAATGTGACTCGGATCCGAAATATACCATCGCAACTGGAATACATGGAAGACATCATGTACTTCACGTAGCGACGACGGAAGAGCGAAACGATAGGACATATCACATACTCGCTATATAATATCGAACGGCCCTATACCTAGGACTAAGCTTTTCCCGCAGGTCGAAACGAATGACGCCACGGGTAGGCGAGATCCTGAGGAATACATGTTCGCCAACGGAGAATTCAAGGGTACGTCGATAAGAATCGGCCCAATGACGATGGCGATCTTGTGCAACTTGAAGATGATATCTGACTTGTCTAACCACCTCAACAGTCCGCGTTACCATCTCTGGTCCAAGCATTTGCCTCTCACCGATATCATCCCAAGCCAAGGGAGATCTGCATTTTCTGTCGTACAATGCTTCAAAGGGGACTATCTGGATACTGGCCTGGAAACTGTTGTTGTAGGAGAACTCCACGAGATGCAAGTGATCTTCCCATGAACCACCAAAGTCGAGTGCACATGACCACAACATATCTTCAAGAGTCTGGATCGTGCATTCTGACTGACCATCTGTCTTAGGATGGTAGGCTGAACTGAACTTGAGACGAGTCCCCAAGATCTCCTGAAGACTCCGCCAAAAGTGTGAGGTGAATCTTGAATCTCTGTCGGACACAATACTGACTGGTACTCCATACAATCTTACTATCTTCCTGAGGTACATCTCTGCAAGCTGATCCGTCGACTGACCGATTCTGAAAGTGATAAAATGAGCCACCTTCGTGAGTCTGTCAACTATAACCCAAATAACATCTCTTCCAGCAGGGGATCTAGGTAATCCAGTCACAAAGTCCATGGTAATGTGCTCCCATTTCAATTCTGGGATCGGTAAAGGTTAAAAAAGTCCAGCTGGTCTCTGATGTTCGGCTTTAACTTGCTGACAAACCAAACAACGAGAGACAAATCGGGCTATCTTCCTCTTCATGCCATTCCACCAAAAATATTGTCGAATATCACGATACATCTTCGTACCACCAGGGTGAATCAAATACTGAGAACTGTGAGCTTCTGCCATGATCTCATGTCAGATATCTCCACTGGGTACACAAAGATGCCTTCCATGTCGAAGTGTACCATCTTCATGAATACATAACTCTGGTCTTCTCCCTGCTACACATTCTGTCCTAAGCCGCTGAAGCTTAGAATTCGTAGACTGAGCTAACTTGATCCTCTCCACTATATTGGACTGAACTTGCATACTGGCCATCAATGCCATACTGGAAGGAAGAACAACTTCAATACCCATCTTCTAAAGATCTGCTAACAACTCTGGCAGTGCTGTTAGAAAATAAACTCTTGATCTCCTGCTCAATGCATCTACTACTACGTTGGCCTTTCCAGGATGATACTGTAAGTTGATGTCATAATCCACAAGTATCTCTAGCCATCTTCTCTGACGCATATTGAGATTCTTCTGGGTAAACACATACTTAAGACTCTTGTGGTCGGTGAAAATCTCCACCCGATCTTCATATAGATAATTCCTCCAAAGCTTCAATGCAAAAACTACTACTGCTAACTCCAAGTCATGGGTTGGGTAATTCCTCTCATGGTCACGAAGCTGGCGTGATGCATAAGCGACTACCTTACCATGCTGCATAAATACGCATCCCAATCCTCTGCCTGAAGTATCACAATAAACTGAAAATCCTCCAGTCCTATCGGGAAGAGTGAGAATGGGGGCCATCATCAATCTATGCTTCAACTTCTCGAATGAACTCTGACACTCTGATGTCCAAGTAAAATGTACATCCTTGCGGGTCAACTGCGTCATTGGCTCTGAAATTCGAGCAAAGTCTGACATAAACCGTCGGTAATAACCAGACAATCCAAGGAAACTCCGAACTTCCGCGATAGTGCTAGGTACTGGCCATGTCTCTATGGAAACTATCTTCTGGGGGTCCACTTCCACTCCATCTCTGGTGATGATGTGACCTAAGTACGAGATACGATCCAACCAAAACTTGCACCTACTGAACTTCGCATACAACTGGTACTCCCTAAGAATCTGAAGAACCACACGGAGATGCTGCTCATGCTCTGCCTCACTCTTGCTATAGACTAAGATGTCGTCTATAAATACTATTATGAACTGGTCCAAATAGGGTATGAAGATACGATTCATGAGGTCTATGAATACGGCTGACGTATTGGTCGCTCCAAATGGCATAACAAGAAACTCCCAATGTCCATACCTCGATCTGAATGCTGTCTTCGGGATGTCCTACTCTCTGACTCTGATCTGATGGTACCCTGACCGCAAGTCAATCTTCGAGAATACAGCCGCTCCCTTGAGCTGATCAAATAAGTCATCTATCCTTGGTAGAGGATATCTGTTCTTGATTGTTACAGAGTTCAAGGTACGATAATCAACACATAATCTTGACGTACCATCCTTCTTTTTCATAAGAAGCATCGAGGCTCCCCAAGGTGATCCGCTAGCACGAATGAATCCCTTAGTCCTAACTTCTTCAATCATCTTGTACAAGATCTCCAGCTCTGAAGGTGCCATCCTATAGACTCTCTCTGACACTGGTGCTGATCCGGGAATCAAATTAATGGTGAACTCGATCTCTCTCTCTCTGGGGGCATGCCTGGAAGTTCTTCGGAAAATACGTCAGAAAACTCTTCTATAACTCTGGAAAACTGAACTGCTGCTGCTACTGCCATCCGCAACGCTGGGGAAGAAGGTTCTACTCTGCCTCAGAGAAACGAAAACTCTGGCTCACCAGGAATACTAAAAATAATATTGCCGATATGGCAATCTATTCTAGCATACTGGTCCCTCAACCAATCCCTAGGACCATATCATAATCGGCCATCGGGAACTCTATCAACCTAGCAAAAAATTCTCTACCGCTAACTACGATTCGACACGAGAAAAACACTCTATCTACCCCCACAAGACCGTTACCAGTAAGTATATTGAACCTTACTGATAATGACTCAGGCTCCAGTCCTATCCGTGTCGCGAATCGTGCAGACATAAATAAATACGATGCACCCGAATCAAATAATACTGATGTAGGAAAAGAGTTGACGAGAATGGTACCTGACACCACCTCACCTGATGCCAACTCCTCCTCTACGGTCAAAGCCATCGCTTGACCTTGCCTTTGGGTGCTGATCCCCTCTGCTGGAAACCTTGCTGGCGGTTCTAATTCTGAGCTTGGGCCTGGGCATACTGCTGAGGTCGCTGCTGCTGGAATGCCTGGGCCTGAGGCCGCAATAGCCTCGGAGGCTGGTACTGCTGCTGATGTACTGGTGCTGGTCCCCTCACCGAGGGACTAGTCTGGGCCGATGAGGATAAACAGGCTCTCTGTGGGCAGGACCCTATCATGTGATCCGATGTCCCACAAGCCAAACACAATCCTTGTGCTCGGCGACATTCTGATACTATATGCCCTGGCTTCCCACAATGAGTGCAGCCCATTGTGGAAGACTGCCTCCGCTTCTGCTGCTGAGGATACGTCGGGGTCGAGTGCTAAACCGACGTAACTGATGTTGTCCTCCTCGGAGCTCCGATGGTCAAGGCCCTAGCTGCCGGGGCTGGGGCTGAAGACTGGTTCATCTGACCATAGGACCGCTTCCGTCCTCCAGTTCTATCCACTATCCTCTGAGAAGTATACTCGTGCCTCTTCGTTGCTCGCAAGACGGCATCAAAAGTCTGATGCTCAAACTGCTCTACTGCTAAAATGATCTCTAGGTGGAGTCCTTGCTGGAACCGCTGCGCTCGGTCGAACTCGGCTGCCACCAAGGTGGGAGCAAATCGACTTAGTCTCGAAAACTCAGCCGTATATCCATCAACTGTCCTGCTCATCTGCCTGAGATTGGTGAATCTCGTCTGTAGGTCGTGTCGAGCTACAGCATCGATGTACTTGATCTGAAACTTATCGCTGAATACCGCCCATAGAACAGGCGTCGCCAACCCAACTGCTACCATCGCCCACCAGGTGCGGGCTAGGTCTAATAACTGCAGCCGCACCATAGCTACCTTCTCTCCTTCTGGAGTCTTGGCTGCATCCAAGATAATCACGATGTCCTGGAGCCACGCATCAGCTGCAATAGCGTCCTCACTACCGTCGAAGAAAGGAGGGTTGAGGCGCTTAAAACTGCTATCCGCACTGTTCCCTTGATAACCAACACGACCCATGGCATCTTTTACTGCCTGGTGCAAGGCATCGCCCCGACGATCTTGAGATGCAAGCAATTCCCTGATGAGACCCACCAGGGTTCCATCGTCAGGCTTTACAAGCTGGACTGGCTGAACTGGTGGCTCTTGACCCCCAGTAGGTATGACTCTGGAGGCTACTCCTAAGTGTTGGGCTTGATCCCCAGGTTGCTGCTGGTCCACGGGAGGTGCTCCATCTTGCTGATTGGTAGGACCAGGAACAATGCCGTTGAAGAAACGACATAGGGAACAATAAGGAAGGACTATGATAGATCAAGGATATAAACATGTGATCAGATCAAAATTTCAGAAAGATTAGGAGACACGAGTAGAGATCAAGGACGAGTGCTGATTGAGACATCTATCCGGTAAAACCCTCACACATCTTGATTTACAAGACCTGCATGGGCTACCACTTAAACCTTGTCACGCCCCAGAACCAGAATACTGGAGAGCGGGGGACAGACACAGCCAACTACGTACATTGAAGTGAATCCCACCTCGCAATACAGTCACGGCTGTCTAGATGCATGAGAGTTTACTACAAGCCATCAGTCTCTTAAGGTCAAGAACAAGCCTAGTGTCTCAATCTCAAGCAAGCAAGTAAATGTAACAAGATGGTAGATCATCAGACATACAAAGTAAGACGTCTCATACATTACATATTCAGATGATCATGAAGCTAGTCATAAAAAATGTGAAGCTGGCAAGAGTTTAAGTTATACATGATCAACCCTAGGATTTGCCAATCATGTTACAGCCCGTAGGCAGACAGTAATTAAAGTTGCAATCGAGCTAACACTTGTTCGGCGGCTAAACGCCTCAAAAGAATATTTTTACAAGGGAGTGGGAGAGCAAAATAAGAACCCACTCGTTGCCAGGATTCCTTCTAGTGGTCACCATCTGGCAGAAAGGCTGGGAGATCCTCAAAAACCGCTCCAAAATCTGGCCATACAAAACCAGCTAGGTCAGACCCCAAAAGAGCAAGTGCCACAAAGGAGGCTTCACTTAAGAACTAAAACCAGCATATCAGCACATAAAATCATAGAAGAATTCGCATAATACATGAGTTAGAGGAAACAGGGTGATAAATGATAAGATAACTAAAGGACTATTCCGGTAGCCAAGTTACAACCCATAAATCAAATAAGGACCGGAGTTGTAACCCTTCACCTGAACAGAACTTAGCCTCTAACCAATTATCGACAAAGTAAAGCATAAACAATCATGTCCAGAGATAGCCTTGTACTAGGTCTAGATAAGACCAGACAAGATGGGACTTCATCCAACATTCACGGCCAAGCAAGAGTACGGCTTGATAGTTAACTAGCTAGGGTTATCACAAGCCTAGTTACTAGCAAGATGCAATGAGATATTCCTACGGCCACAAGCCCTGCAGACTATCCAGGTTATCCAGACACAAGGTTCATGTTAAGAGTTATCTTGACAGGTCCATGCGCCCAAGCAGTGCATTGTTCGTCTTCCCGACGAATCCGGAAAGGACGAACCATGGCCGAAAACTTCAAAACTCTGCCATTTCTCCGTCCGGGGTCCAAATTCGGACTTCCTTAGGTCAAAATGGGGTAGAACGAAATTCTCTACAACATGGAACCATCAAAATATGCAAATGAAAAAGTTAAATAGATCAAAACTCTAAGAATCTAAAAATAGCTATTTTCTAGATCTACAAAAATCCAAGCTTCAAAATAAAAATCTCCAAGTTCTAAAGTGGTAGAGAATCATCTAAGGAGCCATTGGAACCATCAAAATGGGTTCTTGAGTGAGAGCAAGGTGCACTTTCCTATGGAAGGGGAGAGGTTTTTAATGGAGAAGAAGAAGAAGAAGAAGAAGAAGAAGAAGTTATGGAGAGTAATAAAGAGAGAGAAAAGTATGTGGGGTTTATAAATGGGGATGGTGGTAGGTAGGAGGTTAACATGTTGAACCAAAAATAAACCAATCCAAACCAATAATGAACCAAGTTAAACCAATAATGAGCCAAGCAAGATCAAATCAAAATCAGCTAGCAAGACAAGACAAGAAAAATACTGGACAGGATCCCGTACACGTATACTGAAAATACGTATACGGAAAACGGAGGTGACAGCTTGCAACGAAGTTCAAGTCATAATTACATTGGATGTCGTTGCGGCTACATTGATTGAAAACAGAAAGAAATTCACTCGACAAGCTGCCTGAACTAACACTTGTCGTTCCATACATTCACCCCTTTATACATAAGCCGTCGATTGAATTGGCTTCAAAATACTTCAACGTAGGAAGAGCTTCAAAATGCCTCTCCGTACTTCAGCTTCAGTTTAGAGCGCCCGTCCCACCTGGGGAATTTGGGGAAGGGGATTAGCACATTTGCTAAGTGGACGAGACGAACCCGTTCGTCTAAACTGACTCTGATTGTTAAGATAGGCATGCTTTAGAGTTGTCTTTCTATTTAGAACTAAATGAATTCAGTTCATATCGATAACCATCTTTGAGTAATAAAGCATACAGTAAAAACGTTGCAATTTATCACATTTTTTACCACGGTCGTGCTCGTCCCTGCATAAAATAGAGATAGTAATTATACCTGCATAAGACAATAGATGAGCATGCTACTATCTTACATGTGGTCATTGGTGTTACACACCAATTGGGACTTAATCAAAATTCGCATGCGACGCTACCCTTTCAGCCTAGGTTGCAAGCCTTACTGAAGGTCCTGCATGCCTCGCGCCAAAGCACGATAAATTATTCCCCCTAGGACGAATCGGTTCCGTTGTCCCGGATACCGTTTCGAGGAAAACAAACTTGTGCACAAGCTATCCATGACCATGCCAATGCGTGAACAGTTTAATATATATACAACAGATTTGTATAGCGCGGACAGTATCGAACGACATTATCATTTCTTTAAACTTATGTAACGATTCATTTTCCCCAAAACCGTACTCCTGATTTAGCGTCCCGTAGGCACCAAATTGTCCGAGGCATCATAACCCACGATCGACGTTTCATATTATTTTACAGCACGTGAAATAGTCTATCTTTTTACTAGAACCTTAAACTTTCTCGTTTATGTGAGAAACTTGTATTTTTAGAGTAGATTACTCTAAATCGATACGTTTTTCCCGAGTTCTTGACCTTAGTGGATTGGCATGCATTTAACTTGGCATCGTCGATTTGAATAAATTTACGGCAAAGAAAATTCGTTTGCGGAACAGAGTAGAAAAGAAGGGCTGAATCACCCACCAAGTTCTTCGAATCGTGCCGACCGTCGAAATATATATATATATATATATATATATATATATATATATATATATATATATATATATATATATATATATATATATATATATATATATATATATATTAAATATATTATATATATTATATATATTATATATATATATATATATATATATATATATATATATATATATATATATATATATTTACTATATATAAATACCTAGATAGATATATATAATACAAAATGGGAAAGGGGAAGGGGAAAGGGCAGCAGCCTCTGCTCGGTTTCAGTCCGGCGGTTGCTCCCCCGCTTTTCGCCGGAGCCCCTCCTTGCCACCTCGTGGCCGGGTGGCTCTGGTGCCCGGTCGGCCCCCAGGGCATGGCCGCGGGGTTCTTCTTCCCCCTCGGCAGCCAAGCCCCCCCCACCGTTTTCCCACCCTTCCGTCTACTAGGCTGGCCGGCGTCCACATGCCAGTGCGGCCTCCCCCCCTCCCTCCCTCCGCGGTGCAGACGTCCTCGGCGGCGTCACCGGGTGAGTCGTCGGGCGTCCGACCTCCCTCCTTCAACGGTGGTCCCCCCAGTCGTCCCACCGCCCTCGCTCGGCCCTCCGTCCGTCCCAAGCCGCGCTCCGCCTGTCTCGCCCCTCTTCCCGGCGCATCCTCCGCTTGCTGCTCCGCTGTCGTGGCCGGCGTCGCCCGCCCTCGCCGCTCCCCGTGCCGCTCCTCCTCCCGCGGTGGCGACCCCCTCTCT